>BMAU01013736.1:0-344648 GCA_019973935.1 Trichonephila clavipes
AGTTGGTCGACCGAGATTTGAAAGGCTTCCAAACGTCGTACCAGTTGCATCCCTGACGGATGAGACTGATTTGGTCTCTCTTATTCGCACAATCGTACGAGAAGAAGTCCATCGACTAGTTAACCAGACGCAAGAATCTTTGGACTCCGATCCCCAATCCTTAGAAGAGATCGTTCAAGACGAAATTGAAAGGGTTTTGGCCCCAGTGTCAACAAAAACCTACAGAAACTAGACCACGACCAACATACGCCGCTGTAACCAGGAAATACAGAGCTCCTGTTCAGAAATTCCCACCTGAACCAAGAAAACAGATGTGGAGAACGGCTGACAACAGACCTGTTTGTTTCCACTACGGACATCCTGGACATGTAATGCGCTACTGCCGAGAAAGGCTGTCTTTGACAACTCTCTAAACCGCCGACGGAACTTCGACGACGTTGGCACTGAAGAAGAAATACGCCGACCAAACTCTTCTCGCCGTTTTTACGCCAAGTCCACGAGAGGCCGATCCCCAATACGTCGTTACAGATCCCCGTCGCCATATCGCCGATCCAGTCAGTCGCCAGGCCGTAGGAGCGAGGAAAACTAAGGAGAGCGACCTTCAAAGGAGGTGAGGCTGCGTGTACTGGAAATCCTCCGTCGACCGCCAAGATGACTGGTAACCAACTAGACGTAATAATAGATAAGAAGCCGATACGTGCTCTAGTAGATTCTGGGGCATCGTTTTCTGTCATATCCGATAAGTATCGCCGATTTTTAAAGAAAGTTCTGTTTTGCTGATGCCAAGAGCGTTATGCTGAAAGTTGCGGATGGAAATTTTTGTTCGGCCGATAGGGAAATGTGTTTTACGTGTCCGTATAAACAATCGAGAACTGCCACTTTTGAATTTATTGTTTTATCCACATTGTAGCCATGACGTCATCCTAGGATGGGACTTTTAGAGCGTCTCAAGCCGTTATAGACTGTGGACAAATGAACTTGTTCTAGAAGACATCTGTCGCGATTCCACAGCGCCTGACGCCTGGAATTTGTATGCCACCAGGGACTATACACTTAAGCCGCATTCTTTAACTAGAATAACAGTATCAGGATATCAAAACCCGAGGAGACATAAAAGTTCTAGACGGCAGCAAACATTTGCTCTTCGAGAAAAATATTGCTACACCGTCCATGGTATCCACATATCGTAACGGAAAAGTGATGTCTGGGTTACCAACCTGCAGTTCGAAACCAAATCATCCCTAGAGGAATGTGCATAGGCCAAGCTGAACCACTAAATGAAGAGCATCTATGTGTTATTTCCGACACATCGGGTTGCTTGATGACCAGCAAGAAACTTCTGAGTCACAGATGGGTGTTCGTTAATGATGTCACCCGAGTTAAGTGACGAACAGAGAAACAAGCTATCCGAACTACCCGGAAATTTTCTGGGCTTTTCACGAAGACCGACAAGTCGACAGCCGCGAAGACGAATGTGAAACACAGGATTTTTACTGGTGATCATGCTCCAATCAACCAACGAGCCTACAGAGTCTCGCCGACTGAAAAGACGCATCATTCATGAAGAGGTTCAGAAAATGCTTGATGAAGGTATCGTCCAACCCTCTGAAAGTCCTTGATCATCACCCATTGTGCTCGTAAGAAAAAAAGACGGTAGTTGGCGTTTTTGCGTCGATTATCGCAAGCTGAATAGCGTCACGAAAAAGACGTTTATCCTCTGTCTTCCTCCGTATTGACGATACGCTCGACTGTCTGAAAGGTGCCATGTTCTTTTCTTCCATGGATCTCCGATCTGGTTATTGGCAAATAGAAATAGACGAAGCGGATCGTGAAAAGACGGCATTTATTACCCCCGAAGGCTTATACGAGTTTAAAAGTCATGCCGTTTGGTCTCTGTAATGCACCTGCGACCTTCGAGAGAATGATGGACAATTTGCTACACCATTTTAAATGGACTATGTGTCTTTGTTACCTAGATGACATAATAGTGTTCTCAGAAACTTTTGAAGACCATCTTATACGATTAAGACTTATTCTAAAATGTCTTCAGGAAGCTGGTCTTAAATTAAATTCAAAGAAGTGTCTTTTTGCTGCCCAAGAAGTAAAGATTCTGGGCCATCTTGTATCTAGTAATGGCGTTCATCCGATCCCGACAAAATAAAAGCCGTAAGAAATTTTCCCACTCCAAAGAATATACATGACATACGAAGTTTTCTTGGCCTTTGTTCATACTTTAGAAGATTTATTAAAGGTTTCTGTTATCTCGCCGAACCTTTGCAGTCGTTGCTGAAAAGTGGCGTGGAGTTTCATTGGGGGTCCTGAAGAGGTGGAAGCATTTAACAGTCTTAAGAAAGCACTTACTTCGGATCCAGTATTGGGGATGTGACGACGAAAGAGCTTCTACAGAAATCCATACTGATGCAAGCGGGTACGGTATCGGAGCTGTCCTAGTACAAATTCAGAATAATGTCGAGAAAGTTATAGCATACGCTTCTAGAACTCTGACAAAGCCGAAAAGAATTATTCCACCACAGAAAGGGAATGTCTTGCCATCGTATGGGCTACCAACAAATTTCGGCCGTACATATTCGGAAAACACTTTACTGTTGTAACTGACCATCATTCCTTGTGCTGGCTCATGAATTTAAAGGATCCTTCAGGAAGGCTTGCCAGATGGGCCCTCCGACTTCAAGAGCATGATTTTGACGTAAAATATAAAACCGGTAAGAAGCATAGTGACGCCGACGCTCTTTCGAGAAATCCAGTGGAAGAGGAAACGGAAACATCAGACAAATTTTTAGCAGTCACGACGAGTATGAACCTTGCGATGGAACAGAAAAAGGATCAAGACCTTGCGAAATTAAAACTTTTGAGCAACTCATCCAAAAACGAAGAATTCAGATTTATCGACGGTATCCTTTGCAGGAAGAATTTTGATCCAGATGGAAAGTTGTGGTTGCCAGTCATTCCTAAACATCTACGAGCAGACATACTAAGGCACTTTCATGACGCCCCCACCGCAGGACACCTTGGTTTCGCGAAAACTTATGACAGGATACGCAAGAGATTTTACTGGCCGGGAATGTACCGAAATGTCGTTCGGTATGTCATGCATTGTCGGGAGTGCCAAAGGAGAAAGTCCGTTCCTCAACGACCACCTGGACGTTTAGTTCCCATCCTCCAGCTATAGCTCCTTTCCATCGCATTGGAATTGATCTCCTTGGGAGATTTCCAAAGTCTGCTCATGGAAACAAATGGATAATAGTCTGCACGGATTACTCAACACGATATGCAATAACAAAAGCCTTGCCGACAGCCGAAGTCGACGAAATAGCGAAGTTCTTACTTGAAGAAATTGTCCTCAGGCATGGAGCTCCTCGAGTAATTATCACAGATCGTGGAGCCGTCTTTCGATCCAGACTTGTTTCCTCTCTCGTCGACTTGTGTAACATTGATCATCGTTTCACAACGGCGTATCATCCCCAAACAAATGGACTGACGGAGCGCTTCAATAAGACCTTGGCCGACATGTTGTCAATGTATGTGGATGTAGAGCAGAAAAATTGGGATGAAATTCTACCATTTGTAACCTTCGCTTATAATACCGCTAAACAAGAGACCACAGGTTTTACGCCGTTCTATTTACTTCATGGTCGTGAAGCGGAAACGACACTAGATACAATGCTACCATTCTGTCCTAACGATTTTGATGACAATAACATCACCAAGATAGCAGCCAGAGCGGAAGAATCACGACAGCTAGCCCGAGTGCACACTCTGAGAGCTCAAGACAAAGATCGTCGACGTTACGATTCCAAACACCAAATGGTATCTTACGCTCCCGGAGATCTCGTATGGGTTTATACTCCAGTGAGAAAAGTCGGTCTCTCCGAAAAACTCTTAAGAAGGTATTTCGGACCGTATCAGGTGCTACGCCGTTTATCAGCCGTGACTTACGAAGTACAAGATTTTGATCCTGCTTCACGAAAAAGAAAACTAAGAGAAGTTGTCCATGTACTGCGTATGAAACCGTACCATGATCCCGCCGAGCAAATCGAAACCGAGGATATTCCTCCCAAAGAATCATACAAAGGACCCATCACTCGTTCCAGAATAAAGACCCTTGAACAAAATGACAGCGGGGCGCTGTCTTCTTTTTCGAGGGGAGCAATGCCACACGCATAATTTGCTACAAGTCCCGATAGCCGAGTTGGCAGAGCGTTGGACTGAACTTCCTCAGGTCTCGGGTTCGAATCCCGGCCCCGGCAGATTTATCCAAAGACTGGAATTTTGTTTCCGTTTTTAATGTATTGTTTCTCTAGGTTCTAGATGAATCCAGATCATTCTTTAGAGTGCATACTGGTTATTTCTCGAATATTCCGAAGTGTATAAAAGCAGAGTTCATCGCCAGTTGGGCATGTTCTCAGTCCAGTGTTGTATCGAGCTCCAAGCGTTAGAATAAATCTAATTGTTTGTTTAATTGAACTGTACTTCTTTCGAACTCCGTGACAATATTATTTACAGAATGATACATTACAGTTATTAAAGTTAATTATAGATTGTTAGAGTCCACTATTTTGTGAGAGGAGGATTCGTGCAAGTTCAAAGAATCTCTCCTCTCATCTTCCGGTCGACGGGGCTAGATTCCTCGGGGGTCAAAACGGGGTTGCGTTGCAGCTGCAAGATGCACGTGTGGGTGTCGGGTCCACAAAGAAGCCGACTAGATGTTGATGTTCGGAGAAGCGACGTTACAGTGTGATATTTACACTGGATACTAGGCATCCCTTTTATCACTGTACTCTCAACGACGACGACTCCCAGTGGTTGACGTCGATGAACTGCCAATTAAAACTGCTTAAAATTCAAATAGCTGCATTATAATATTTTAATTCTCATTTTAAATGATTAAGAAATTGAAGTTGTTGATATTTTAAGTTGATACCTGAAATATTATGAACTGCAGTTTTTTTAATTCATACAAAAACTAAAATTTTACCCTCTTTGGGTTTCAATCTGATCGATAACTTATTTAAGATGGTAAGTCTAAAAGTAAAGGACTTTTTTCAATTTCTCTTTCCAAGAGGTTAGGCAATAACGCTAGTAACCAGCGCTGAATGAGGGGTAGAAGGTACACAACATGTATACAACGTGTCACTCGTCTTTCTCCTCGTAGTCGTTGGGGTGTAGCAGACCATTCAACATGGTATCTGCATTGTCGATCTGCACCAAGAAAGAAAGGAGGGTTTTTTGTTTCGAGAAGATGTGGTACCTTCGCTGGACACAAGCCATTCCATTCTATCACTGTAACCTCAACGATGACGACCCTCAGTGGTTGATGTCGATGGACTGCCTGATTTTTCATTGTCACATAAAGAAGTTCTTCCCTGTTTCAGGCGTTTTATCCCTTCGTTGATCTTGCTTCGCGATAAACAGTTGTCAACAAACTGCGCTTGCATGCGATGAATAATTTCCGCAGGTTTCACACCTTCAGCAAACAAAAAGTGAATTACAGCCCTCCTTTCCTCCTTGGTTCAGATCGATAATGGAGCTTATGATGAATCTATACGGCACTTTATCACTAATACTCTTGTGCGTCTTTGGGGATTGTAAATTTGCGTATATTTCCAACCAGCTCTAAAAGGAGAAACCGGGATATGCAAATGAATTAAAGTATTTAAGAAGAGTGTTGTAAGTTAGTAGGGAGAAGGCTATTGAGCCAAGAGTTACATTGACGGAGTTCCAAGAAGATTCAAGTTGATTGTGAGATTATCTTCTGGCTGATTATCAGGCAGCGATCTACATTTGGAAAGTTTGAGCCGACTGGAAAGGAGTGAAGTAGTAAAAGTAAGGTGATATTCAAATTTCGATAATAGGATCATAAGAGTAAATATATGAGAGTTAGTGGAAAGTTAATGATTGCTATTAATTCAAATTGCGTATCTCTTTCGGTTCTCTTATTCCGGTAGACACGTTCGATATTGAGTTTAATAGTTAATTAGTATCATATTTAGTGATTTAATTTAATATTAAAGTTCAATCCCATTGACGTAGACATATTGATTCATCTTTGTATTTAGAAGGTTGATAATTGATTCAAGTGAATAAATATAATTTGTTATTGTAAAAATGTCGTCTGGTAATTATTTACCTCAATTCAATCTTAGTATCCAGGATCGAACCCAGGGGGATTCTCATAAGCTGCCATGTTGAACGATCTCGTACACCCCAACAACCACGAGGAAACACGAGTGCCACACTGGAGTAACTTACACCCCACATTCAAGGGGACCCAGGAACTCTAGGGACACAAAGCTTGACTGACGTTAAGAAGTCGTATTTGGGCTTGGGGCCCAAAACTTGAGTTTGCAGGGGGCATAATATTCTCCGTTACACCACTGGAGTGCCACGTTGTAGAGAAGTGTTGCCAACTACCCCTCATTCAGCGCTGGATACAAGCCCTGTTGCCAAATCGTGGAAAGAGAAATTGCAAAAGTCCCCTTATTTTTTGTCTTCCCCTCGTATCAAAATGTTTTAACTTACGGTATCCAACTACTTGCGACAACTTTTTTTTGAAATAATGGAGGTATGGGGATTTTTTGTGTGTGATTTTTAGATTTATTTGGTATGTTTTAAGGAAAAAATCGTAAAATTGAAAACAGAAGAAAAAAAATTTATTATTATTAAAATGGGAAAAAACTGGCGAAAATGTACAAAAAATTACATGAACGGGGCCCGCTCTGTACAAAAATGTTTTGAACAAATTTTCAATTTTTCAGTTTTAATGTGTTACTTCGTTATTCATGTTTGAAATTACCTTCAGGATAATAGATAGTTTAATTTTTACAAAAACTAAAGCCCTCTATCTTAGTGACTATATGAAATTGCTTAAAAAAACAGTGATTATATTCACATAAATGATTGTAAATTTTGAATAAAACAGTGATTGATAAATCTGAAGAGCAAAACCCTTCTACTGTTATACGAAACATTCACAAAAAATTTCAGCAAATTATTTTCAAAACTTTTTGAGCAATCGCTGTCCCCGTTTGAGTTTTTCGGGGAAAAAACCCATTTCGCGCGCGCGCACGAGTAAAACGCATTTTAAAGTTTGACAATGTTAAATTTTGTACCTTTTTCTCAAAATCTGTAAATGTTGAAATTTTTCATACTATTAAAGGCATCTCTCTTTTATTAAAAATGACACTAATTTTGAATTTTTAAGAAATTATGAAATATTTTTCAAACGACCCATTTTTACTTAAAAATTTGTAAAAATTAAATTTTTGAGTGTTTTAAAAAAGCTCATTTTAGACATTAGACATCATTACAAAAATTCATAATAAATTTACATACCCAGAACAGTATTTTACATATTAAAAGCATTTTGAGATAAATTGGTGAGACTTCTCTAATCGGCTGGGAAATAAAAAAAAAAAAATCAATTTAAAATAAAAAAATTTGTTACACTTTTAAGCAAAAACAAAGCAATTTTTGAATTTTCGCCATTAAAATAAATCAATGATTATTTAAAAATACGGGTAAATAGAGGTTCAAGTAAGATATTTTTAGAAAGGTTAAAATCTATACAATTTGAAAATGTAAAATCTCAAATTGTCAAAAAAATAAGATTTTAGCTTTCTTAAAGTGACATTTTGTGTAAAGTTATGGCATTTTATTCGGCGCATTATTTTTCTAATAAAAATAAAAATTTTGTTACATGATTTTAGGTATATGGATACTAAACATTAATTTTATCGGCGCATTATTTTTCAATATTTTGTTACACACATTAAAGGTTAACTTTTAGGTTCACGAACATTACAAAATGCCTTCTTTTATCGGTGGTGTTGAGGCAAGAGGCGAATACATTCTAACCAAAAAACAACTGTAAAGCCTCATCTTCCATAGCAAACTTAAAATTTTAGGAGTTAAAATATACATTTGTTAGATTAGTTCTCAAAATGCGTGTCAAATATATATTCATTTCTTAAACGGCGTCGAAAATGTTCATTTAAAAAATTATTTGATAAGTTCCAGTGCATATCAGACATACGATTCACAAAAAAAAAAATTAAACAACAAAAATAAAAAGATTAAATAATAATTATTAGCCTGTTTTATATTTTAGGTCCAAGACGAAACCTGACAATATTTCATACGTTCCTCATAATACTCACGCAGGAGTTTTTCTTTCCATAAAGGGAATTTATTTAAAATTCTTTTTTTTTCAGCTCTAGTTAAATATTTAATAAATTAACCAAATAAATTATTGGATAAGTTTCTATTATTTTTTTAAAAAAGTGTTTTATATTGTTAGGTTATCTGTAGTATTATTTTTTTAAAAAACAATACTCTTATTTTATGTTTAAAGTTGAACTTGTTTAAAAATCCTCCATTTACAATATTTTCCCCTCATTTCTTTCCTGAACACATTTGTAATTCAACCCTCAAGTCACAAGTTGTCCCAAAGGGATGGGCTGTAATATTTTATCTGGCGACCACAAACATCCACGTAATACTTAATGACCTTTTCAGTTCCCTTCAGTTAGGAGAATTTCCACGAATATTTTCTTGTGAGAGATATTAATTTTCACCTCTCTCTCTCTCTCATCTCTGGATTATTTAATCACCATAAAAATTAGACTCGCAACTCACAGAAAATGAGATTTATAATTTAAAGTAAAAACTAACAAACACCGAGTTTTTAAAATCTGAAATCTCTCATTGAGAACAAAAATCGATTCTAAAACGGGTGTACTTAGGCAGTAAATGTTAATAGATATTGGGCAGCTTTTTTTCTTTAGCAAGTTTTTTATATTAACTATTGACTCAAAAAGAATAATAAGTTTGAAAAGTCAGATAGCAGTTGGGACATCTTTATTCCTAAAAATTATACCAGGTTTGGGGCATAAGTCATGGCAACTATTTTTTTTTCCTTATAGATATGTGAATGGATCACAAATGTATATGTGTCGTGGGGAAGTCCTGCAGACATAGGGTGTAAGCAGGGACAACAGATTGCTCTGCGATAGCTGGTAGAAGCACAGCGATGGCTGTAAAATCAGTCAATTGGTGAGTGTCGGGGGAGATGGAAGTAACCCGTGTTAAGCAGCGCATTTACATTAAAATAGCCGTTCTCCGTGGGAAAAATACAATGGAATGTCACAATGAATTAGTGAAAGCCCTTGGGAATAATGCCCTACCATACCGTACAGTAGCTCGGTGGGTAGGACCGCATGACCACACAAAGCAGAGTGTTTATGGCAGCTACTCCGACGTTGGGGATGGGAAGAATTGGAGCACCCACCGTACTCTCCTAACATTTCGCCTTGTGACTTTGATCTCATTCCCAAGATTAAGGAACCAATACGTGGTAGACTGTTTGCAACACAAGAAGACATTGCTAATGCTGTGCGCCAACAGGTGACCCGATTCACACATGGAGCGGCCAATGCTGAGGCTGATGGTATTCAGCGCCTCCCACATCGTTGGCAGAGTGTGGAGACAGACGCGGGGACTATATTGGGGTCTTTAGACCAAGGTGTGTCATGTGAACTTTATGGGTACTGTGTTGTCATTCTTTTGCACCATGAAGGTCATATTTCTCTGTATACTACCGTAACAAATTAGTGTTATACGATATTTCAGTGCAATTCATTATCCAAGCATGTAGTTAACACCTTGTCCTTTCGTCTGTATATGTCGCATTTTCCAACCGGACTGACATCTTTAAGAAAAAAAATAGTTGCTATGACTTTTGCCACAACCCTCGTAATTTCTACACTTCCCCAAATAGATACTACTTTCATATGTGCAAGTGTCATGCACAGTAATAATAATAAAATGATGAAACTTGACATATTATTAAGGATGATAGATTAAGGAGGACAAATTTTGTAAAGATACCCGATCTTAGACCGAAGAAAAGTGGCAGCTTTGGTCCACTTCCCTTTAACCAACGTACAGTTAGTGCCCCATCAGTGGCCGAGTACCGAAGCTCTCTTCGAACTGAACGATGAACATATTCTTTGACATAAAGAGATCGTTTTCGAGCTGGCCGCATGGGGTTTCCCTGTTTCTCTCACACTTGACACGAATGTGGGCCAGCTACCCCTCAAGAACTCCATGAAAGCACCTGGCACGCTCTCAACTTTTATTTCAAAATTTAATGAACCCAGCAGCTGGAATTGCTTGTTTACTAGTAATAATTAAATTCAAATCATTTTACGTTTGGCAGTCCCTGTTCAAAATTATGTGTTGTAAGGATGGTGTTTTGAATTATATTCACTTTTACAGAAAGCGTGTCGGGTATTTTTGTTGTAGACACGTTGATCCTACCCCCTCCCATTAATGCTCGACTCTTGTTCCTTTTTACCCGATTTAGAGGCAAGGCAGGTGGACCCATTTCAAATAAGAGATCTAGTGAAGGGGATGTTTCAAGACTTGACTTCCCCGGGGCTGTCTAGAATGTATATATCAGGAGTGAAAGAAGGAAGGACAGTCCTCGAGGGACAACAGGTAACCGACCTCCAAGTGGTGTTCCTCGGGCAACGCTACTCTCCTATAAACAGTGAGTAGCGTCTGACTGGCTATTTTAAAATAAGAAGTAGATTTCTGACACAGAATGCAGGGTTAATAAGATTAAATTTTGAATCTACATGCATATGAATCATTCAGTATGGTGCGAATGAGTTTTAGTTGTCTCTTGGGGCCTAAATTAAGTGCCGCGGGCATGTATACACGTCCTGCTGAGCTGGTACCTTTAGTACCCCGGACGTGTATACTTGTCCTTCCAAAGGAGGTCTTTTTGTATTGTGCTCCTCTGTTTAAAACTAGTCCCACAGTTTTGAAATACAATAACATGACATTGATAGTGCTTCTGAAGAATTTACTTATTTCGCAGAAGAGGTAGGGAGGGAATTTGAAAAAGTATATTTCAGGAACGGTAAAATTCATAGCTGAGAAAATATTTTTTTGAAGTGATAACTTTTTTAGGCGTGTTTTGCTGGAGAGTGAACTTGAATGATGCATTTTAAAAAGCCAAGCATTGTTACGCTCGGATTTGTAACGCTTGTAACAATGGTAACAATTCTACTCCTAAAAATAGTGCTGAATCGTTTGGGTTTAATGAGTCATGTAACGGAGAAATTTGTGCAGCGAAATGTAGGAAATAAAATGGACAAATAATTCTTCTAATGGTTACTATTTATATTTCACCAAATCAAAGTGTAGAGAAAATTATCGCATTCATTCACAAAAATTTACTTGCCTACACTGAAGCCAGATCAACTCTTCTGAACAAATTGCCTATTATTTTAAAAAGGAGTTTTTAATGTAGATTTTTCGAAAGAAAAATCAAAGCCTTTAGTAGATTTTTTTAATTAAAACTCAATTTAATTATGTCAAATGATCCAAATGAAAGCACGACAAAGCACGGAACAGTGCTTGACGAAATTATATTTTAGATATTTAAATAATTTTGAATCTAAAGTATTTATAACCTATTTCAGCTAACATAAACCTATCGTTTCCTTCTTAGAATACAATTAATTCACAAATATGATTGTATATTTCACAAAAAAAATATTACTTAATGAGTACAGACATATGAATAAATAACTTTAAATGACTACTAATATACCCTTGTTTTTTTCGCCTAACTAATCCCTGAAATAGCATTACAAAATTTAAAGTTATCACTTCTATCGCGTGTGGTCATAAACACACACATACACTTCTTTTTCGTTTGCTTGTGTTTTTTTCTATTCTTCATTTGCAGTCATTTTTGCCAACAGTGTGTAATAGAAGCTTTTTAATTTTTTGTACGAATGCACTGAATGTGATACTGGTTTATTTGTTCAACCATTTTTCAGTACATATCACAGAACAGATATATATATATATACTAGTATAATTTATTTTTTATTATATTCTAACTCTAGAGATTAAGAAGTCTCAGGGGTGTTAAATTTCTCTAGAGGCCTGAAAATATAAATAATTTTCAAACAGGTATAATTCTTTTAAATTTAAATTAAATAATTCGAATCTTTTACTCATTATTTATAAAAGAATGGCTTCAGAAAAGTATAAAATGTTTAAAATATAATAATAGTTTTAAAAATGATAAGCATATGAAAATTCTATAATAAATATTAAGTATTTTTTGCGTTGCGCACGCTATTTTCTAAAATAGTAGCTTCTGATGTATAAAACTTTATAGAATTATAAAATGCATCATACTCTTTAAACCCTACCTAATTTTAGTATTATATATCTTTTGTATTTCAAAATATTTGTAAAATATTACAATTATTTAAATATTTTTAAAAAATGTATTTTTATTTTTTTAAATAGGTAAGTTATTATTCTATTTATATAAAAATAGCTACAGTGTAATAACTTTATAAATCAACTTATAGCTAGCAATCTAAGCTACTATTTTAAAAAATAGCATGCGCAACGTAAAACTTAATAAATATTTCTTATAGAAAAGTTCCTTATTTTCATATGCTTATAATATTTTAAATTATGATTATATTTTAAACATTTATACTTTTCTGAAACCCCATTCCTTTATAAATAATGTGTAAAAGATTCGAATTATTTAATTTAAATTTAAAAGAATTATACCTGTTTGAAATTTGTTTATATTTTCAGACCTTTAGAGAAATTTAACACCCCTGAGACCTCTTAGAGTTTTTATTTTCATTTTGTTATTTTATCCTTTTCTTTCCTTTTTTTAAAGTGGAAGTAAGCAATTTTTAAGTAAAAAAAAACACGCCTTTTCTTTCCCCCCAATAAACCGTGTAACAACGCGCGTCTGTGGGGAAAATGGTGTCACTGGCGCAGGAGAATTTCGTAACTTTTCCTCGCCATTTAAGGGGTTAAGTTAGGTTGTTACATATGTACATGTATATACTGCATCATAGACCAGCGATGCGCAACCAGCGGCTCGCTGACCACATGTGACCTACCGGGCATTTCTGAGTGACCTGGTTATAACACGTCGCACAAAGAAATTCAATTATTTAAGAACAATGCATTAAAAATTTAGTGAGAACTTTTATCAATCAAGCAATCAAATGTATTGGTTTTGCTATCGATGTCTTGCGGGTACGAATTGCGAGATAACTTTCTTTATTCTTTTTGTAACAATTGCGATTAGTGATAACAAATAACAGTGGTGTGTCGATCGTTTTATCGGTGAATCTAATTTTTATTTAAATTTCAGGTCTTCCAAGCATGTGTTGTTTCAAGACGATTGTGATCTTGATTATCTCGTAGAGAAAAATAAACGTGAATCGACCCCTAGTTTGATTTGTCGTGAAATATTATATTCAAAAAGATATATTTTTGCTCGTCTTTACACCACTAAGCACAAATCTTTCAATTGCTCTTTTTCTTGAGAAACTCTTTCGAGATAAATTAGCTTTTTCTTAAAAAAAAACTTTGCAACGGCAACAAAATATTTTGTCGTAGGTGTAAAGTCGGCTCATTAACAGAACTCACCCTCACCCCTTTCTCTGTACATGTAAAGATTGATGCATGGAGGGTCAGTTGACTGCCGGGGACATGTCTCTGTAAAAAACACCGATGGTTCGCCCCTTATGCCGGAGGCATAACACGTGTGAACTGTTTGGGAGAATGGCTTAGTAGTTGCAACTACTTTCTTTCTTCATGGCTTACAGGTGCCTGTTGATTCCGAACACTTAATAGACAAAACGCAGTCCTTTTGTGTTGAGGTTACCCTACCCCATTGACGAGCCAATTTGTATAGCGAGTTTTGGCTCCGAGGAGTGTTGCAGAAGCACCCTCGGCGAAAATATGACCGAACGAATTACGGCTTCCAGGAGTTGGACACAAGCCTTTGTCGCAGGAAAGATCAGAAGAAGCCGAGCCATTGTTTTCCCGCACTAGTGGAGTGCGAATGACGTCAGAGGAGCCGCATGCAAAATTTGTAGCCCGCCAATGAGAGGTGGTAAAGAGCGTGTAGCCACCCCTAGAGTTTAAAAGGGTCGATTCAGAATGAAAAAGGGGGAAGGGGGAAGACTAGTTGCTCCCTTTTCCTCGTCTTGCTGGACTAAACAATTTGGCGCCAGCGCTCTCAGTACCAATAAACGGTGGTAATTCACTTCTGGATTTCGGTGCCTGATGAATGAAAGCGGAGAATATAAGCGGCACAACGGCTTGGCGAGAACGAGACTTTTGAACGTGTCTTTATTTTCAAAACGTTGGATATTTTACTAATAAACATTCTCAAAGAATTGGTGTGTCGAAACTCAGTGACTACACAAAAGGTCTTAGTTGCACGTCTGTATGCTGATTGTACTTCGGCGGACACCGCTTTAAACCCTTCCATGGCTAGCTGAAACCAGCCTCGATATGCACAGGGGCACTTTGAACATCTACCTTTTTAAATATTTACAAATGCTGCTGTTGATGTGTCTAATACGGGTGTGGCGTCATACTTTAATTCTTTAATTTTCGTATATTTCTCGTAAACGATAGATCGTACATGTACAATTTGTGACGGAGCTTTACGCGACTTTCAACTACTAATCCTCTTGGGGAATCTTTGGGCCAGTAATCGCGTTTATTTCACAGCCCATCCCTCTCAAGAAGAAACCATGAGATGCAAATTAGTTAGTGTATATAAAGTTTGAGTTTAATAATCGTAGATCAATAGGAACGGAGCAGCTGAACACCGTGTTACAAGGGCAAGAATTAGAATTATGCATCGTGACTAGAGGACGGATTTTAGCTACTAAATTAGTAAATTTAGAATTAATAGGATAGGATTGATTAAAGTTAATCTATTCGGATTTCGCGCGCTTATTCACGAATAGTCGTTTTCTCTATATTACTCCAAGGGTTCCCTTTATAGATTACTTGCTCTGGAATCTTTGAAAAAAATAGATTTATCACTCATGAATAGTCTTGGTCACTCATCGTTTCCTCCTACAGCATTAGGTAGACAAGATGATGAGGACGCGACCCCTGGGATAAGCTCATTACAAATTCTTTGGGTATTTTTTTTTTGGTTCTTCGAACGATGAATCTGGAAATGTAGAGTTTTGGTGCTGTTTTGGGGACATCCTGCATATAGCCGGAAAAAACCTTTCATCATCATTACATCCTGTATAGATACTTATCTGTATATAATATATTAAAAACGCTAAATAAGAATATTTATGCATAAGTAATAAATCATTTTACATAAAATGTAAATGTTTATGTACACATCATGGATTATTTTATGCAGGTATAAATGTGTTTATCAGAGTGCTGTTAAAAATGTAAATTGTTTGATATTTAATTCTTGTGCTAGACGGCTGTGTCCAAATATGGCGTTACCCAAATGGTCAGTACTCAGATATTTTCCATCTTGGTATATTTCGGTTTATGTAAGAGAACAACTCAGAGTCCGTTTTTTTTTAGAACACCAGATGGATTTTGAAAGATATCAACAAAAGGACACCCACCAAAAAAGAAACAAAAGTTTTTTCGCTGTCTCTTCCATTTCTAACTTTTCGTTTCTCGGGCCATCTCCCTTGTTCTTCGCACTCGGGTATTTCTGTATTCATAGTGCTTATTTCATGCTTGAATGAAGCAACCAGAGTACACGCGGTGATAAGGGAGAGGACTGCGAGGAGGAAACGATTATTCCGAGCGAGGGAAACAACGAATCACGAGTTATGAGTGCGTGAAAGACGAATGGATTCAGCGTCTTCTATTGGAGGAAATTATAAGAATAAACATTCACGCCGAGCAAGCAATTTTCTTCCAGGAGAGGAGGTGATGATACACAGTGTCTTTTTACGTGGCTTGTGAAGAATGATTATTGTTGTCTGGTATGCATGCAAATATTTCAAAATGAATGGCAGGAAGTAAGAAATGATAAGAATATGCGGTGTGTAGAAAGTTTTATTATTATGCATTTCTGTAATGTACGAAAATAAAAACAGAGAATGCCATTACATTGAAAACGTATGTGAATCATTTTGTGCTCTCTCTATCGTGTCATCCAAGATCTTAGAAAAATTAATTAGATGTTACTTTTTATACATATAATCTCAATAAAATTAACTCAATTGCAGGAAAGGATTGCCATTTTTCACAGATCCTACATTATATACATTTCTTAGAAAATGTATTGAAATCTTTTCATTTTTCCAGAAAATTAACTCTAGCATTACCTTTAAATTTTTCCATCACGTATTTTTCCAGTTATTTTTTTTCCTTCGAATTTTATGACACATATTAACAGTGAATCAGATATGTGGAATATATAATACACAATTAATTTAAACTAAAAAAAAGATTTTGTATGGACATCCTAATGTGTTAGTAAACTTTTTGGCGAGAATACAGCAAATATATATATTACTGCGGTGTTAATATTTGAAGAAGTGAACTGTATAAGATTTATTTCTTCATAGCACTATACAACAGTATACAATGTAGATTACACGAAATTTTTTACCGTAGCAAATTAATTTTCAAATTGTGTTAATTAACTGCCAATGGTCTTTGCAAAATATGTAATAATACGATAATTTAAAAACTACGCCAGAGTATATACTAGTAAGT
Source organism: Trichonephila clavipes (assembly GCA_019973935.1). Taxonomy (NCBI): domain Eukaryota; kingdom Metazoa; phylum Arthropoda; class Arachnida; order Araneae; family Nephilidae; genus Trichonephila; species Trichonephila clavipes. The sequence goes on from BMAU01013736.1 coordinate 16,591, forward strand.
GTTAATTAACGTCACATTTTATAAAGCAACACGAGAGTTATATTGGCAACGGACCTTGTAATGAGGAGCCTCGATAAAGAGATGAGTATGATACCTTAGCTGATACCTCCTTAGCTCTTATAGGAATAAGAGCTTCCCCACCACACTAATGGGAGTACTTTGAGCCACGACAGATTTAATGTGCTTCAGCCTCTCTGAAAGGCAAATCTTCAGTAGTAATAGAGTTTGAATTCATGACACGCCGGCCACGAGTCCACGACTATAGTCTCTCCACTACCATGGCCATCAAGGTAACGGGTTCTTGGCTGGCGTGTCATGAGTTCAAGCCTATTACATCTGAAGGCCCGCCGTGTAGGGAAGAGATGCACGTCAAATCGGTCGAGAGATCAAGCATCCTCCCTCTGGTGTGGTGTGGTAGTTAGGAGAGGGGTGCCAGCTCAGGTGTCGTCCTCGTCACTTGTCCATGGTTTAAAATTACGAGGTTCGTTACCAAAAGCCCTCGAGTAGCTGAACAGTGTGACGTTCATATTCACTTACTCACTCACTATTACAACGGCCACACAAGCACTATAAAATTAAGGGATGTATTTTATTAGGATTACCAGAAAAGATAATGAAGGTCCGTTAGAGGCACCAACCTATACCAAAAATAGAAAAAGGGCATTTATTGTAATCACTAATATGAAATTCAATATCGATTAATCTAATTCAAACAAAAAATAACAAAAAAATATTTTCTTTATAATAGGAAATCAACTTAATGTTCCATTTCACACACACACACACACAAGTCTCATTCTATCAATTTCATATTTGTAAACACACATGTTGATAAAAGCTTCGTGATTCATGATATCGAAATCATACTGAGAATTTGAGTTCTATCCCTATTGCAAAATCTATTTCGAAAAAAAATGGCTACAAATTAAATGAAATTAAATTTCAAACTCCCTGTTTTTAATACGGAAATAAGAAGAGTAATACTTAGCTCTCTGGTATCGTTCTCTTCATTTAATCATGCTTCAAAACGGCAAGATGGGTACCTTCTTAATGATCAAGTGTGAAATTACTAAACTCAAACTATATTTAAGCAAATCATACAGATTTTCAAGATTAAATAATATATAACATTATTTAATTAAATGCTGTGTATTGCTTTTTTAAAACAAAGTAAAGTTTTTCTACTATATAAGTAAATGTACACTGCTGGCCATTAAAATTGCAACACCATGAACGAAACTCAATACCAAAAAGATATTTATTATACGTAAACAGTATGATATGAAGACAAAATGATTAAATTTGCAAGCAGTGTCGGGATTTAAAGGAGTACAAAATTTGGGATTAGAGGTGCAAAATTAGGAGATTTGCAAGGATGACAGCTAAAGCAGCCTTTACTCGGATAGAAATGGAGTCAAAACACAACTTCGACGACAAAAACGGACAACTTATTCCATACCACTTAAATTCTATGCCACACTTCTGTACCGTATCAGTTGGAAAGAGGTGGCGGGCCAGTCTCCCAACAACCGAAACACAGATGTTTTCTGTCGATGGTGAATGTGGAGACCGTGTAGGCCAAGTTAATAATGAATTCCATGGGTATCGAGGAAGGTCAGCACATGAAGAGCAACATGTGGTCTTCAATTATCTTGTTGGTAGAGGGAGTTTGGTAAGCCTCGACGATAGGGTACAACCACGTAAGACGTCAAAAATGTACCGATCTGCATACAAGTTACTGACGATCCAAACTTAAGATGTGCAAGTCGCTTACCTGATGGTTACCCAAACCATCATACCAGGTACATTGTCTCTATGCTGATATCTAATGCAAGAAGCAGCCTCCTTGGAGCGTTAGACGCGTATACGACCATCAGAATACTGCATGCAGAACCGGGACTCGTCTTAAAAGCCGACATTGTGCCCCTCCTGTATCCAGCTTCATCGTTCGGCTCACCAGAGTCACCGTCTCTTCTTAAGCTGCATTGACAAGGTAAGCCGAAGTAATGGCGCCATACTGACAGCCCACGCTGCTGCAAACGTCGTTGCACGGTGCGAGCGGATAAAAGGCGTGCTGCAAATACGACTATCTCCCGACAAATGGTACATGATGTGATTGCACGGTTTTTCAGGGCCGACTGCACAGAATGTCTCTTCTATCGGGTGTTAGTCATGGGAGGACATGGAGATCCTGCATACTGCCCAGTATGATCCTCAGCAACCCATTGATTCCATATTCGTATGGCAAAGGTTGGATTTCGATCAGTCCAATGGGTGATACCACGGAACGATAATCCATACTGATAGGTAACGATCCTGCTTATATCGAATTCGTTCACTTGCTGGTAAGCATTTCTTCTTCATATTCTAGGCATAATACGATATTCTAAGCAAACTCTGACTTTATAAAGCGCTTTCCGAATGCACAAAAAATCTACTACAAAACTTTTTTTATGTACTGCTTCAGATGTCGTTTCTCCCTCCTGTGTCGTCTAAATGTGTTGATGTGTTGAAATACTAATCTTTTAAGTATACCTCTTCTTCCTGTCATGAGATTTCGACGGTCGTGAGATTATTCCTTCTTTGTGTTGCAATTTTAACGGCCAGCAGTGTAATAATCACGAAAGTAACATCTTGTATAACTTGTTTTTAAGTAAGTGTATAAAAGCATATATGTTTTATTAGTTATTATGAATTTTTTTTTTTTGTTCATTTTGAATAAACATATTTAAAGCATCCGTAGAGAATTTTTAATTTCAAATTATAGTTTGACAAGGGCTATCATCTATTATTTAATTCCTGACTTATCAATTTTTATCATCGAAAGGCGGGAATTCCGAAGCACATCAACAGGAAATCTGCAACTCATTCACTACTCAAAATAAGCGATCTTTCCTCAGTTTTTGTTCGCCTGTGGAGAGAACAAGGAACCAGGTATCATCTCTTCAACATTGTAGAAATGCACCACGATGTAGGTAGCAATGTTATAGTCTTGACCATCAGGATGTTGAAGGGATGCACATAGTTGCACAGCACATCCTTCAAGGAGGCACCTCGACTGCTTTGATTTATAGGAGGAAAGTCTTAGAGCCCTGTGTGAGGCTTTTCTGATGGGTAATTAACTCCCATTTCATTTTTATAGGCTATAATGGTCGTCAACACAGAACTTAATTGGTCAACGAATATCTTAAGACTGAGAATATTCAGATGGAGGACCCGACCAAGTCTCCAGAGCTGAATCCCACAGACAATGCCTAGAAAGTTCTTGTTAGACCAAGCGCAGCTTTTCGACAACCTCTCAGAACCCTTTCTAAGCTAAAGCCTTGGTGGAAGAATATAACTTGTTGTCCCAAGACCTAATAAACAGAGTTCGAAAGACAGGAGTATTTGATTTCAGAGCTGCATTGATGTAAAGGTGATCATTTCCACAATGAAACTCACCACATGTAATATCTTGCGAAATCATTTTTGAATTGTCATGCTTTCATAACCACAAATGGGGATCATCTACAAGTACAATTAATTTCTATTATTAACTCTTTAGTAATATTTGTAAGTATTTTCATACCAAATTTCACGAAAAATGGTTAAAAATGTTTGTTTTTTATTTTTTGAAAATGTGTTTGTTCCTTAAATTTTGACTCCAATGTATTAAAATATACAAAATCGTAAGAAACTTGGTAAATAATACTAAAAAACAGTTATTTCATGAGAATGATAATATTTCAGTTTATTGTTTTTCAATCAAAATATAATAGCAGAATAAAATGGAAAAACTACAGCCCCATCAAGGATAGATTATTCTTCATAAATTAAAGTTAACATGATAAAAAATGACGAGACTAAATCAATCAATTACACAGTCGAAAGAGAAATAAACGAATCAAAAAACCATGAATAATAAAAGCAAAATGATAAAGTCGTAAAACTTTATTAAATGTGCGTGTGTAGTTGCAAAAGAAACTACTAATAAATTCAAAAAAATTATACTTTCCTTAATGTTTATATGAATATTAAGTAAAACTGGGAGAAAATGGAGTTTAAAACAAAAAATAAGTCAAATCCTTCATTGTTTTCTTCACCATACAAGGTTCTAAATGAATATTACTGAGAATAATGGTTACATACTGAGAATTTATAAGCTACATATTTCTTGGAAGATAACATTAGGGATTTAACATGCTCAAGTCAGTGGCTTTATTAAAAAATGTTTTTATGCCAATAATGTTCCTTTTTCATTTGACAGGGCTCGCAACTATGCCCTGCCCTAAGTACCTTCATAAAATCCCAATGTGCAAACTGGTATGGAATTCATCAAAGTTCTTTTATAATTTTCTCACTCTTTTCATTGTGTTATTTGTTATCATATGGTTAATTTTATTTCCCCACTTAAAAACACTATGGGCAGTTTTGAGTATGACGCTACTCCAGGAAACTGCTTATATTTATTTGATTCTACATCGTAAAAAGAGTCAAATTTTGCTAAACAAACTATCAAATCTGTCAACAATGTATCTTTCAAAAAGAAAATGCAAGATTTTGAAATTTTCGATTTATCTATATCTTATTTTCATGAGTGCTGTAAATTTTGGATTGATATATACGTTTTCTTTGTCCTTATTGAGATCTCATAGACGTTACGAGCTGCTCACTTCGTCTAAAGTATCCGATGAGGTAAAAACATTTCTAATAATTATGAGAGACATTACCATGGCAGTGATTGCTGTTACATTTCACAGCTTTAGTATTTCTTTTACCGGATATTACTGTTTTGTATGCCTTTGTACGAAATTTTTCTTCTGTGAATTCATCTATAATTCAAAGACAATGATAAGGCAAGGTGATTACATTGGTATTATGCAACTTTACTTCAAAATAACCCAAACACTAACATATGCTGATGATTTCCTCTGCTTTCCTGCGTTCTTTAATGTACTGAGTAGCATGAGTGGACTTTTCCTATTCTGTTATGGTTTTGTCTTCTTTCCTGGACATGATTTTATGGGCTATTTATTTGCTTTCATTGGAATGATACATTATTTGACAATCATATTACTTACAATCGTACCTGCCTCTGCTTCGAACCGAACTTCAAAGACGGCAAGTTACCTTATTGATTCTTTACCTGGTTGGTTTCCAAGACAGTACAAAAATCTAAATGCATACATATGCAAGAGATTTAAAATAAAATTTAACCTGACCCTGTGGAAAATCTATGTCATTAACGAATCTCTTTTGATTAGTGCATTTGGTACTTTTTTGACTTATGGATTTCTTGTTGGAACCATTGGAATTACTCAGGATTCAAGTACTAGAATTCCATAATTTTGTATACACTTACATTTTTTTTTCAATATATAACTATTTAAACACATGTTAATATGAGATATGTCCACCATGAAATCCAATGCAATTGTTGGTGTTGTTTCTAATCCCACTTGATCGACAGAAACATCTAGATCAAGTCCATGAACTCGTGCGTTTTTAAACAATGAAGAACTAGAAGGACTTGATAACAGCTATTGTAAACACAGCCAGTTATGCTGTTAACGACTTCATACTGGAGACAGAAAGAAAATGAAAGAGTATTTTTTTTCTTGGGGGCTGGTATCGAACACAAAAAATTACCCTCGAACATTCCGAGCATTTTCAATCATATTTAAGTTCAAGGAATATGATGGTCAAACAAAACATTGTGAATATCTTAACAATATAGACAATCTTGAACTATGTTTATTTGATGGTATTTTATGTTTTCGTACTTATAATAGAATATATATCCTAAAGCAGAATGGTAAAGATGGACCATGAGACAACTGAGCTTCATTAATGTATCGATCAGCGTTTAGCTTCAGTTTACATTACATACAGTTTATTATAATGCTTCCCATAACATTACACTATAAGAACCATATCGATGACTTCTTGGATATTTTGTGATCAGTACTCACATTTTCAAGCCGGATCAGTAGACGTCAACAATCAAATGAAAAAATGAATCTATTATCCTCACAGAAGAGCCCACATACCCAGTCGTTCTCAGTCCAATTTGAAAGCTGCCAACACGCTATGGACGCTAAGCTGCAATATTAGCGGAACACACACATGGACAAACAAAAATGCCATAAAATTTTCATTTCAGACGGATCACGTTTCCATCCAAACCACATGATGGTCTTATCCAAGTCCAGTGGCACTTTCATAAAAGATAATAGGATCCGTAATCTGGTACTATGGCTTGGGATTCCATAAAATTATTACCCTCACCCCCTCCCACAATATGCAATGAAGTGCACTTATTAGACACTGCTACGTTTGCTAAAGTTTTAGAACCTGCTGTCGCCCCTTATCTACAAGGCTTGTCTGCGCCCGAGTTTCAACAGGATAAGGCACAATCACTAGTAGCCGGAACTGTTCTACTTTTCTTCATTAACCATCGGGGTGAAGTGACGGTTTGTCAGGCCTATACTCCTCATCTAATACATGTGGTCTCTCATTGTTAAAAGACAAACTCAGCATGAAATACTGCTACTTCACATAAGCTTAAGCAGGTATAAATTGTAATACGCTCTAACATGCGCATCCAAAATCTCTCTCTATCCATGCCGAAGAACGTCGTTGCAGTCACCATCAGCCAGTATGGTTGCTCAAAATACTAATTTCTTAGAGTTCCTCAGGTTGAACTGTACTGTAATTTCAATCACTCCACCCTTGTATTTTATAGTATTTGTCCAATGAATTTGACTTTGATATCTCTTATCCTTCATAGTATAGCATTTCAGATAGCCAGCAGTAACTCACGAGCATTTGCATTTTCCTAAGGAGATTTTTAATCATTAAGATCTTGATAGTTGTTCGGTTTTTCAATTCATTTCAAACTAAGATTTATTGTTATTTTAACTTTCAAATTTGAAACCACGTAAATTAACTGAACGAATAAAACAGTTGTAATTTTAATGTATCACGAGCGATTTTAATACTTTTGCATAAATACTGGAGCTATATATGCAAATTATACAAATAAAAATCCTCACACACACTACATTAATATATTTAAATAACATTTATTGAATGTGATCTGTTTGGGTCACAAATATTGTAAATGGTCTTCTAAATATTGAAAATATTCACTAGCCTACAAGAACACAGACTATATTTATTTCTAATAGAATACTTTACTCAAAAAAGATATGCACAAAGTAATTTCAAAAAGAAAAACGTGAAAAAGAGAAAAAACATATTAATTTAATGCTTTTGAATCATCCAATCAAGAAACCAAATAGTAAAGAAGTATGTTTCGAAATATATTTTCGAAGCTACACAATCCATATAAAATTTCAGTTGATAGTAAAAAAAAGAATCTGATAATTTTTCTTCTTTTCTATTTGATTTAAATGCACGTATATTTTACTTCTATTTTGTAAATATATTCTAGGAAGAGACGAATACAATTGTGTAAAAAAGGGACTTGAGAAAAAGAAAGTTCAAATATTCGTCGTGAATATATTCTGCCTTTAACCAAATAAAAATACGAATTGAAGAATATTTGTGTTCATTCCATTTTCCCACCACTTTTTGCATCTTTGTTTGTTCTACTTGTTTGTCCTTTACTCTCGATGTTTCTATCTCATATTCTTAGAAGAAATTAGGCACGGCGCATACTCGTACAAGCATCCTTGTAACTTTTAAAATTGTGCTGATTGGTTGCTTCAAAACTACACAAATTAAAAATTATTGTTGGTGATTTCTGATGACGACAAAGTATTAAAAAAATATTTAATTATTGGATGAACTCAAAATAATTATATAATATATAGTATTTATGCATAACGTATATAATGTTTTTTGAAATGACCAAAACACTAAGTAAGATCTTTGCAAGTATAATCCTGGATAATATGCATGTCAAGATGAAATGTTTAAATTTAAAGTAATTTTTTTTTAAAAAAAAGTATTTTTATCGGGAAAAAATTAATTTAAAACATCATTTATTGCAAACAAAAGAATAATTTAATAACAATTGAGATAAATCATTTTATCATGGTCAGTTAAAGCTTTTACTCTATCTCAAGGTATTAACTCATATTAAATAATGCGTTTCAAATACATGTACTATGTACTACGTAATACATTATATTACAAAGGATTTTGCTCAGTAAAGGAAAAGGAGGAAGGATTGCAAGAGCAATAAAATTGATTAAACTCCGCTTTTATATGAGTTTAAAATAAAGATGAGCCATTTTTTAACTTCTAACACAAATTTATTGACTATATCACTTAATAGCTTTAAGCAACTTAATTGAGAATGAACTTTGAATCACTAAACCCGAGGAGCAATCAACATTAATCAATTAAATATAATAGAAATAAGATTATTTATCTAATCTCTTGAGCGATCTTCTCTTCAATATTTGAATAATCATCCACTTGACTTAACTATACGACCTTCGGTCACTAACGCTTTGTTTCCTTCTATCTCCACTTTCAACCATCATCCCGCCTACTCTACGACTAACACTTAAATAAAAGTTCTAATTTACATAAACCAAGTCTTCTTTACAGAAAGCGGTTTTCAACTGAAATCACAGTTAAAATGATTCTTTTACTTAAGTGGATTATTAGTAGAATCGTGAATAGACTCGCTGCAATGTGGCCATTATAAATTTATTCCGTTATGAGCTTGCTACCTTGACGTCCTTAGCAAATAATTTCCGCTAAGTCTCTCTGCTATATTATGCAAAAATTTTAAGCGAAAAAATCATTTAAACCAAAAGTATTTTAAAAAGAGGAAGCCAGATCAAGAAGAAATAGTTTTCGTGAAAAACATTGTAGCCTCATAACTACCGAATCCTTAATAATTTGATTATTTTTGATTATCTATAAATTACTATAATACATCAATGGACTGATAATGAAATTCTTAATTTTTTCATGAATTCTCAATTTTCATTCAATACGGATTTTAAAATATACAAGTCACCGTGTTAAAATAAATTTTTGAAAATTAAGTTTATCACTGGTTCATTTGAAAAATTTTCAAGAACAATTTATTTGTAGCTAACACAATAGACTCTTGGTTATCAATAACTATATATTATGATGTTATGAATGCATTGCATATCATTATGGTAATCGAAATAACGATTTTTCTACAAATTTGTGAAAAGAAACACATGTGAACCCTATTTAAAGAGAAAATTATTTAATATAATGTAAAGAATTGAATTATCTCTTTTTGCCTTTGTCATTTGGTGAAATGTATTCAATGATTTAGAAACAAGTAATTTCAGAAATAAATCATTATATATTGAAATATTAGATAATGCTTAAAAGTAAATGATAATTCAGTAATAAATTATTTAACTTATCTCTAGATAAAATTGAACCGATAACTAGTTTTCGTTTTTTGACTCAAAGTCAACTGATAACAGTTATTATCTTTACATAAACGAATTTTCATTGCTTTTAAACAATTTGAACATATGCCATTTCATGTTTTTCGATAAGAGAAATTGAAAAGACATTTTTAAAAGGTACATAAACACTATCCAGTTAAATAGATAAAGTATTACGAAGTAGGAGAGTTTGTTTCCATTTGAATAGAGAAAATGAAAAAGATAGATAAATTAACTGCATTTACATTTTATTTAGAATCACTATGACATTTCAAAATGATAAATTTATGATGCTACGATATGCAATTTAACTTTTACTACAGAGTAAGGAAAAAAAAGTATTCTATGCATATAGACATTATTCACATTTATATTTTCTTATAAATAGTAAATAAAGTGATTGCATATGACATTTGAGTGAAATTATTCACCGAATGATCAAATGGTTTGTTTCTTTGCAACATTTTCGCGGATAGTGCTAATTTTCCTGAAAGTAAAGGGTGTTTTTTTAAAGGTATAGGACTTTAAATTGCAATAAAACAACGATGTATTATTCGATTGACATGAATTTTTTTTATTCGAAAGATAATCTTGTGGCATTACATTTTAAATATGATCAAGCAAGGCGTAGATTCGTCGCATGGGCCCAAAACGAGATTGCCGTTGTTCCCGATTTTCATAAGTGAATTTTGTTTAGCGATGAAGCGCACTTCTGGTTGAATGGCTACGTCAACAAACAAAACTTCCGCATTTGGAGTGAAGCTAATCCACAAGTGTATGTCGAAACACCGTTACATCCAGAAAAACTGACTGTTTGGTGCGCTTTATGGGCTGGTGGAATCATTGGTCCGTACTTCTTCAAAAACGATGAAGGCCACAACGTTACAGTCAATGGTGATCGGTATAGAGCCATGATTACTAACTTTTTCATTCCTGAATTGAACAATTATGATGTCCAGGAGCTGTGGTTCCAACAAGACGGTACAACATGTCACACAGCTCGTGCCACAATCGATTTATTGAAAGACACGTTTGGTGACCGCCTAATTTCACGTTTTGGACCTGTGAATTGGCCTCCAAGATCTTGTGATTTAACACCGCTAGACTATTTTCAGTGGGGCTATGTAAAGTCGTTGGTCTATGCGGATAAGCCACAAACGCTTGACCATTTGGAAGACAACATTCGCCGTGTTATTGCCGATATACGGCCACAAATGTTGGAAAAAGTCATCGAAAATTGGACGTCCAGATTGGATTACATCCGAGCCAGCCGTGGCAGTCCTATGCCAGAAATCATATTTAAAATGTAATGCCACATGATTATCTTTCGAATAAAAAAGAATTCATGTCAATCGAATAATACATCGTTGTTTTATTGCAATTTAAAGTTCTATACCTCTAAAAAAAACACCCTTTATTTAGTCTTTTTTAGATCAGAATACGCGTATAAAATTGTGTTTTAAGAATATTATTACAATAAAAAATTATTTAAATGCAATATTTTGGCAGAATTATTTATTTTCAAAATGTTCTCCCTTTTTGAAAAATGCCTATATAAAAATAATATTTTGCTTATACGTATCTAAGGCTTCTCCAGAGAGTCTGAACTAAGATTTTATAAAAATTCATATTATTTCCAGAGTTACAACCTATTGAAATAATAATCGGTGTTTTTTTTGTTAAAATTTCTCCATTCTGATGTATTAAAATATGAATATAAATCTACTTCTAAGTTAAATATTTCAAAGACATTCTAGTCCAGACTCTGTGCAGAGGTCTGAGCTATATATAGGCAAAATATTATTATTACAGAAGCATTTTCCATAAAAGGAGAATATTTTGAAAACAAATAATTCTAAGTTCATTTTTTGCCAAAATATTGCGTTTAATTAACTTTTCAATCAGCACTTAATTTTTTATTGTAATAATATTCTTAAAACAATTTCATACTAGTATTCTAATCTAAGAGACATTAAGTATTAAAAAAATATTAGTTTTTACGCGTTTGCAAAATCACTGTTCCGAACGTAGTCCTTAAGGTATCCGACTACGTTCGGAACCGTGGTTTTGCAAAAGCGTATAAATAGATACTATTTATGATATTTGGTGTCACTTAGATTAGAAAATGAATATCAAATTATTTTAAGAAAGGTATTACAATAAAAAATTATTTAAATATAATATTTTGTCAAAAAATTAACTTAGAATAATATTTTTTCAAAATATTCTCCTTTTGTGAAAATGCATCTATTATAATAATATTTCGCCTATAAATAGCTCAGACCTCTGTACAGAATCTCAACTAGAATTTTTGAAATACATAACTTAGAAGTTTGTTTATCCATGTTTTACGACAACAGAGGGGAGAAATTTTTAAAAAAACACGCCGATAGTTATTTCAATGGGTAGTAACTCTGAAAATAATGTGAATTTTTTAAAAATCATAGTTGAGCCTCTGTACAGAAGTCTGAGCTATATACAGGCAAAATATTATTATAATCGAAGCATTTTTCACAAAAAGAGAATATTTTGAAAATGGGCCATTTTACGTTCATTTTTTGTCAAAATATTGTACTTAAATCATTTTTATCGTAATAATATTCTTAAAACAATTTTATATACATTTTCTAATTTAAGTGACACTAAATATCATAAGTATTAATCCTTTTATACGCTTTTGCAAAATCACGGTTCCGAACGTAGTCAGGTACCTTAATGGATGAGGAAGAACAAATGACTACACGAAGATAAATCAACGTATACACACAAAGAAGTATTATAACAGAATATTGACACTAGTGCAAAACTCACTCGTTGTAAACAAACTTTACAACGTTCTCTCTAGAACTGTTTCACTAGAAGGAACAGACAGATAAAGTCTTTTTCTCTTATCTCAGTCAGCTCACAAACAGATTCTGATCTTGATTTTACTCTCTTCTGAACTGCTTCAACCTTTAAACGGTCCGTTATATAGCCTAGTAGAAATTTCTAGTAGGGTTGATCATAGTCTCCTCGATAAGTCTTTGGCGATATTGTAATGTTCGCCAAATTTTTCACTAAGCGCGATAATGTGCCAATCTATGAACCTTGGCCAACATTTATATGGTTGCCATAGTATTACTTTTCAAGTTCACGTTAGGAAGTGGACTTTGGCTGTAAGACCCAATTTTCCCACAAGGAGAGTATTGCTGCAGGGGGAAACAACACACGTTGTATGTTTCAATACTATAATGGGGAAAAAAGAAATTTACACAAACAAAAGATCTATATCTAAAATATTCGTCATTGTTAAAAAATTTTAAAGAAATTAAACAGGTAGCAATCAAATTAACCAATTCTAAAGTATTTATTTTATAAAAAGAAACTAAAATTGTTTTTATACACTCTATCAATACAATTTATTCACTGTCAACCACACAGAATCTATGACGAATACCACATAAAATCTAATTTAGTATGTTCATAAAGGAAAATAAAGAATTCTATCCAAAAATAAAATGCATTTGTAAACGAATGTTAGATGAAAAAATTGGATACAATAGACTCACAGTAATGTCAAGATGTTTCTTTTGTAGGGAAGAAACTAGAAAATGAAATTAAATATGAGCAAAGCAGTAGTTTCTGTTTGATAAAAAGTTTGAATAGAGGGACCTTTCGCATTAATTTATCTTTGCTCCGCCACACAAAAGCTAGTAGTTGCAGTTCGCTATTATTATTCGTTTAATAAATGATTCCTTAAGAATAGAACTTTCCTGTTCTTAAATCATGCATATGAAAGCTAAGTCATAAGAATTTTGCTTCGCATTAAAGCATTTCGAGCATTCTTAAGAAAAGAATATTCGTTTTTGTTTTGGAACAACCTGTTTTTATCTTAGAATTCCAAAACAATGTGTTTCAAATTCTCAAGAGACATTAAAATATTTACGTTTTTCTTGTTCTAATGTTATTCTCGCTTACCTTTTTTTTAATTTAAAGTATTTTGAAGAGACTGGAGATTGTCTAAAACTTTTAGTCTATGTAATTAATTCGTTGTACCTGATTTTGACGTATTTTTCCGCTAAGCATTACCAATGTTACATGTATATTACTTGTGGTTGCATTTCAAAAACATTTTGTATATGTATTTCTGAAACATGTTTCATAGATTTTATTAAAATTTTAAAGAACACATTAGCTTATATACTATTTTAGTTTATAATACGTTTAAGTTTAAAGCATTTTGCTTAGATTGCTCATAAATATTATTCAAAATATTCATATTCAAAATATATATTCATTCATCATATTCATATTCATACTCAAAAATACACTTATTGCAGTCAACACGATTTGTATTTTGAGGATAGGTTAATGCTGATATTAATTGCCATTTAGATAAAATGTTATGCTTAATGCTTCTATACTATTCTAACAAAAACGATTTAAGTTTTTGACAACCTATTGAACAGCAGAAAAAATTGAAAAGATATTTGAATCTTCTTGTTTTGTTAGTTTTTCAGCTTCATGTGGTCGATTTCGCTGTTCATTCTTTTTAATCTCAATGAATTATTTTATCCTAACTAGAAATAGTGAAATTTCATTGAAAAAACGTACTTGTAGAAGACAATAATTATAAATTCTCCTAACAACATTTCCTGGGAGAAAATGCGTATTTTCTAAAATAACAAGGGAGCTATTGACGACGGACTTCTTAATATTGAACCTGGAGCATGTGATAAGCACTACACCTGAGTTGGCATCACCTTCTCCAAACTACCACACTAGAACAATAGAAGGACTTAGAAACTTGACGGGTCGGGTCTAAAGTGGCAAAAGAGCTCCAGCTTATGATAAGCCAGCTGCGAGTTTATGATCTAACCTCTAAGATACCACAGCCACCACAAAATCGGGAAATGAATTGTACATTTTTAAGGAAAAAAGAATAAGGATAGAAATATGTACCAATACCCTGCTTCGAATCATCAAAAGAGTTTTTTTTCCTCTCTCGAAATTTTATTAATGTGTTCTTCAAAAAAAATGCTTTTTGTGGGAGGTACTCTTTTTGTTTTTCTTTCAATATTCCTATATATACCTTTTATACTGACTTTTAAAGCAAGTTCTTTTAAAAAGGCCCAAAAGAATAACTTCATAACTTTACTAACTACTTTAAAAATTTTCATAATTTCTCACAAGCAGGTTGGTGCGTATGAAATGTTAGATTTTTAAGTGATTATATAAAACTGTATATCTTTTTTTTCAAAAGCTGCTCCATTTGCTTCAATACTCCTTTTCCAAAGAGATTTAATGCATATATGCTTGTGTGAAAGAAATTCTGATCTTTAGAATCAATAAACTCTGATACGGGATTCCCCCCTGGATCGTAGACGGTACCCGAACGATCGTACGGGTTGGGCTTTATCTATGAAACAGATCACCTATGAAATCTTACGAGTTACACATTTTTAGCTCTAAGTCGATAGAAGAAACGATCTTAATTCATCTAAAATTGTTACAAATAAGGAGATTATTGATGTATAATTAACTCTTTTTTATTAATTCATTGTTTATTTACTGTAAAAATCTTTTGTTTTGTTTTTGACAGGTATAAATAACCATTGCATTTTTCACAACATGTTTTCGAACTGCTTTTGCAGTTTTCAAATCAGAACTTGCGAGGCTTTGAAATGTCATGAACACTTCGAAAATGACTACACATGTCAAGCTTTTTATCTTGGAATGGCCAGGTTAAAAAGCATGACATGTGTAGCAGAGGGATTATAACTACTCGCAATCTTTTTGCACGTAGAATTACAACACTGTTATCTTTATCATCAGTTAAAATGTTTTTGTTAGTCGGTGAAGAAGCTGCTAACGCGCTTCAACTATCTCTAACTTAAATTTTAAGCAATTTTGATTTTGGATTTTTGGAGGAATTTTATTTAATATTGTATCTTCTTTGCAGAGAAACCAAGAATTTTCAACAGCTAAATCATTGAAATTAATGTGTTCAAGAGACTTATGGCAAAGAATGATACAACATTGTCTTTCCATTTCAAATATTTCCATTTTTTTCTTCATAGCTCTCATCTGAGCTTAATTTTCCTTCCTGTATACGTGATTCATAAGTTTTGTTCGCAACATTATCATCTGTGCGAAGTTCTGATCTAAGTTCTATCTGATTTAGACATCAATCGCGAAATTTCTTCTTGTATGAGAATTTTTCTTTTAGACACCTGAAAAAGTTTTTCGTGAAAAAAAAGTTAGCATAGTATTTCATGACAAATAATAAAATGTATCCGATAATTTTATTATTTAAAGAAATAAAATATTTAGACCACGCCATTTTTTTCTAACTCCCACTGGAAAACCTAGAATTCTTTTTGGAGGGGAAAGATATATGAATGCAGATATCTATGTAAATGATGAAAATGCCATATATTTCATCAAATGTGCGAAAAAGAAAATTAATTACAAAAAAGGGCCAGAGAAAGAAAACAGGGAGTCGTCAATGGCAACCCCAAGGAAATATGGTTTTTATATACAACTATATGTTTCGCTTTTATTCAGGCTTCTGTCAACATTATTGAAACAGAAAAGAAAACTCAAATAGCAAGAACTTAC
Organism: Trichonephila clavipes; assembly: GCA_019973935.1. Classification (NCBI taxonomy): domain Eukaryota; kingdom Metazoa; phylum Arthropoda; class Arachnida; order Araneae; family Nephilidae; genus Trichonephila; species Trichonephila clavipes. Next base: position 32,586 of record BMAU01013736.1, read on the forward strand.
CTTTGTAGCTGCAGTGACTCAAGTAACGCCCAACCTGCACGATCGTGCGGATAACGAAATCCCGAGTTCTACAAGCAATATTAATAGAATATAGTTATTGGTTTTCTATTTTATAACTATATAAACATTAATACAAAAATTTGTATGTATAAGCAGTTAGAAATATATTGATAATTACCTTTTTACGACATAAAATGAGGGCGTGTTTTCGTTGTATTTGGAAACAAAGCTAGATCTGCCAGCTGAAAGTAAAACATGGACCACAACCATCGTTTGTTGAAGAAAAGAGATACTTTATACTTTCTTCAAACCCGTTCAATCATTAGATTCGAGATTTTCTTACATACGACTATTCTAGAAGCAAAAGCGTATAAGAGTATCTAACCCGCACGATCGTGCGGGTTGGGTCTTAAAGGGTTAATTCTTAAAACTCTTCTAAATGTTTTTTAAAAAATGAAAGTCGGGTGGCAAAAGATTCGTTGAATAAGTTGAGTACTGCAAAATTGCATATTTTAGCACATTTAATTACGCAGTTCTTTAGTACAATGTATGCGGCCGAGCATTGTCACGAAGAGGTATCGGGCCATGTCGATTAACAAGTGACGGAGGTATAATTTTCAGTTTTTCAGGATTTCGTGAATGTACTGGTAGTATAACAGATACAGATGGATTCATTTCAAACAATATTTTCAGAGCTTCATTTTTCACAGATGTTTTGGCTCATTTTGTAGAGAAAAATAATCTGACCGAAATTTACCAACCAAAGCCGCGCTTTTATATCGTTAACAGTATTTTCCCCAAATGCCTGGTTTATACTGCTTTCAGCTTTTACAGTATTATTACTTTTTATTCATATTACAGAATTACACGAGTATTGGTTAAATTCATTGAATATATTGAAAAACTTTCTTAAAATGTGACTGGGGTAATGGATCATATGACTATAAAGAAGTTATACCAAACACCAAGATGTAATGAAAACATAGTAAAACGTTTCATGTGCACCAAACTAATAACTGCTTTAAAACTTTTTTATAATTTCTCTCCGTCTTAATATAAATTTTGCAATTACAATGAAACCCTTTACGGACTAGAGTACAATCTGTAAAATATGTCTTCGTTGGAAAATATTTAAAATAAGAGATGCTCAGGAAAAAAATCAAAACTTATACGAACTTAAGATCTAGCCACTAATACATGTACGTTAACAGAAAACATTCCTCTGAAAATATACCTCTGTCGACTACAGAAAGTAAGAGGAAAAAGTAGATAAAGTGTCTAGAATACAAACATCAAATTTACGAAAAACTACCCCTTTATCCATCGATGAACCCCAGGGCGCACAAAGATAGAGGTCCCATCCTGCACCTGTGGCCCTAGCATTCTGTTTGAATTGAGATGGAGCGATCTTTTATCTGAGATAGATTTCTGGATTTCTTCAAAGTAAATACGTTGAAAGCTAAGTCTGATAAATGTGCTCTGAAAAAAAGACCGAAGAAGCTTTCTTTTGAGATATTGCGATTTGAATTATTGGGTTTTTATTTGCTAATAATTCAAATTGCGTGTATCTCTCGGTCATCTTATTCCGGTAGTCCCGTACGATATTGAGTTTAATATTTGATAAGTATCATATTTCATGATTTAATTTAAAGTAAGGGTCAGTCACATTGACGTATAGACATCTTGATAAATCTTTGTAATTAGATGGTTACTAATTGATTCAAGTGAATAAATATAATTTGTTTGTTTTTTAAATGTCGTCTGGTCGTTCTTTGCCTCAAATCAATCTAGGTGTCCAGGGTGGAATCCAGGGGAATTCCCACACTTTTACTCGTTAAACAAAATGACATAATTTTGGTCTTGTAAATGCTCAACAGTCTTAAAAATTCTTTTACATTCTTTTTTAAAAATTTAGCATAACAAATGCATTGAATAACATGGAAGAAGACGTGCCAGAAAAAGACGTCACCGGCACTAATTCCGAAGTCAGGTGAGGCAAAGGGAGTAACGAATCATTTTCGAAACTTGATACTGACACATACACACATTTAGAGTAATTATTTGAAAGTTTGTATTTGAAGATTTTTAATAATGGTCAAATGAATTAACTATTAATTTATTATTTCGCATTAATTTTTTTAATTTCTTAAGTATTGGATATCGATGAGCCTCTAACACAATATTTCTTTACAAAAACGAGTAGAAAAGTGGGGGGTGCTGCTTAGAATCGATGGCAACATTTTTTCACAAAATCATTTTGAGAATTCGGGGAGTGGATTAGAATCGATGGTGGCTTAGATTCAAGTAAATACGGTATATAAGTGCAAAATAAAGAGAGTTCAGAAAAATTCCTACAAATATTTTCTACTCCATAATTCAGGAAAAATTATCTTGCGAAAACACTTGAGATGAGGCTTTATTGGATTTTCTTACTAATCCTCTTGGGGAATATTTGGCGCCAGAATGGCATTATTTCAATCCAATCCTCTCAAGAAGAAACCGCGATATGCAGATTAGTTAACAGATATATATTGGAACTTTAGCATTTGCGTGTTAGTAGAATAGAAGTAGAATGGAAGTACAATAGAAGTAGAATAGTAGAAGAATACAAAAGAAGGAGACAAAAAGCTCAGAGGCTGATCGCCGTGAGATAGTGGTAAGATATTAATTATAGAAGTGTAATTATAGAACGGACATTAGTGTGTTAAGGAATCTAAGGTAGATAAAGATTCTTAGGATAGGTTTTCATAAAGATAGTGATTAGGATTCCTGGCGCTATTTACTTAGAATTTAGAATTACGTTGTATCCCTCCTGATTACATCCCTATAAGTAAGACTTGTATTGTGTTGTGTTGATCAATATATTTAGACAATAATAAATTATATTTTATTATGACGAATTTGGGTGATCAATCATTTCTTCCTACAAATCTAGGTCACGTGGATGAAGACATGGTACCCCCGGGGCCGCGGGGTATCACACACTTTTAAAGAAATGATTACTAGCTATTTTTCCTCTGTCTTACTAAAACATTTTAACACTCGCTATATAGCAGTCAAACAAAAACATTTTGAACGACATAACAAATTACACAATCTAGAAAACACGACTGTTCGAAAAGTACACTAACAGCTATCGTATATGTACAGAAGTAGTCCAATTTTGTATCCCAAGCATCTCGAACGTCTATATTCCTACTAAAAAGGACTCTGATAGTTTTATATGTCTTCATAAAAGAACACATCCTCCTCGATAAAAAGAGTGCATCCAGAAGTTCTTAAGTGTCAAAAGCTATGACAAAGAGAGAAAAATAAAGAACGATGTGATTTTTTAAAAAGCTCTTCTCTTGTTTCATATTCCCAGATCTGACGCCTTTGAACAGAAATTTTCAGAACAGGCAAGGCGTGGAGAGGACTTGTAAAATTGCTTTTAGAACTGGATTTCGCGAACGCGTCGTTTTTTCCCCTTTTTCATCTTATTTTTGTTTATTTACATATTTTTCCTTGAGGTAGAGAAAGGGAACGAAAGAAAAAGCTTATGAAAAGCACAGAAGCTGAAATCTGAGTGTAAACATTTTTTTCTTCTCTCTCTCTCTCTGTGTGTATCTCTCTCTCTCTCCTCCACCAGAACAGATGGGAAGAAAAATGTCGCATGCCTTTTGTTTTCTTCTTTACGTTTGTTTTTGTTCCGTTTCTTAACAAATTTTCTTTGGTATATTTCCCTCATAACAATTATACTTACGGGATTTGGTGTACAAACTGCTGAATATGCATAAATATAATATTTTTACTCAGAATATTGAATGCAAACATTTCTACCATCGCTTTAAAAGTTCTTTAAAAACCATATTTAAGTTTTTTAACTAAGCTCTTTTTTTAAGTCTAATAATTACATTTTTTTTATTTCAAAAGATTTTATTTAACACTGTTTTTTAGAGAATTCATCACGGTTATATGAAATGTAAAGGAGATTAGAGTCCGAAAGGCTATGAGCTATCCCAATAACCAATTTTACTACCGTATGGATAACAAAAAAAGGTAATTGTTTATAAGTATTAGTAATGCCTCATTACATCAATAAAATCTCTATTGAATAAAAACCCCATACTTTACCATTGACAAAGTATTTTAACTTTACAATGGAAATTTTCAAAAAAAAAGCCAATTAACCAGTGACGTAACGGAGTATATTAGGGGCCCCCTGTAAACTCAGGTTTTGGGCCCCAAGCCCAAATGCGTATTTAGCGTCAGTCAAGCTTTGGGCCCTCCGCAATGAGGGGGTATGCATTACGCTACTGCAATTAACTGTAACTTTTTTTCTATACTTAAAGGGATTGAAGGGAATCCATGCTATTCCCAAACAGGGTATTGTCTTTTCTTGTTCTATAGAGAATATCAAAAAAGAAAAAACGGGGGATTTTCTTTTAAATAATGCAGCATTCGATATTAATGCGTTATTTCTCTTTTACTATTCACATTACCTACAAGTTATTACGTCAGATATTTTCATAATTTCTCAAATTGTATTGTAAAAAAATTGCATCCAAATTAAAATATTTTTTAATAAAAAAATGTATATATTTCCTGTGCTTACATTAGTTAAAACGTATATCTGCTTAGAATAAGTCCTAGTCAAAAATAGTCAAAATTAAAATACGGTGAAAAACGTGTAACGCGAAAACGCTTAACACGAAAAAATACAACGGTCCCGACAAACTACTATGGATTTTTCTCTTTACACAAAAAGGTTTCCCTTCTGGGAATGAACAAAATACGGAAAACCCCAGTCACGCAAGTTTCTCGTCGGAAGAATTCGTTATAGTAGATGATGATAATGTGTGTACAGTCCCAATATGGCAGGCAAACATTTTACAATTCGTTCAGAGCTCAAAAAATATCGTCGATGCAGATTCCGACGACAAAAATGAAATGAATAATGCAGCTCTTGTTCAAAAGGTCATCCAAAATAAGGACTTCTATGAAAAGTATGCGCAATTATTTAGACACATTCCAGTGGTGAAATGAACTACAAAATGGGCGACATCGAACAGTTTGTTGACAATTTGATGCTAAAAAAATGCATATATATATATATATATATATATATATATATATATATATATATATATCAGATCATTTTGTGACGGGCTCACGCGTCTTTTCATTAACATGTTCTTTGGGGCCAGAATTAATGGCAACTCTTTTCCAACCAAACCAAGAAATGAAGCGTGAATGAAAGACGCAAATCAGGAAGCTTTTAAATAACAGAAGTTAAGAGTAAGCTGTGTGGCAATTTGCGGAATGTTATGATAGTCCGTGATTCAAGTGTGAAGAGTTTTTGAAAGGCTAAGTAACAGCCAACAGAAGTTATTCGTGTCAGAGAGCCCTTAGGTCAAGGTGCATACCATTGCACGCCAGTGAACCGCAACTTCAACTAGGATTAGATTGATCGCTAATTCATTCGACGATTAAGGTAGGAGTGACTATTTAATATTCGGATCTGTGATAGCATTGGAATTGAGCTTAGGCGAGTTAGTTATTGATAGTGGTCCGGGTTACGTTATTTTGGTATTATATATATTGTGTGTTTAGCCACCGTAGATTCTCTCACATTATTATGATCTAATCTGTTAGAGATTTAAGTTTAAGATCTTAATAAAGTCCTATTAAGATCATGGCAGCTCCTAGTTCTTCATTTATTCCTACACCTCTAGCTGACGCTGATAATCAAGGAGAAGGGCACCCGAGGGGGGCACCCTTACATTGGCGCCCAACGAAATTTAATTTATAAGACCCCGAGGTAAGAGGCGTGAACGGGTTTAGTGTTTTGCCAGAAGTGTACTTTTCTGGGTCTGGGAATGTTAAGGAATTTTTGGAGGGTATTAAAAATCAAATACGATTAATTGAGATACCCAGTGATTTATCATATGCTTATTTAAAAGGTCATCTCTCGAGGGGGTGCCCTTTCAATTTTCCAAAAACTCAATAAATATTTTGTTACTTTCAAAACATTGAAAATTTTGCAATAAACTTCATTCTGGATGTTTGTGTGTTTTTGCAATATCCTTCGACAAGAAGTTCTTTTAACACGAAAAAAATATTTCCGTCTCCTCAGTTTCGTGTTAAGCGATTTTCACTGCACATCAAAAAATATATAATTATTATTACAATGTAAAAGTCAATTTCATGTCGCCGTTTGAAAATACGATACAAAAGGAAGTTGGAAATTAATGCAGTTACACTAGATTTGATTTACGCCACTCTCAAAGGCAACAAAAGAAGTATTGGTGACGGACCTAGTAATTTGGAGCCTCTGCCAAGTGATGAAAATACCTAAGCTGCAACCCCACTCTCCCAATTTCTATTACCCTCGATAGCTTTAACGTGTAGCATCCGCTATACAAATCGGGTCTTCAGTGGCACGAGGTTTTGAAAGCGCGACTCGAAAACGCTGCCTTCCAGTTCCCGACCATGACCACTAGACTACCATAACAAACAGGATCACTAACCAAATTGAACTCGTACAGCAGATGTACTGCATTATGTAATTTAGCATACAATAAACACTTCACTATGTGACAAATCTATACGGAACTTTATCACTAACCCTCTGAGTCGTCCTTTTTAGGGAAATTTAATTCCCTACCTATTTCCAATCAACTCCAAAAAAAGCGGACAGGATTCCTTGTTATATATGCAGATTAGATAAAGTATTTAAGTCAAACGGAATAGTAAAGTGAGAGCAGTAGGAGATAGAGATTGAAGCAGAAAGTTATAGTGAAGTTAAATTGAATGATTTAATCTCAGATAAAAGCTGAGTTGAATTGCAGTGTGGTAAATATTAGTCTTATTATTGCGAATGAAATTAAAATTAAATGTTCAATAAGAACATAGAATATAATTCTGGGATCTCTTATCGTGGTAATCTCTGCGTGATCGTTATTTAATTGTTAATTAATTGGATCATTAATTAAGTTAATTTAAAGGATATTACCATTAAAACCTCATAATACTAGTTAGATATATTTGTTAATAAGTCTTTGATTCTATTTGGATAAGATAACCAAATAAAGAAAGTTGTTTATAAAAATGGCTACTGGTTCTTTTCTGAATCCTATTTATTCTCGTTCTCAAAGTGAGGTCCAAGGAGACCTTCACAACTATCACGCGCACACACACACACAATACTGACTAATCTTATAGTTGTTATTCTTCTAACTGCATTTCACATGACATTTTAAATTCAGACCTATAAGACATGCATAAAGTAATCGTTAATTAAAACCCTCAAATTGAAGAATTAATTATAAAGTTAATAGCTGCTATGAGATACAGTCTAAATCAGCGGTACTCAAACTTTTTTCAGCCGGGCCACATACATGTGACAACTATTTCACGCAGGCCGCATACATATGACAACTATTTCACGCAGGCCGCATACATATGACAACTATTTCACGCAGGCCGCATACATATGACAACTATTTCACGCAGGCCGCATACATATGACATCTATTTCACGCAGGCCGCATACATATGACATCTATTTCACGCAGGCCGCATACATATGACAACTATTTCACGCAGGCCGCATACATATTGCATCTATTTCACGCAGGTCGCATACATATGACAACTATTTCTCGCGGGCCGCATACATATGACAACTATTTCTCGCGGGCCGCAACATGAGGATTAACGGGGGAGGGGGTGGACGCTATAAGATAAAAGACATTTAAAATGCAGAAATTGATCAAAATATTAAGAGTTTTTTTAGATTTCATTTTAAAACTATATTCAACTCCATCAAACTCAACTCTCACAGAAAAAAAGGGGTTTAAGGCATTTTTTTATCCTGCTATAAGGTAATTTCGATTTCCTTTCATCAATGATCCCAAGTCCCTTCCCCCACCTATAAATATATTGTTGATGAAAAAAAAGAGGCATTGAAAGATTTGTGCTTAGTGGTATAATGAGGAGCAAAAAAGTTTAGCATTTTCATGGCAAATTAAACAAGTTGTTGAGATCCATATTTGTTTTTCTTCTAAACAGTCAAGATCCCAATCGTCTTGAAATAACAAATATTCTTTAAGTATTTTTCGCTTGGAAGGCATGAGGGCTAATTGTTATTTGTTACCTCTAACCGTTGCAATTACAAAAGGGAAAAAATTATCCCTCAATTCCTAGCGGCATCACGTTGATAGCAAAATCGATATATGGGATTGCTTGACTGATAGAAATTCTCGCTAAATTTTTAATACATTGTTCTTAAATAATTGAATTTGTTTGTGAAACGAGACATGACCGGGTCACTCAGAAAGGTCAGGTGGGCCGCAGGTTTAGTATTGCTGGTCTAAATTATGTGTGTATTAGGGAATTTTTTAAAAAAAGAAACGAAGTCGCTGCTTTGGCAAGGAAAAACTGCAACACAAATTTAATCATGAACTTAAAAGAATCTAAATATTTTATTGGAATTCAGTTAATGAATAATTGAGATCTCAAGAAATAACCGTAATATTTCAACTGATTTCACGCATTTTTTTCATTCAACACTTAAAAAACCTCAAGAAATATTATTAAAGAATATTTGTTACAAAGAAGTTTTTGCAATATTTGCTACTGAAAATGAAGTCATCCACTGAAAATAAAAGAAATTTCACAAGAGTTCATTAAAATTTATCCTTTTGAAAGACCGTTTGGGGCGTAATTTAAGTACAATACACAGCACAGTATGGAATTGAAATTATTCCATACAAACTCCGATTATGTTCCAATTGTAATACTCAAATAAAAGCTAACAATATAAGCCAGACCAAGTTATTTGCTTTTCACATAGGGGTGTAAAAAGAAAGCATTTCGCATTAATTTATCTTTGTTCCGCCACACAAAGCACAGGAGTCGTAGATTGCTACTATTATTCGAGTAATAAATGATGATTCTCGAAAAGAGAATTTCGCTCATAATTCATACAACTGAAGGCTAAAGTTACGAAATTCTATTTGAAATTAAATCTTTCCGAACATTTCTATTTAAAGAATGTTTGTCTTTGAAGTTTACTTTTTTCCCTTCATTTTAGAGTTTCAGAACAATATGCTTTAAAATTTTCAAAGAATGTTAACGTATTTTTTTATTCCTATTGAAATGTTGTATCTCTCTTGTTCTAAACTTTGTATGTAAAAGTTTCTAAAAATGAACTAAGATGCTATCTTTAAGCTTTTAACCGTTAAAATGAAATCATAATATGTAACTGAACGATATCGTTACTTTGTATTTTGAAGAAAAATATGTTTAGTATTTATGTTTATATTTAACATAATTGTGCATTTATTTAAAACATGTTTGGGTACTTTACACTACGCAATTTATTCTGAGTTCAAAAGAGAGGGATAATTCCTTTACACAAATAAGAGTTATTATCAAAAACTAAATTCATAAGTCTAGTGAATATTTTTCTTCAATGCATTCTAAAATATAAAGATGTTATTTTACTGTGAATGTTTAAATAGTTCGTTGAAATTAGTAGATTTTTTTTATTTCTTTTATTCTTATAGGTTAAGTACAAATTAAAAAAAAGGAATTATTTTTAACTTGGATGTGTTATATTCTAAACTCAACAACTGCTGCACCTTTAACAGATTAAGGTATCCAACTACCCTAAAACCGTGATTTTTTTATGATTTTATTTTATAGACAGTCTTGTGAGCTTTGTAAAAATACCAAGTTTTTTATTTTCCATTCACTACAACAAAAACTGCACGTGTTTTAATAAAACAGATGCCATAACTTTTGACGAGATATTAAACTTTAAATGCGTTTTACTCGAAATGTACTTTTTTTTCGAAAACTCAAACGGTGACAGCGATTGCTCAAAAAATTTTAAGAATAATTAACTGAAAATTTCGTTGTATGTTCTGTGTAATAGTAGAGAAGGGTTTTAATTTTCATATTTATCAATAATTGATTTATTAAAGAAATTTACAGCCCTTATGTAAATATAACCACTGTTTTTTAAGCAATCTTTATATATATAATTCTTCTGTGTGCTTGTGTATGTGACTGAACTCCTCCTAAACGTCAGGACCGATTTTGATGACATTTTTGTGCGGGTTCAAGTGGATTCGAGAATGGTTTAGATTTACAATTCGGTCCGATATAGCAATTAGTTAAAAAGATATTAATTAAAAAGCTTTAAACGAATAATTGTTTTACCCCTGTGTGTTGTTTACTCCGTTAATGCACGGTAAGAAAAAAAAGGAAGAAAGGGAAATTTTGTTTTTCGCACGGTCAATTATATATGTTGCGTGTCTGAGGGTTGGCAAACCATCGCATTTGTTTGTTTATACCCCTCAAGGATTAACCAAAAATATTGTGCATTCAATGGCATTAAGATAAATTGTTATGAATATGTGCGAGCGTGCGTGCGTGCGTGCGTGCGTGCGAGCGTGCGAGCGTGCGTGCGTGCGTGCGTGCGTGCGTGCGAGCGTGCGTGCGAGCGTGCGAGCGTGCGTGCGTGCGTGCATGCGTGCGTGCGTGCGTGCGTGCGTGCGTGCGTGCGTGCGTGCGTGCGTGCGTGCGTGCGTGCGTGCGTGCGTGCGAGCGTGCGTGCGTGCGTGCGTGCGTGCGTGCGAGCGTGTGCGTGCGTGCGTGCGTGCGTGCGTGCGTGCGAGCGTGCGTGCGTGCGTGCGTGCGAGCGAGCGTGCGAGCGTGCGTGTGAAATCGATAGATTGAATTATGGTAACTGTTGCATGTGATGACGTCAGATGTTGTAATAACTTTTTATAAAAATTTTCATCAAAACGGTCCAGATTTGTACAATTTATTCAAAAAAGTTAGAAATTTTCAAATTAAGGATTTTTTTGTACAGGATAACGTCTGTCGGGCCGCTGGTTTAATTTTAACTCAGATAAAGTTTTTTAGAAAGTGCTTCTCTTACCCGAAGATCGTTTCAAAAATGAATAACAAAGCAACACATCAAAATTGAGAATTTGTTTATAAACTTTTTGTACCCTGTTTTTTTTGGGGTTTTTTTTTTGTAAATTTTTACAAATTTTGTTCCCGTTTTAGTAATAATAATTTATTTTTCTCTTCTTAATTTAAGCTTTTTTTTTCTTAAAATGTACTAAATAAATCTAAAAACTGCAAAAGCTCCATACCTCTACTTTTTTTTAAAAAAAAATGTTTTCGCAAGTAATCGGATACCTTAAGAAGAAGAAATCATTTTATTGTGGAGAAGTGGAACGTTCGTGGTCAACATCAAACAATGTGACTTTTCAAAGACTAGTTAGTCAATTCCTAATTAGATCAACAAAGAAAAATTTTATTTTAGATACTTTTTATTAAACAGTTACAATTAATATAAATATGTTTATATACATGACAGAATCGCAACATTAAGTCGTAATTAATTTTTATTAATGATCATTAAAGTATCGTATTGTCATCCAAAACTATCTCGTGGATATAAAATTTCAGTTCAACTAAATGCTTTAAAACGTGAGAAAAAAACCTTTTCAAGTTTTAACACAAGTCGCAACAAATGATGCCAACGTGGCTGTATTTGTAATTCTTTGAATAATTAGTTTTAATCAATTAATTTTTAATAATTATTATGAAATTATTGTATTGCCATCCAAAATAATCATGTATATAAAATTTCAGCTCAATTGAGCGCTTTAAAGTGTATTTTATTAACGATTGAAAATTCCACTAAGATATAAATAAATAAACAAACGAATAAATAAATAGAGATCATGAGCTAATAGTAGGAATTGAAAAAAGGATCGATTACGAATAATTATATTACTATGTTGAAAAATATTGAAGTTCTAAATGCTAAATGTTGTGAACATATATATTACTTTGAGATATATTTTATTAAATTGTTATAATGTTATATTATAAGCTTGTCTTGAAAACAGATACTTTTATCATACGTTCAAAACATTTTCTCCCCTTATAGAGAAATGTGTGCAAAAAATGAGTTTTCGTTAGATGAAACAGAGAGTGATTTCTCTTAAAACATCAGTATAAATTATTTATAAATTTGTCTTTCTGAACAGTCTTATTGTTTTAATACAAACATATCATTGCATTTTCATCTTGTGTTTTTTATATTATTTTCAGAGAAGTTACAGCAAACTTTTAGATTAATTCTTTGAATACATGCATTTCATTGATTATTTTTTAACCTATAAAATAAAAATTTCGACCATTGAATAACTAGTAATCTCTTTAATAAATCGATACGAAAAAAATCTGGGAAAAAAATTCATTTCTTGAAACAAACACAGCAATTATTTTCCCCAATTTTATTTTTTAATTTTGTCTCAAAGGATTCATAATTACTAACTTGTATCTCAGCCCCAAGACAAAAATCTAAACGAGAGTAAAAATACTGCGTTCCTTTTCTCTTTACAGTTCACTCTCTCAAAAAAATTGTTAGAGGAAAAGAAAAGAATTTCGGAATACCAATAACAGATTTACGAAAAAATGCCTTCTGCATATCGAAGAGCTTCGGGGCACTAAGAAGGAAGACAAATCCTGCAACCTGTGGCTTTATGTTTATTTTGAATACATGTGGAACATCTTGTGTTATTGATTTCTGTATTTATTTAGAATAAATGCTTGTAAGAGTTCCATTTTGCGATAAATGTACTTATTACATCACAGTAACTGCTTTCGTTAAATGTATTTTGAGAAAATCTCTCTTATAATCTCTCTTAAAGCCATGAGATTTTCAACTACAGCAGTGCTTCTCAAATTTTCAATACTTGCGACCCAATATTCAATCATAATTTTCATCGCCCCCCCTTCCTTACAATAACAGTATATGGAATTCAATAATACTATACTTTGGCTCTAAAGCTACGATACGACTTTAACCTATTTAGGAAGGAAAGGAATAAAAGGACCTTGACAGTATTTGTGAAGTATTTACTTTTTTCGGGGAGGATTTTTTGCTTTTTTTTAATACCTTTTCTCCCCCTCAAAACGGTGGCATTGGAAAGCGAATCGAGTAACTTTTTATCGGTATTTAAGGAATTAATTATAAACCATACAAATTATCAAGATAATTGTTAATTTTTGTACACAATTTTATATATGACAAGCCTAAGGGGTCACTAATAATTATTAAACTTGTTTTTATAGTATTGTTAAATTAATTATAAAATACATTGTGCAGTACTGATACATTTAAAAGTTTTTTTATATCAGTGCAAAAGTGTGTATTTTATTATGTTAGAATGTATTTTGTTTGTTTACTTTCAGTAAATTAATAATTTTTTAAAAATAATCTTTTGTTTACGACTTTTCAATATGCTCCCCCTTGCTGAGTTATCATGCCCTCCTAGGGGGGGCGGAGGGCACAGTTTGAGAAACGCTGAACTACAGTAAAATACGTTTAACACGAAAACTCTTTCGACGAAATATCGGTTTATACTAAATAATAATTACAGCGGTTCCGACAACTATTATGTATTTTTATGGGTATTTTTTCTCTTAACACGAAAAGATTTCCCTTCTGGGAATGAACAAAACACGGAAAACTCCAACTGCGCAGGTGAGATTTAAAAGGGTTGTGAAATGAAAGAGAGTTGGTTTCACATGTTCTGTAGAATGGAGGCTAACTTGGCTTTGAAATACCGTCGGAATAGCCTGTGACACGCGAGCTAATTTTGTTTATCTGAGCTACTTTCACCCTCGACCCTTACAAACGCCACTCAAAAACATCTCACTTCTCATCAGTTGGTTTTAAAATTCAGGGTGAGTACACCACAGTGTGAGTAAAAATCATTGAGTTTGTATTGCATTTTTTTCCCTCTAAATTTGCGAAGATTTTTTTAAAGAACCCAATGGCAAAAAGCTCAAGGGAAAGTAAACTTCTATTTTCGCTTAAAATGAAGATGGAGCTTCTTAATCTGTTGACCAAAAGCAGAAGACAAAAACAGAAATCTATGCTTTCGTGTGTGTGTGTGTGTGTGTGTGTGTGTGTGTGTGTGTGTGAGTGTGTGTGTGTGTGTGTGTGTGTGTGTGTGTGTGTGTGTGTGTGTGTGTGTGTGTGTGTGTGTGTGTGTGTGTGTGTGTGTGTGTGTGTGTGTGTGTGTGTGTGTGTGTGTGTGTGTGTGTGTGTGTGTGTGTGTGTGTGTGTGTGTGTGTGTGTGTGTGTGTGTGTGTGTGTGTGTGTGTGTGTGTGTGTGTGTGTGTGTGTGTGTGTGTGTGTGTGTGTGTGTGTGTGTGTGTGTGTGTGTGTGTGTGTGTGTGTGTGTGTGTGTGTGTGTGTGTGTGTGTGTGTGTGTGTGATTTTTTTATTAAATTCTTGCATATAAACATATGTTAATAAAATCTAAAACACTTAATTTTGTTGAATACATTTTTTTTATATTATCTTTTAACACGAAATTCTATAAACACGTAAAAACATTTGAGTCCCCTCGGTATCATGTTAAGCGATTTTCACTATATAATAATATTCTATTAAATATTAATCAGTAAATAAAGTATTTGATTACTCTGATAAATATTATTAAGAGAGCATATAAAAAACAATGTGTAACCTTTCTTGTCATTAATAACTGTACTTGACAGTCCAAAACTGCAGAAGCGCCCTCTAACGACCACCCATCTTCAATAGAGGTCAAATAAAAGGGACAGTGTGTTCGCTATGCAAAACCGTCCATGTTCTTCGCCCATTTTTTGTGTTAGTTATATGTGTTGTCTTTGTGAAGCTAATAAATAAAAATAATTCTAAATAAATAAATAATTTTAAATAAATAATTTTAAATTTAAAGTAAATAATTCTAAATAAATAAAAATAAATTTAAAATAAATAATTCTTAATAAATAAAAATAAATTTAAAGTAAATCATTCTTTATAAATAAAAATAAATTTAAAATAATTCATTCTTAATAAATAAAAATAAATTTAAAATAAATAATTCGTAATAAATAAAAATAAATTTAAAATAAATAATTCTAAATAAATAAAAATAAATCTAACGGAGACTTCATTGAACCTTATTTTACTTCAGTCAGACACAGAAGTTGGAAAAGAGGAAAAATTTCTCAAGTACAGCAAAATTACAATAACTTGTTATAAAAAAAAATGAAACACAAAGCTTAAGCAAAAAACAGATAAATATTGTCATTTCACATCTCACGCTTCTTAAAAAAAACGGAGATCTTACTTTTTTAAAGGTATTCCTACAGTCTATTCGCATTTCTTAGACAATTGTTTTTTCCTGATAATAACAGAGTACATTCAGAAATTCCACCTAGCAAAATAGCATAACAAACAAGAAAAAAGTGCGTACCTTGCGATTTTTAAAGATTCCTATCGAGTTTCAAATTTCCAAGTGTGACGCTTTTAGACAGAAATTCTCGGAATAGATGAAGCGGTATGCTTTGAAAAATTGCTTTTACAGCCACGTGTTCACGTCGAGTAACATCTTTGTCCTTTCTTGTTTTATATATCTGTTTTTATATTTTTTCCCAAATTGAGAAAAGGATATATAGGCCAGAAGAATTGGCTTCATAAAAAACAAATAACTCAAACTTGACAGTAAACACTTTTTTTACATCTCTCGAAATGATAGGCGAAATAAGAAATTGGAGCTTTTTTTTTTTTTTTTTTACTAAAAGAAGGTTTTCTTGTTATTTATCTACTAATGCTTCTTTGTGTGTTTTAATCTTTCTAATTATCATTTAATTTTTTTAAATTATACATAAAGTTTACATTTATTACATTTTACTGTGTTCACCTTTTTTTAAGAAAAAAACATTCGTTTAACAATTATGTATTTTCATATTTTCTATAAAAAAAACGTGTCGTTGATTTCATTACAGAATATATTCTTGGAAGTATTGTTTCCTGATTATAGTTCTCCGTTGTTTCAACTCTTTATGAGAAGCAAATATACTGCTTTCTGTTAAAACTAATTTTTGGCAATTCAGATTTTTTTTAATTAATTTTAATTCTTTTAAATTTATTACATGTTTCCAAGCAAACGGATTACTTTTTGTTACGATAGAAATTTGAGAATTTAAATTTTTACAAATTAATTTTATCGCTTAAAAAATTTTAATTGCGTATTGTAATTTAAACTCTATTTTTTACTCTCCCGCATTTTAATTCAACCCAGTAATTTAAGTAAGTAAAAGGGAAAGTTAAGGCCTTAAAAATGTGTTTAATCTTTTGATTTCAACTCCAGGTCTAAAAGTTTTCTACTTTACTATTGTGGCTATTAAACCTTGAAGCTATATACTACATCAGAAGTCAGCAAGCTTCTAGTTGTGGCGTAACACAGCTATCTACCAATGTGATTCAGAGTGCCACACAGCAAGATATTTTTTAAACAATTCGATTTTAAGCGATAATACGTGTGTGACGGGTCTTTATGGGACCTTCACCACCTAATCCTCTTGGGGAATCTTTGGGCTAGCATTCGCGTTTATTTCACAGCCATCCCTCTCGAGAAGAAACCCCGATATGCAAATTAGTTAGAGCATATAAAGTTAAAGTTTGATATTTGTAGGTCAGAAGGAGCGGAGCATCTGAATGCAGCGATACAAAGGACAAATTTAGAATTTACGCACCTTGACTAAAGGACGGATTTTGGCTACTAGACTAAATTAGTGGATCAGGAATTAATAGGTTAGGGTTTATTAAAGCTTAACTAATCTGATTATGTGCGCTTATTCACTTGTGATGGTTGCTTTCTTTATATCACTTCTAGGGCTTCCTTTTATAGATTACTTTGTTGTGGATTAGTACAATTGAATAATAATAAATTAGACTTATCATGGAGAGTTCTGGTCATGTTTCATTCCCTCCCACATCTTTAATTAGACAAAACAATGAGGAAGCAACTTCAGGGGGAAATGGCTTACACATGTAGTATTAGAGAATAGAGGTCAATAATATAGATTTATAGTTTTTTTTTTTTTATTAATTTTTCATTATTTAAAGATGTTCCTTAACATAAAAATAAGCAGCATAAAATAGAACAACAAAAATAAAAAAATATTCAGATCGTACCCATATAGTATGCAATTTTAAATATATTTATTCAAATAAGAAGTAGGAAAAAAATATACCTTGAAATCCTGCATGTGTAACGCGCACTTTGAGCAGAAAAAAATAGGATCAAAATTTAAGGGTGCGCGTTATACGCCAGGTATAAAAATAATAGCTTCAAAAATAACAAGAAAAGAAAAAAAGCATAAAAAAATAGACTTCTACAGAGATCGGAATACTGTTTATTTAAAAGAGAAATGTAACATAAAGGGAAAAAATAAAAACATAAAGGGTTCTAGTTCTAGAAGTACGAGGGATATTCGGAAACTAAGGTCCGAATCGTCGTAGCTATTCGAATGTCGCGCAAACATTGAAATGTGCATGCGTACCAACTCCCGGCATACCTTGCTCGTCAAACGACACCATTTGCATTGGTATTGTTGCAGTGTGGTACGTACAGTGCTACTTCAAAATGTTTGAAACAATCGATCAGCCCGCTGACTGTGAAATACGGTCAGTGATTCGGTTTTTGACAGCAAAGAACGTTTCAGCAGCGGAAATTCATAGGCAGATAAGCGACGTGTATGGCCCAAATGCGATGAGTAGCAGCAAAGTGCGTAAGTGGGTGAGAGCTTTCAAGGACGGACGGGAAAATGTTCATGATGAACCGCGTTCCGGTCGACCATCAGTGATCACAGATGATTTGGTCACTGGCGTGGATGAAAAGATTCGAGAAGACCGGCGATTCACAATTTCAACTTTAGCATTGGAATTTCCGAAAATGTGGGTAGAACAACTTTGCACAAAGTCGTTTCCGAAAAGTTGAAATTTCGCAAATTGTGTGCACGTTGGGTTCCCAGGCTGCTTACTGAGGAACACAAACTGAAAATAATGGCTTGTGCTCCTGATTTTTGGGATCGATATCATAAAGAAGGTGATCAATTTTTAGAGAGGATTGTCACAGGGGACGAGACGTGGGTTTCTCACATAACCCCAGAGTCTAAACGTCAGTCAATGGAATGGCGTCACACAAATTCACCAGTCAGAGCCAAGGCCAAGCGAACAATCTCAACACGCAAGGTTATGGCAACCAAGTTCGAGTTAGTCAAGTTTATGCAGCAAGGGACAACAATAAATGCAGCCGCTTACTGCGCTACCCTAACTAAACTTAGACGTGCGATACAGAATAAGCGACGTGGGGTCTTCTGACGTCTGGAGTTCTGTTGCTGCATGACAATGCCAGACCCCATTCTGCCATTAACACACAAAATTTGATCAGATCTTTTAAATGGGAACAGATTTACCACCCACCGTACAGTCCAGTTTTGGCCCCGAGTGATTTTCACTTATTCCGCCACCTAAAAGAGTTTCTCGGCGGCAAGCGCTTCGACACAGCTGACGAGGTGAAAGAAGAAGCTCGAGACTGGTTATCCTCACAGGCGGCAGATGTCTACGACTTAAGCATACAGAAGCTCGTAGAACGTTATGACAAATGTTTAAACAAATATGGAAAATATGTAGAAAAATAGAGACACATGTAAGGAATTTAAAAAATACAAAGTGTTTTGAAAAAATCTGTAATGTTTTATGTTTTATAAGTAAACGGACCTTAGTTTCCGAATATCCCTCGTATACTATTTTTTTCGAAAATCCGGAACAATATCTTGAACATAACGTGACTTCAAAACATTAGAACACTTCACACTTCTATTTAATATTCCTGCGTAAAAAAGAAGATGCGCGTTATATGGTGAATATACCTCAAAAAAAATTTTTTTTTAAGGTAACTTGAAAGCATAGGTGCGCGTTACACAAAGGTGCACGTTATGCGCAGTATTTTAAGATGTTAGTACTTCCCTCCATTATAGTTAAATAAAAAAAATTTAGCGTGTGTGTGTGAGAGAGAGAGAAATAATACAAATGGAGAAGGCAGTCATTTTTCTAAGTGTATAAAATAGATTTTATTAAAAGTAAAAGTGCGAAAAATAGATATTTACGGATTAAACCAGTGCTTCTCAAACTTTCATTATTTGCGACCCACTATTCAATCATTATTTGTATCGCGCCCCCCTCCATACAATAACAATGTATTGAATTCAATAATACTATACTTTGAAGCTAATCCTACAGTACGACTTTAAACTCTTAAGTGCCACCGGCGTATATAAACGTCTCGCTCAACCAGTGTGCTAATTGCCTCGGACGTATATATACGTCTTTCCGAATTACGGATTTTTTTTGTTTTCGACTTTGAACTCTTAAATGCCACCGGCGTATATAAACGTCTCGCTCAATCAGTGTGCTAATTGCCCCGGACGTATATATACAGCTTTCCAAATTACGATTTTTTTCTGTGTACTCTGTTATCCATAAGATTATTCCGAAGGCTTTGAAGTGCAATAAAAGGAATTTGACAGTGTTTGGAAGGATTTACTAATACAGAGTGTTTTTTTCCAGTTATAGAAGTTTAAGTTGGCATTACTTTCCAAGATGGCGACCGATTTAACAGCTGTCAAGTGATTTATTCTCAGTTTGGTTTGGCAATTCATCATGAATAGACTCATTCACGCCTGAACAACGCTTTCAAATTGTGCAATTTTATTTCGAAAATAATGGTCGATTTTCATAAGCGAATTTTGTTTAGCAATGAAGCGCACTTCTGGTTGAATGGCTACGTCAACAAACAAAACTGCCGCATTTGGAGTGAAGCTAATCCACAAGTGTATGTCGAAACACCGTTACATCCAGAAAAACTGACTGTTTGGTGCGCTTTATGGGCTGGTGGAATCCTTCTTCAAAAACGATGAAGGCCACAACGTTGCAGTCAATGGCGATCGGTATAGAACCATGATTACTAACTTTTTCATTCCTGAATTGAACAATCATGATGTCCAGGAGCTGTGGTTCCAACAAGACGGCGCAACATGTCACACGGCTCGTGCCACAATCGATTTATTGAAAGTCACGTTTGGTGACCGCCTAATTTCACGTTTTGGACCTGTGAATTGGCCTCCAAGATCTTGTGATTTAACACCGCTAGACTATTTTCTGTGGGGCTATGTAAAGTCATTGGTCTATGCGGATAAGCCACAAACGCTTGACCATTTCGAAGACAACATTCGCCGTGTTATTGCCGATATACGGCCACAAATGTTGGAAAAAGTCATCGAAAAATGGACGTCCAGAATGGACTACATTCCAGCCAGCCGTGGCAGTCATATGCCAGAAATCATATTTAAAATGTAGTGCCACAAGATTATCTTTCGAATAAAAAAAAATTCATGTCAATCGAATAATACATCGTTGTTTTATTGCAATTTAAAGTTCTATACCTCTAAAAAAGACCCTTTATTTATATAAGTCTATTATATCAGTACAAATGTGTATTTTATTTCTTATTTGTTTGCTTTCAGTAAATTAATATTTTTTTAATAGTTTTTTGCTTTCGACTTTTCAGTATGCTCGTGCCGTCCTTGTAGGGTTATCACGCCCCCCTGGGGGGCGCCCCACAGTTTGAGAAACACTAGATTAAACGGTTAATGCTTACACGGTCTTCGAATATCCGAATGTTTCTCGCACATGGGTTCAAAGTTTAGTTCTTCAAAAAATTGTCGGTGATGCTCCCCGTTAGCTCATCACGGAGGAATTTCACTGGCTCTTCTGCTAGCTGGTGGGTTGTTCTGAAGATCTCCCGGTAGTATTCTTGTCGTCACGTGGTGGATTCTCTTGTCACAGCACTGCCGTATACCATGAATTGTGATAAGAACGAGTACACACACAATATATTTTAATGCATAGTATTCAATTAAGTAAAGATTCGAAAAATTATTTGGAGATAATTTGATAACAGCTTTTCTTCCAAATGTACTTAATGTCTAAAAAGATCTCGGCAAATGTTAATTCACAAAATGACAATTCAATTTATAGTATTTTTCACACTAACGAATGTCAATAAACGCTTTTTCAAGTAAGTGATACAGAAAACTTAGAAAGGTATAGAAGACTGTAAAAGACACACAAATAAGTGATGTATAATTCTCTCTTTTCTTTTCTTTCTTTTTTTTTATTTCTTCAAAGCATCTTTTTTACTCAAGCTTCTTAGCATTCTCATTGCTTATTTTATGTTCGACTGGTGCAATCTAAGACGTAGGATGATGAAAATAAAAAGAAGGCTTCGAAAAGATGATTATTCCGGAAAAGAAAACAAGAACTCGAAGTTACAACTCGGGAATGACAGATGAATGAATTTCTTATCTTCCATTAATTACCAAGAAATAATTAAAAAGCACATTCATACTATAAATGAGTATTTTTCTTAGAAAAGTGGTGAAATATTGAGATGGTAATATGTTACACATTCTTTGAGTGCTTGGGATGAGTGATAATTATTCTGTAGCAGGAATTCTTTCTAATTAAAAATCTAAAAATGAAAAATAAAGGTAATAAAATGAATCAACGAAGCACTTGCTCATACTTCATTTTTAACTTGAAATACGAATATGCAGCGTATTAACTAATAAGAATCCCTTCTAATAAAAAGCGGCATTTGTGTAACTGATATTGTAAGGTCGAATGACAGAAGGCAGTTAAATAAGTATTTGTCTCCGGGATTTTATTTCGAGTATCCAACATAATTTTTAGAAAAGACAGTCAACTCTAAAAAAATAACATAATATGAAAATTCTTTAACGCTAATGTAAGGAGTGAAGCTATGATTCGATGTATTTCTTGTTTTTTCAATTTAAACTTAAACATAAAACAACTAAGCATAGTTTAATCAATGCATATTTATCGGGGAAAGTTCCATCTTTTAAAAAGAAATTTAAGACAGTTTCTGTATAAATTGTCACAATTAAGTTTTGCATACTCAAACAATATTCAAATATTTCGAATGTGCTAAAAATGAAACACGCCCTTGTTGATCGCTTTTTAAACCTAATCATTTGCATATCCTGAAGTATTTTGCATTGCCTTTAAGTTTCAAATAACTTACATGATTCCTTCATGATGTTGCAATTTTCGCAAGTGTACCTGTGCGAAATTTCAAGCACTAATATCTAAAAGTTTCCTAGATAAAATGAAGTAAATTAGATGATTTTGAGGTTCAGTGTGGCTTAATTCCATTGCATGAATTCAATAACCTAGAGAGTAAAGAATTCGAAGTTCTTTATCCTTCAATTGTTACATAAATCTGGCATCATTGATAGAAACTTCTTTTTTTACGTTTATTGGTCTTGCATGGTGTTTCAGTGCTAGTAAAATTGGTCTCATAAAACAAAATTCACACAAATAAAAAAATGAAATAATATCATTCAAAAACTCTATCTTTTTATTGTTGTCAAATGGTCATGGTCGCGAGCTCATGATCGGCGTTGTTTCCATCAAGTCGTGAGTTTGCCACTAAATATCCGTCATGTTGAGGGTCTGGTCTTTCTAAGTTTAAAATCTTTACGTTGACGTGGCGTGGAAATTTGGAATTTCGGAAAGCTAACGCAAGTATCGTCACTTGTCTTTGCTTCGAAATTCGAGTTCTCTGTCGCAAATAACTCGAAGTTGCTTTGAAGTGTGATCAATGAATCAATCATTGGCAAAAGTAAAGTGAGATTCCAACACATTGAAGCTGAATACTCTTAAAAACTTACCTTTCCTTTCATAATTTGTTCATTCAAATCGGTACAGTAATAAAAAAAAGAACGAGCCTTACAGTAGTCACATATGATGTGTAACATCTGACATGTTGTAATAGTAACTTATATCCTGAAAAAAGTGAAAATATTGAAAGTGAAAGTCGGGTATGATTGAAAATAATTTTCTATCGAGAGAATAACTATATCTTTAATGAAAATTTTATTTAATTATAACTCAAGGAGTAATACAATTTTTTATCAAAAATAATTATCCTTGTTCAATTAGGGGGAGAGCGGAGACAATAGACTTATGATAACTAAAATATGACACATATCCTTGTGATTTCAAAGTATTTAAAAACCGTTGAAAAACAGCATCAATAACAGTACCACTGTTAGCAGTCGAAACATTTTGATTTGTGTTCATTTCGAGCTTGAGTTCATCCTTCAAAAGAGCTATAAGCGGCTCAGTTTTTGGCAAACTAATGTTACAATTAAAATCACCTCTCAAAATCATGAGAAACGAGTTATAGTTTGTTTTAAAAAAGCACAACCATCTTCGGTATATCCCTGTAAGACCCGAATTATTTTTATCTTTAAATATTAAATTCTTCTGGTTGTTAATACTATATGCACCCCATTGACACTGGGAAAAATATTTAAAAATTCCCACTCCCCCGTCACCAAATTGTTACGTTGATCGGGGTTCGAGAAATTTATGCAAAACAGTCACAAAGCAAATTAACAGTTCTTTAAGAACGATGCGAATTTATTATCGGAAATCCAATTCTTTAAATACAGGATTCCGGAGCAATATTCACAGAGTAAATCTCCGAAGGTCTTCACACCTTCAACAGCAATCAAACGCAATTATCAGTGTTTAAAATACACGTATGTAAAAGGTTATTCACAAGCAAAGCCGAGCTAATCGGTAATCAAAACAATTCTCACTAATCGCGGGTTGAATCAAGACTGACTCGTTGCGGCTAGCACCGCTCTATTTAGAGACCCGGCGGAAACTTCCAAAAAAATCCGCACACGTCACAGAACGTGAAATTAGTAGAGGAATACACTAATTTCTAGAAGAATCCAGAGGGACCTGAACTCGTCAACATGGTCACCAATGTCACCAAAATAGTTGCCAAATTGGCGGCAAACTTGGTCGCCAAATATGATGCCAACTTGGCTCTATCGCCAAGATCTCGCCAAGTTCCCACTGACGTCACTTCCTGTTACCCATTTCCGTCCCTTTTCACGAAATCACTCCGATAAAAATCTAGCAACCGAGAGGAATGATGTTACACATAAAAAAGCTGTATATTATATTAATAATAATAATCGGTACTTATATTTTTATATATTCTACAAAACTCCTAAGTAAATTAGGACTTATATATATAAGAGGAGGTTTGCCTCCTTCTTACCTATCAAAGGAAACTAAGGGCTAAGGGAGTGTCTTACTAATTCAAAGCCAGTTCTTCCAGATTTTCCTCGTCCTGTGGCCTTGGCATTATTTCATCTTTTGACTGGGCACGAATGTTTTAATGCCCATAATTTTAAAATTCGAATTTAGAACTCTTCAGTCAGTACTCTCTGTCTGTACAGTCCATAGATAAGAAGCATATTGACGAATATACTGCATTACTATCTTTTAATTCTATTATTCTCAAGTATTGGGAAGCCAAATGAAAACTAATTGTTTAGTGGCCAAATGTCTGGCATTTCTGTACAATAAATAAATTTTATAATTTTTCATTTCCTTATTTCTGTGAAACTTTGGGGAAATTTTGTTAAGGTATCCGACTACCCTAAAATCATGATTTTTTTTAAAAAATTGAAAATTTTTTTATAATTTTATTTTGTTGGTCATCTTATTAGCTTTATAAAAATACCAAGTTTTTTATTTTCCATTCACTAGAACAAAAACTACATGTGTTTTAGTAAAAGCAGATACCATAACTTTACATAAGATGTCAAACTTTAAAAGGCGTTTTACTCGAAATGCGTTTTTTCGAAAGCTCAAACGGGGACAGCGATTGCTCAAAAAGTTTTTAAAATAATTTGCTGAAATTTTTTTGTATATGTTCTGTATAACAGTAGAAGCGTTTTAACCTTCAGATTTATCAATCACTGTTTTATTACAAAATTTACAGTTCTTTATGTGAATATAATCACTGTTTTTTTAAGCAATTTCATATAATAACTCAGTTAAAGTGCTCTATTTTTGTAAAAATTAAAATATCTCTCATCCTGAAGGTCATTTCAAAGAGGAATAGCAAAGTAATACATCAAAATTAAAAATTTGAGAATTTGTTAATTTACTATTGTTAATAAACGTGCCCCGTTTATGTAATTTTTTAAAAAATTATACCTATTTTTCTCATTTTAGCTGTAATAATTTATTTTTCTCTTCTTAATTTTAGCCTTTTTTTCTTAAAATGTATTAAACAAATCTAAACCACAAAAAAAATCTCCACATCTCCATTTTTTTTTTAAAAAAAAGTTGTCACAAATAGTCGGGCACCTCAAGTTCTGAGGTTGTAATAATAATCAAATTGACACAGAAACACTATCGTAATCCACTACAAATAGCAATAAACAAAATAGATCAAATGGTCTGCAGTTTTAGAGCTAATGAGAAAAAATCAGCCTTATGTTCACATAAAAATCTTATTTAGATACGCTATTAGTAAGGTGACCAGTTTCTTACAATAAAAAGGAGGACGAAAAATTTAAGAAAAAATTACAATGTAAATGTATGAAACATTTTATTAATTCAAGCAAAATTACGCTTTTAATTAATTACTTTAATGACTATTTTTCCATTGAATGATTTTTTTTGCCGACATAATTGCTAATTTTTGCTAATATATTGGAAATTTCGGAACAAAAAAAATATCCTTCATACTGAATTTTACGATAAGCACTGTAGCTAATGTATTAGCATTCTATCTTGATTTCTCACTTGTCCAAAAATCATTACCAACTGAAAAAACTCTTTCAACTGCTACATTATTTCCAGGGTAGCACAACGTAAATTTAACAATAATAACAAAATTTTCATAGGGAATGTATTCATTTTTGAAATGGTTTAAGTATTTTCACCGATTTTTTATCAATTTCAGCATGTTGATTTTTTTAATTGTTCTAACTTATTAGAATTTAAATATGCATTCAGTCGTCTTTCTCCTTCAAACAGAGCATTGTCATTGATTTTAATATCAGGCTTTTCTTTCTATAAAAACTCAAAACAATTTTCTACAACTACCCAATTTACTTGCGAAGAAGTCAAAAAATACCATTAAAAACTGTTATTTCCTATGATATTTGTTTTAGACCACTCTTCGACTTATTGGAAACATGTTTGGTTCGTCTTTGAATACAGAGATTAACAGATCAGTATTGAAATATTTAAAAGTAGGACAAATAGGAGGACACTTTTCGAGGAAGGACAGAACCTATAAAAGGTGGACTGTCCTCCCTAAAGGAGGACGGTGGATCACCTTACTATTAGCGAAGTACTAAATAGGAAGCAGACTCTTATAGTTACAATACTACTAAAAGTCTAAAAGAATAATTCAAAGATTATTAAAATCTTTTTTTAAATTATTCCTATTGCATCATTAGAGAAAATTAGAAAAATTATTAGCAACATTTACAACTAGAGAAAGTATAGCAGAAACAAAAACAGTTAATTTTATATTGCTACATTTTTAAGGGGGGAAAAGTAATCAAGTGGAATGTGTAAGGCCATTTACTATGAAAGGGAGAATTAAATGTTTTGGGGTTCGTTTTCTTTTTCTCAGAAGTTAATGGATTACTAAACAATCGATCTTTTTTATCAAAGCAGATCTTCCTTCGAAATCGAAGAATTTCTGGAACTTTGAATTTAATTTTGAATTGTTATCAGTAGATGGCGACACCTCTTATAACTAAAATTAGTTTTTTGGCTGGGAATTACTATTTCATACTATGAAAAATGTTTTTTTAACTAACTTTTATTTGTTTGAAAATATTAAAAGACTCGTTTCCATGTAACTCCAAAAAGTCTTTTTTGCAATAAATACCTTCTCAAATATTAATCATTCATTGTTTTAAATGTAACAAAATCTTTATCTTGAGAGTAGAAAGTCATGTATCCTTTAAGCAGAACGTGGCATCAGTATATCTGTCATTGGCAAATATACTCTCTGTAATTATAAAATGACCAGTTATTTTGCTATAAAAAGGAGGACGAAAAATTTATGAAAAAATTATACAATTTCAACATGTGAAAAATTTTATTAATTCAAACAAAAATACACTAATTGTGCGCTTACATCCCTCTTACTTATTTACTTAGACGAGCATTTTTCCATTGAATGATTTTTTTTTTGTTGTTTTCAACATATTATTTTCTAATATATTGGAAATTTCGGAACAAAAAAACATCCTTCACACATACTGAATTTTACGATAAGCCCTGTAGCTCTAATGTATTAGCATTCTATCTTGATTTCTCACTTGTCCAAAAATCATTACTAACTTAAAAACTCTTTCAACTGCTGCATTAGTTCCAGGGCAGCACAACGTAAATTTAACAATAATAACTAAATTTTCGTATGAAATGTGTTCATTTTTGAAATGATTTAAGTATTTTCACCCATCTTTTATCAATTTCAACATGTTCATTTTCCAATTGTTCTAATTTATTAGAATTTAAATATGCATTCAATTGTCTTCCTTCTTCAAACAGACCAATGTCATCGATTTAAATATCAGGCTTTTCTTTCTATAAAAACTCAAAATAATTTTCTATATTTGCCCACTTTATTTGCGATGAAGTCAAAAAACGCCATTGAAAACTTGTTCCCAGTGATATTTGTTTCAGACCAGTCTTTGACATATCGGAAATATGTTTGGTTCATCTCTGAATACAGAGATTAAGAGATCGGTTTTAAAGTATTAAAAAGGAGGATAAGTAGGAAGACACTTTTCGAGGAAGGGCAGAACCAATAATATGAGGACGGTTGGTCACCTTAGTAATTAGAATTCGAATATTTTTAAAAGGAAGACGGAGCATAGTGGATATTCCTACCTTTTCCTCTTGTGCTTTACTAAACAATGCAATGCAATCTCAATAGTTTTTTACTACCATTCCATTCCTTATTAATTCATTTATTGCTTTCTCAAATGAAATGTATCACTTTATATCCCTTCTTCTCTCATTAAAAACTTAACTCATATACTTGACCTCATTGACATTATTTCAATGTTTCAGAATTAAATTTTGCTTGAATACAACTTCAGCTGCCTAAAAGACATGCAACAGCTTTTTATCGTGATCCTTACAGCTTTTGAGCGTGATATTTAATAGAAAATCATCTTCAAAATATATGAATTTGCACACCCTCGAGTACTCTTAACAACTTTTGGTTTCACTTCTAAAAGACTTCAGGCAAATTCCAAAAAGGAATCTACGGCGTTAAATTTATACCTACGAAATAAAGAATTAAAAGTACAAAATTCGTATTAAAAATGACTGCCCCCCAATTTTTTTCTTAAATTTAATGTCGAATGTAATTTCTTACCTTCTAAATGACTAATAGTTTCATCACTAAAGGATACAATGTGTTGTAAAGGGTGTTTTTTTAGAGGTATAGAACTTTAAATTGCAATAAAATAACGATGTATTATTCGATTGACATGAATTTTTTTTTATTCGAAAGATAATCCTGTGGCATTAAATTTTAAATATGATTTCTGGCATAGGACTGCCACAGCTGGCTCGGGTGTGGTCCAATCTGGACGTCCAATTTTCGATGACTTTTTCCAACATTTGTGGCCGTATATCGGCAATAACACGGCGAATGTTGTCTTCCAAATGGTCAAGCGTTTGTGGCTTATCCGCATAGACCAATGACTTTACATAGCCCCACAGAAAATAGTCTAGCGGTGTTAAATCACAAGATCTTGGAGGACAATTCACAGGTCCAAAACGTGAAATTAGGCGATCACCAAACGTGTCTTTCAATAAATCGATTGTGGCACGAGCTGTGTGACATGTTACGCCGTCTTGTTGAAATACAGCTCCTGAACATCATGATTGTTCAATTCAGGAATGAAAAAGTTAGTCATCATGGCTCTATACCGATCACCATTGACTGTAACGTTGTGGCCTTCATCGTTTTTGAAGAAGGATTCCACCAGCCCATAAAGCGCACCAAACAGTCAGTTTTTCTGGATGTAACGGTGTTTCGACATACACTTGTGGATTAGCTTCACTCCAAATGCGGCAGTTTTGTTTGTTGACGTAGCCATTCAACCAGAAGTGCGCTTCATCGCTAAACAAAATTCGCTTATGAAAATCGACTATTATTTTCGAAATAAAATTGCCCAATTTGAAAGCGTTGTTCAGGCGTGAGTCTATTCATGATGAATTGCCAAACCAAACTGAGAATAAATCACTTGACAGCTGTTAAATCGGTCGCCATCTTGGAAAGTAATGTCAACTTAAACTTCTATACCTGGAAAAAAACACTCTGTACTTGTTTAATAGATTTATTTAGGTTTATCAGAGATTTATGCATATTCATAATTTTCAATTATTCTCAAACTATTTGCTGAATCAGTTGGTGAATTTGTAAGATTGAAGCAAAATGTTCCCTTTTATTTTGTCTATCGAAATGAAAGGGAAATTTTTGTTTCTGTAGTGTTACATTACCATGCTTATGCGACCACCGCAGTCAAAAAATAGAATAAGTTGTGGATGTGTGATTTCTTTTCTTTTTTTTTCCCTCAGAAAAAAGAGAGATAGGTTGTTATGTCTACATCTTTGCACAAATCAGTTCAAAAAAATTTTTATTAGATTACATTATAGACAGGACAATGAATTCTCAATAATTTTTATACAAAATGTATATATAAATTAACTTAAATAATAAATATTAAATAATCAAAAAAACTTTAATGCATCCTATAGGTTCTTTAAATATGACTTTAAGGAGGCCCGGCACCTCCATTGGAGCCCATGTTAAATTGCGTAAGTTTATGTACCTTTTTCTCAGAAACTACTTAATTCTCATGAATAAAATTTTAACAGTAGGTTATGTTTACTATCAATGAATTAAAATGAACTTTATCAATGAACTTTAACAAAAAGTTTTGTCTTTTTGTTCAAAATTAAATTAATTATGAATTTTTTTTAAATTATCCAATTTTTTTCCCTAAAATTTAGCTTAAGAAAGTTATATCTGAAACAGTTTGCTAGATATATCAAATTCCCTCCATTAAAATGTGTAAACATATAAAACAGCGTTTCTCAAACTGTGCGGCGCCCCCCCTAGGGGGCGTGATAACTCAAAGAGGGGTGCGCGAGCATATTGAAGTGTCGAAAACAAAAGATCATTTAAAGAAGTTAGTAATTTACTGAAAGTAACGAGCAAAATACATTCTGACTTAATGAAAAATAAAATACACATTTACATTGATATAATACACTTATAAATATATTAGTACTGTACAATGCATTTTATAATTAATTTAACAATACGAAGTTACGAAAAAGTTTAATAATTACCAATGACCCCATGGGCTTGCCGTCGTACATAAATTATATACAAAATTAACACTTTTCTTCATAATTTGTTCGGTTTATAATAATTCCTTTAACTGCCCATTAAAAGTTATGCGATTCTCTCCCCTATGCCACCATCTTTCACGGAAGGGCGCGTGTGTGATGTATTGGGAGAAAAGAAATTAATAAGCAAATCCTTTGCAAACACTGTCAAGGTCCTTTTATTGCATTCTAAAGTTTTCGGAATAATTTTGTGGATAGCAGTGCACAGAAAAGATCGTTCTTCGGAAAGACGTATATGTACGTCAAAGGTAATTAATGCTTTGGCTGAGCGAAACGTTTATATACGCCGGTGGCACTTAGGAGGTTAAAGTGTTGTAGCATTAGCGTTAAAGTATAGTTTTCTAGAAATCAATTCATTGTTATTGTAAGGAAAGGGGACACACACACAATAAAAATTATGATTGAATATTGGGTTACAAATATTGAAAGTTTGAGAAGCATTGTATTAAAAGTCTGCTCACTGAAAATTTGAGTATTATATGATAAGTAGTTTTTGAGAAAAAGGTATATAAAGTGAAAAATATTTCATTTTGAGAAAACAGGCTTTAAAGTGTAAATTTGTAATTTTTTGAGAATTTTTAATACTTTTTTAATACTTTCCAGAAGCATATGAAATATTTTTTTACTCTCTTCTCGTACAAAATGCTCTTCTTATTTTCTCTTTTTCGATATTTTTAACAATTTTGCCTTTTGAGGGGATTTCAAGATGCTTTCGTTGGGCTGCACGAATCCTACGTGTATCAAGTTTTTTGAAGCATGTCACACATTTATAATTTGTTCAATATCACACAATATTTTAAGATCATTAATTTTGCTACGTGACGCATATTGAACTGTGCATATCCATATTTACCCCTAATTTTAGAGTTTTTAATTCCACAAATGTAGATCTTGGAATCACTGACCATATGCTGTTATAAACTGACTCATTTGGGCTCTGGATCTTTCCATGCAAACATTTTCTAAGTAACATATGTTCACCTAGATCTCTAAAAACTGGCTTCATTTAATTCATTATGATATATAGTACGTGTGTATGTGTTTATGATCATAGTGCCTTTCATTACATTCAGCTTCTGTCTTTTGCAACTTGCACCAGGCATTTATAATCGCTGGATGCAGTCCATGTTGAGGGCTATCGTTTGAATACAGAGGATGAAAATAGACGGCCCAAACAGCAGTTTTCATGCTGTGTAGATCATTGATATTATTTCCAATAGCCATACTATGATATTTAATTTTTGATATTAAAATGTTGGTGAGTCGGTTACGACCACTTAGGCTTTTTCTATCACTTAACTTTTTTTTTCTCTGTTTTTCTTCCAAAGATCCAAAAGACTTGTACCCATTCACTTTAGGATTTGTCCAATGTACTCAAATTTTTCCACTTGATCATCATATTTATTCGAGCTCATCAAAAACTTATGCAAGGGAAAACACAGGTGCTTCGAGCAGAGCTCATTTGGTGCGCGTCAAGGAGTAGCTTCATTTAAAAAAAATAAAAATACTTCTAATTATCATATTTCCTCATATCATATATCATTTTAAACAGAAATATTTAAACTTTTGAAAAATGTAAAAAAATATGAAAATCGATAATTTTTTGAAAATTTAAGTGCCGGACCCTCTTAACTTAAAAATTAAAACCTCTAGACCTCGGAATTTCATAAGAAAAGCAAAAGTTTCCTTATGAT
The DNA here is from genome assembly GCA_019973935.1 of Trichonephila clavipes. NCBI lineage: Eukaryota > Metazoa > Arthropoda > Arachnida > Araneae > Nephilidae > Trichonephila > Trichonephila clavipes. Next base: position 64,539 of record BMAU01013736.1, read on the forward strand.
GCATCGTACCGGAAAATAACTGAGAGTATTTTACTATTTGTGTTGAAGTGTTAGACATTGTAACATCGTGTTATAGAATATATTCATTATGGAAAATTTTAAAACTGCATCGGAAAAAAAGAACGGCGTTTTGAATGTCAATTACAAACATGATGAAAGATGTTAAAACATATATGAATGACAAAAATGTTGAAAAATTTGTAAATTAATTAGAATTTGTAAGCTAACAAAGAATTAAGTACGAGTTAAATGAAAAAATTAAAGTTTAGTTGAGGATAAAGCCAAACTTAATAAAGATATGGACGCTTCTATCAATTACAAAGACAAAATAGATTTAAGACACGCACAAATCACAAAAAGAACGATTTTTAAGATATTTCATTTATGAAAATTATAATTCAGAAAAATCTATACTTCAACATACACACCAATTGAGAATAAGCTAACTGAATTGCTTCATATCCGACTCGCTCTCCGCTAAGATCTTCTGAAGATGTTAAAATCCTGTAGCGTCCATCGACTACTTTTAAAGCGGAGATGGGGGAGAGATTTTCTTCAAAATATACGCAGAAGAATAATATGTATCTTTACGTTCCTTCCTTCCTTGGTGGCACGACAGCCCAGGGGAAAGGGGGCTTTGGCCTTCTCAAGAAGCCTTTTCCAGGCCAGCCTTCTTCCTGCTAGTGTTCTCCAGTTCCTAGTCCCCAAATAGGAGATCTTTTTCTAGGCCATCAATCCATGTAAGATTTGGCCTACCCTTTCTTCGTGTGCCAATTGGTTGAGCATTGAAAACTTTTTTAGTGGTGTCGTCTTCGCTCATTCTGATAACGTGACCTGCCCATTTAATTCGTTGTATTTTGATAAAGTCGACAATGTCAGATTCTTTATATGATTGATAGAGCTCTAAATTTGATCTTCTTCGCCATGTTCCATTTTCCTGAATTCCTCCAAAAATGAATCTTAAAATCTTTACGTTACCGGGTAAAAATCTGTTGATCTATGAGGGAGGTTGAACTCCCAAAGCAAAGCCTAGTACAATGATGGCTTTTAATCAAAGCAAGTGAAGCTCTTCGAACGCTTTCTCCAAAGCAGAACTCCACTGGATAGATCCTCGACCAGTGCCGATTAAAGCTCATTTTGAGCCCTGGGCGTAGAAGATCTGCATGCCTTCTTGGCATGCAGATCTTCTGGAGGATCGGAATATACACCTGGAGGATCGGATTATAGCCAGAAAGTCCAACTTATCCGGATCCCTGGGCGCCCGTCCCAAGCGCCCAATGGATAGATCGGCACTGCCTTAGACCCACAGGAAGTGCAAGATAATCATCTAGCACTAAATTATAATTAACCAAATGGGGACAGAGGGAATGAGAGTGGCTTGGAAGGGAAAGAAAGGCTAGGGACGTGATGCTAATCACAAGCGTTTTGAGTTTAACCTTAATATATTGTGTGAAAAATAGAGTTTATATTGTTCAAACTGAGATGTTATGCTTTAGAGTCCTTTAAATTTACTCTATACTGCAAAATAACCTCTTGTGATCCTATAAGGATATAACTGGTAAGATCGAAGGATGAAATTTTGAAATTTATTCCAAGTTTCTATCCATGCATACAAATTCTTTTGAAAATTGAAAAATTCAATAAAAGTGAAGCATGTTCTAATTTTCATGTAAGCGAGTTCATGGAAGTTGTTGCGAAAAGAATAGTATGCTCGTGAGAAAACGCTCGCACTGATTTAACTCTTCCATTTTCAAAAACAATAACAAATTCAGATTCAGCGCCCAGAAAAACTAAACATTTTCTTCCAGACATGATTGAATTTATGACTTCATCGTTTAAACAGCTATCGGTCAGGAATTCAGCAGTGGAGAATTAAGATTGTATATTTAACGAGAATATTAATCCTCTGAATTATGCGATGAAAGGAATAAAACACATTCACAGATTCTTGGAAAACTCTGGAGTGATGTTTTAAATGTTGTTAGGATTATGTAGAACTAAATTTTGTAAAAAATAAACACTTTTACTTACTGAAGGTAGCGGTATGTTTAACCCTGTGATTTGTTATGCAGCATGTTGAAATACAAATTCAAAAGGGTTTCAGTGTAGTTTCTCATTTTAATACTAATAACATATTATTTAAAGTGTGTAGGCAGAGATTGAAACATAAGCACATGAAAGACTGTTTATTACTTAAAACTGCTTCACAAATTAATTTCTTGAAAAAAGAAATCAGATAAATTAATGTGTTAGATGAAAATCATCTTCGGTGTTCGCGCGCTTTAGCCATAATGATTCAATTAAAAATACGTTTGATGCTGTCAGTGGCGAACACAGAATTCTTTTATGAAAGTTACATTCTAAAGAAAAAGTTGTGGAAATAGTCATGTTTTGAGCTCCGCTGGGGTGGAGTGACGTCACACCCCCACCCCTATGATGTAAACTACTTTTTCGGGCACAGGCAGAGTGTGAGGTCATTGCTCTACTATCTCGCAGTATAAATAAAGCCTATAACTGACTTCTCTGGAACTATTTTTAGAAAACCTGTATCACCCAGCATCGGGTACAGGCAGCTTACACACATTAGAATTTGATATGTTTCCTCAACGTAACAAAGTAGACAAAATCATCGAAGAGTATCCTATACGATAAAAATTAAAAATTTGTTTCGTCAATAGTGAAAAAGAGGGGGGTGTACCCTCAAATCCTCCTTCTTGTGCATCCCATTAGATGTAGTTAGAGGGAAAATTGAGAAATAACAAAAAAAATTATTGCGTATTGAAATAGAGGTTTTGATAACAGAAAATATTTCGGTTTTTGACACTCCAGATCGGTAACTTTGCTTAAGTTTATAGACAAACACACACACACACACAATTCAAAGGCATATAAATAGCATTTTGCAGTTTAGGTAGAAAATCTCACATGTTGTAACATTGATTGGCGTCTATTATTATTAGAAAATTCTGTCTGGAGAAATTACCGCTTAGACAAAAATCTTGTTGTAGCAGAGGCAGTGTCTTGTTGTAATTTCCAAGGCTAAGAAAACAACACCCAACTTCGGATGCAGATTCTGATCAATTTTAAATATGAAAATCGACGATATGAAGCCTGCTTAACGTGTAAGTTAAAAGAGCAAAATTAAACGATAACAGGAAAATTGTTGAGGTTAGATTCACCTGACTCAAAACACCCCTTTCAGATAAACCTGTATCTGTTTCTCGAATATTGAGAAGTACTCCAGAACTTAGCTCTAAAGCTATTGACCAAATTACATCACTATTGCTTAGTATTTGGATCAATCAAATACCAACCTTCTTTGTCTAAAGTTTGAAAACACACACACTTCGCTGAGCCCTTCAATCGAGAATTCTGTAAAATCTTCGACAGAGAAATACGTTTAATGCGAAAATGCTCAAGGCGAAATATCGATTAACACGAAATAATATAGTATGGTCCAGACAAACTATTATGTATTTTCATGCATTTCTTTTCTCTCTTAACATGAAACGATCTTCCTTCTGGGAAGGAACAAAGTACGGAAAACACCAGTCGCGCAAGGCGATATTTAAGAAGGGTGTGAAATGAAAGAAAGGTAGTTTCACATATTTCGTAGAAAGGACTAACTTGGCTTTGAATTACCTTCGGACTAGCCTGTGACACGAGTCAATTTTGTTTATCAAAGCAACTTTCACCCTTCACCTATACAAACACCGCACAGAAACTTTTCATCTTTCATCAGTTGGCTTTGGAATAAGGTGACGCGTACATCGCAGTGTGAGTAAAAATCAGTGAGTTTGTTTGCGTGGTTTTTTTCTTTTATTTTAGAAGAATGGCAAAGAGTTCAGAGGGAAAGCAAACTACTATTTCGCTTAGCCCTTTATCTACCGCATTATGATTTACTGCAGTTTTTTCATGCAATATTTTTGTTTGGATCACTGCATTGAAAATTAAAGGATATACATAAACAAAATACTCAACTCTGGGAAATTTCAGCCGTTAGAGCTAATTAATTAATTAAACATATTCAACTGTGAAATTAATTATATACACTGTTCACTTAAAATAAAGAGTCAAAACGTTTTCTAAGGTCCTCATTAACATAAAAAAATAAGACGCTTAAATTTTGACATTAACTACTTTTTCAGGACAAAAATGATTATCTTTGCAATCCGCTGAAAACGCAATTTCAGCTATAAAACTATTCGCCTTCCCCACTAAAATACTCATCACAGCCACATATATCTTGGAAGAGTGGATTTCAAAGAATATTCCTGCTAAGTATTGTCAGAATATTCGCGTAAAATTGGTTATTCTATGTTATTTTAAAGTAAGTGGTACTTATAAGTACCGTCGGTACATAGAGGGTTAAAATTAAGATGGTGCTTCTTAAGGCTATTGATCAAAAACGAAAGACGAAAACGGAAATCTGTAAAGATTTGGGTATTGCTGAATTTTGTATTAAATTTCATTAAGTTCTTGTGAATGTTTTTATTTATTTGATTTTTACTAAATGCATGCATACTCATGTCTTTGCAAATAAAATCTTTTCTAATGATCTCAATTTTGTTAAATATATATATTTTTGCAATATCCTTCTACACTAAATTCTTTTAACACGAAAAAATATTTCAGACTCCCTCAGTTTCGTGTAAAGCGATTTTCACTGTATTTTTATTCACATCCAGTATCACCATAGCATTTTACTTAGAACTGTTATCTCACATGATTATCGTCTCGTTTCCATTTGCCTTTCAAAGGTTTCTCGCCAGAGGAAAATGTAAAATAATATGCAGCGACAGTGGCGGAACTGAGAATATTAGGGGCCCCCCTGCAAATTCAGGTATTGGGCCCGCAGCCTAAATACGTACTTAGTATCAGTCAGACTTTGGTCCCCCCCTTCCCCCGCAATGCGGGGGTGTACGTTACGTCACTGTACAGCAATAATACCAGGACATTCCAAAAAGCAGAAATTGTAGTTCTGTCCATTATTTTGTTCCAAAATAAGATTGAAATTTTTATTTCCGAACGAAGTATCAATTGGAAAAGTACTATGTTCCTATAATTGGGAATGTTTCATGAACGCTTATGTTTGCATAAAATACTCAAAAAAGTCTTGTTAAGTTTTACGAGATATCAACCGTACTTAATGAGATAAAAGCTGTTCTCAATCAACGATTGATTAGTTATGGTTATGATGAAAGAGATGAACCACGACCGCTTGCACCTACACATTTCCTACAATATCAACTAACATATCTTTTTATACCCACCATTGAGGGTGGAAAATTAGATTCTCAACTTGAACTTAAGGTTGATTATAATATTTAATTTGAGTAGAATACTAAAAATAAGTTTTTCTGGAAACTTCCTGAAAGATCCTGCCAGTATGTAGTAATAAAATACATTGTTACGGTTTAAAGATTAGTGTTGAAGTGTTGAAACAAGCTGTTAAAACGTCCTTATCTATTTCATAAACTAAAACACAACCACATATTACAAGTTGAAAGATTTTCATGTACAAAGATTTTCATTTCTGTTTCATATTTGTTATTTGATTTAGTTACCAAGTAATTCGGATCTATTCATCCTAAGCCTATAATTTATCTATTAATCCTAAGACTCAATTTATTAATGTAATTTTTTTATAATTTCTGTTGATTTAAGCGTTTTGGAAATAATTATTATTCTTTCGAATTTTCAAAATTGTGTAATTTGTATTTGATTTCCATAAACTGAAACTGAACTTTGAGGGAAAGTTAATAAGTGAACTTTTTGACAAATTCAGGGGGACAATGAGGAGCAAAGATTTTCTCTTTGTATTTTATATATGCTATATTACATCACCTCGCTTGTGTATTTCACTGAAATTCTAAAGAATAGAAATACATTTTTTTGTCAGTAAAATTTTCGCTTACTAAGCAAGAAGTTGCTACATCTAGCTCTTTCGATACGTCAGTTTAAATTTTGATTAGATTAGATTATAAATCGAACAATGGAATTGATCATTTCAAAATCCACTAAGTCGCACAATCTCGCAGAGTATTTCAAGAATTAAAAAAAACTGTAAAATATACAAGTATTCGAATTTCAAAGGACTTTTTATTCGAATATAAAGTTTAGACTTTAAAAGTCAATAAACAGTATAAGTAATTCTTTTTATTTATACAAACAATGTTTTTTTAAAGAACTACAGAAACTATCATTAACGTCGTATCAGAAAGAAACAAAGTGGTATTTAAATTAAGCAAAAAAAAATCATATTACCCATGGTTTTAATCAAATTTAATAAAGATGTGATAACTTTATTACTTTCTTAAATACTCCATATAATCAACTACTACACATAATTTATCTTGATTAAATACAATTATCTTGATTAAACACAAATTTCACTTATGGACAAAAAAAAATTAGCGCATCAAGGAGGATTCGTCAAAATGAAACGAAATTTTACATACATAATAACTACTTCGATTTAAGTAATTGATCAGAAAATCAAAGAAAAAGGGTCCTTTATTTCAGAAAAAAAGGCAAAAACGGAGGATTTAATACCCTGTTGAACCCCCTCTAGAGCAATTGCACGATGCGATACGATTGGGCATTGAGGCATATAATTTCTGTATGATGTCTTGAGACATTTGGTTCCATATTTGCTGCAACCTTGCCTCTAGTTCGCTCAAACTCGTGGGATGCTCAACTCGCCGTCCCAAATGATCCCAGATATGCTCCATTGGAGACAAATCTGGGGATCGGGAAGGCCAAGGAAGAGTAGTAACAGTGCGGAGACAGTCTTGTGACACTTTTGCCGTGTGAGGCCGAGCATTGTCTTGCTGAAAAATGGCTCATGGGAGCCGTTGCATGAGTGGCAACACATGTGGTTGCAGGATGTAATGGACATACCGCTGGGCTGCCATAGTGCCACGGATCAATACTAGGGGTGACCGTGTATTTAGGCAATGGCACCCTATACTATCACACCAGCTGTGGGAGCAGTGTGTCGCTGTAAAGCAAAGGCAGAATTGAGGCGTTCACCACGGGGTCTCCACACACGAACACGATTGTCATCACTGCTGAGATTGAATCTGGATTCGTCGCTAAAGACGACCTGGTTCCATTCCGCTGCAGTCCTGTTTCCTCGTGCGTGGCACTCCTCTAAACGGAGGCCTCGATAGGTTGGCGTCATGGGCAGCACACGTAATGGGCGCCGCGATCCCTAATGTCCTTCAACCAAGCGCCTTCGTATGGTTCGAGAAGACACAGGTAAGGAAGACCCCTAGTGAAGGTGCTACCTACCTGTGCCTGGATGGCAGCCGATGAAGCGGTTGGCTGTACGCCTTCATTTCTTACGATGTAGTGGTCTTCTCAAGGACTGGTCTGTCGAGGACGCCATGAGACTGGTCTTCGTGTAAATGACATCTCTCGGATTCACTGGTCTCAGCACCTCCTCACAACACAATCAGAGAGATCTAATTGACGAGTTACTCGCCTAGCTGACCACCCAGCTTCCATCATGCAGATGATTCTCCCTCTCTCAAACTGCGACAGCTGCTCATATTATCTTCAAAATGGCGTAATGGCATGTCTACCTCAGCTCTTCCTTTGTAAACGATTCAGTCCAATCAAACAAGCTTTGGTTACCTGTTTTATACTCCACGGAGAACGACGTTAAACGCCCTCTACCGGCTATACGTAATGCGCAATCACGCTGCATTCTAATCATTTGCATATCTCCTCGACATGTACCTTCATGCCAAGTTTCGAAACGATCCCACAATTATTTCTTGGTGCGCTAATTTTTTGCCCATGAGTGTATCTTGCTTATCAATACAATCAAATAACATCAAACTATAATGTCCGTCATGTTAAAACACTCTCAAGAAACTCTATTCTTCTCTATTACACCAGACCACGCCTGTGCGTCGATCTCACCGAAGGAATTCTTCCTTCACCCCAACACAGTTTAGCGCTTCGCGCTTCTAAGAACAAGGGACACTCTCCCTCTCTGACCGTACTCTCCGGGGTCAAAATCCCTCTCCTCTAAACACAGTAACCCTTCGGAAATTGCGCGATTCGCGCCAACATTCCATAATTCCCTCCAACAGTAGTCTCAGGCACTACAAAAGATATAAAACGTTAACGTTTTTAAAAGATAACACTGCGTTTTTCTATCACTAAGAGATATAACCGTATATTATCCATCATTCTCACCTAGACTACCTTCAACTTCTGTAATTGGAAAGAAGAGAACGTGCCATGTATTTTTGTGGTATATTTCAGGAAACACCTTATTTACTTTAAAGTGATGTCCTGTGTCATCTTCAGAACGTTTCCCAATATTAAGTAAATCGCACATCCTGCGAGCTCTTTCTTCACACAGGCTTACGATGGCTTTTTGCAGATTATCATTTTATTGGTCTATTTAAAACAAAGAACTGGAAGGCTTTTTGACTGAGTACCATTTTCTTTTCCTGGACGTCTATGCTTCACTTGTAACTATTCAATAATCTCCTGAAAATTTATACACACCCAAAAATTAAGCATAAAGCCGTAAAATGACTGATACCTTCCCTTTCGCAGACACTAGGGGCCACACTGTTGTGACACTTGACGGTCACTTATTGGACGGTCGAAAGATGACTCATCTTTAAATGGGTATTCCTATTATTTTGTCATATACCTGTATAAAACAAAGCAAAGAATCACACACAAATGTGAAAGCAATATTGAATTTTCATAAATTATAAGATGGAGTCAATAACAAATGATGTTTAAATCTAAAACAAACATTGTCTAACATTAAGATACAAAACTAACATTATCGGATATATGACTACCCCTAATGTTCATGCAAAGTTTACAGCGCGTTACATTGATTTTCATAAGGCGATAAACCATTACAGTATCCAGTAATCACCATGTATCCTTTTGAGCAGTTAGCAATTCTGTAAGAATTACTGGAGACACAACTCGGTCGAAGGGATTCCAGAGATTTTCAATCGTCAATCCATTTACCAAATCTCCTCAATCTCCAAATAGTTGTCAATGGAGAAGCGTTTTATCATCCATTAAAACGAAAGTGGGACTAAATTATTTCAGCATACAAACTCACATTGAACTCTAATCCCGAAATTGGACATCCGTCACGGAATCCCCATCCATTAAATGCTGATCAGGTTGATTACGAACAAATTCTTTGCCCATACAATGATACTTTCACTTCGGAATATGTGATTATCGATGCTGATTTTATGTATCTTTTTCACAATATCTACAATTAGTTCACAATCTCTATGTATATATCTTGTTCAAATTTTCAAACGTTAATAAAATGCATTTTAAAGAGCTCAGTTGAGCCGTATGAGATTATTTTGGATGACAATACGAAGCTTTAATGATAATTAATAAAAATTAATTGCCACTTAATATTGTGATTCTGTCATATGTATATACATATTTATAGTAATTGTAACTATTTGATAAAAAGTAACTAAAATAAAAAAAAATTGTTGACCTAAGTAGGAATTGACTTTATTATATATATATATATATATATATATATATATATATATATATATATATATATATATATTACTTGTTTTTCTCCAGACGCTTGCCATTTGACTCATCCATAAACATCACGTTAGCTCAATCAAACACAGTCCTTTTGGTCAACTAGAAACTCAACAATACATCTACTATATTCTAGGTAGGTAGAGTTGCTCTTCCTTACATTTACTCCTGCGCATACATTTCCAAAGTATAATGTCAAGTTGCATACGGTACACCTTCCTATTGATTGTCTTCATACCTCTTCAATACTTCTCTTGGTGGCACGATCTCTTCCCAGCCTGACTTTGATGAGCACGCATTTCTGATCATCGCTGGATCACTCTGACCCAACTAGCAAATGGGCTCAATTCATGTGGCGTCATAGTCACATGATAGTGAAAACTACGTGATTCTAGACAATCAATTCAAAAACTTATGCGACGCCATAGTCACACGATAAAAACTATCTAGTGTTTCCAGCTAATCAGTTCACGCTCTCCGGTGTTGCCAAGTTTTGCTCTTTGCAGAAACTTTCTCTTAAAAAGTACATTGTATACTAAATGTATTTTATTTAAAAGTATATAAGCAGAAAATATGATTTTTTTTAATATAAAAAAATCTCTTTTAAGAATTTTTTTTCCAAACATTTAAACATCTTTACCAATTTGAAATTTTATCTGAGTTTTGCAAATAGAACAAGTACAATTAGTTCAATGTTTGTTTTGAATTCATTGGAAAACATGTATTTGCTTTTATCATGTGACTTCATGAATTGAGCCCATTAAAATGTGCATTTGTAGGTAATCTTGTAGAAGGATATACACCAGTTCTAAGAATCAATATAAATTCGGTTCATTGCTTGCATCAGGGTCAGAGGTTGACCAAAGCATTATTGTTTTTTTCTCCTGTAGTCCTATTTCCTAAATAAATATAGTGCTAGCATTTCGTTATTGATGTATTCACATCCAGTGGTGCACACAAGGGGGGAATCCTAAGGGTCCGGACATACCCCAAAGTCCTTGATTTTTTTTCCGATTCATTATAATTCTAAGTATATAGTACGTAAAATTTAACTAGGTATTTGTTATTAATAATTAATTTTATTAATTAATGCTAATTATTTATTCAATAGTTAGTTTTTACTGTTTCTTTGTTCCTGAAAATTAACAAATCAAAAGAAGCATGAAACAAGAATGGTGGACTTTCGATACTGGACCCCCACCCTTGAAGAATTCCTGTGTGCGCTACTGTACACTACTACACATCACATCTGCAGATTTGTTCCCATTCGAATAACTTGTTCTTTGAGCTTCTCTTTTTGTATTATAGAGAGTATATTAAACAATTGTGTGTGAACCAGGGGTGAGCAAATAGCGGCCCGCAGACCACATACGGCCTGCAAAGGGTTTTGTGGCCCACCACGACAGTCAGAATATCAAATAAACAGAAAATTTTCTCTATATTTGTGAGCAAAGTTTTCCTTGCTTGAGGATCAACAAGAGTAAATATGCACACTAGATGGCTGATATTGAATTGCATACTGTGAGGAGAATTTCAAGAAACAATCTCACTTCTGATTTCAAAAAAAACTGTAGAAAAGTATTTTTTGGAACATTTGTCTCATTTAACTTATTCTAAAATTAAATGTGCTTGCAGCTATTTGTATGAAATTAACTCAACAAATAAATTGAATAAAACTGCCACTATTTTATTTAGCTTATATTGATTGATTTTTATGATAAAATTTATACACCTTTTCTGACGCAAATTAACTAAAGAATCCAATCATTTGTTTTTTAAAAGCAAACCCTCCAGTATTTTCCATTTCCACAATGTGGCCCTCGAGTCAAAACACAATGGGCTCAATTCCTGTGACGTCATAGTCACATGGTAGCGTGTGAAGTCATAGTCACATGATAGTGAAAGCCACGTGATTCTAGCCAATCAACTCAAAAACTCATGCGACGTCAAAGTCACACAATAAAAATTATCTAGTGTTTCCAGCTAATCAGTTCACACACTCCGGTGTTGCCAAGTTTTGCTCTTTGCAGAAACTTTCTCTTAAAAAGTACATATGTATACAAAATACATTTTATTTAAAAATAGAAACATAAAATATAATTTTTTTTAATTTAAAAAATCTTTTTTGAAAAAAAAATTTTTTTCCAACATTTAAACATCTTTACCCAAATATGAAATTTGAAATTTTATCCGAGTTTTACAAAAATAGAAAAACAAGTACAATTAGTTTAATGTTTGTTTCGAATTCAATGGAAAACAAGTGTTTGTTTTTATCATGTGACTTCATGAATTGAGCCCATTGCCTACTCTTAGAGTTTACTTAAAAAATATATTATTTAAATAATCTATTTATCTTCTTTTTTTTTTATTGAGAGCATTTATAATCCCCATGCACCACCCATGTTTTATCATACGGAGGCTTACAAAATTAAACACGAAGCACGCATCACAAAGGAAAGATGGAATTACAGTCATGAAAGATTACAACACAAACATCCATGCCTTCTCCGGGATTTTAACACAGACCCTACGGCACCGCAGTCAGCGTCACTAACCACTATACCGGATGGGCGGCATCTATCTATCTTAAACACTAATTTTGAACTATCTCGTATTTCTTTTTAACACCTTTTTATAAACTTCACTTGTATGTTACGGAATCTTTGAACTCAATTTTTACCCACTTTAAAAGGTCAGATTATTTCGAAATTTTGCTCACATGTCCAGGACCGACGACAATACACTAATTTAATAATTTTGTTCCATTTTCCTGACCAGGATCATAAGTATTAACGATTTTCCATTTTCAGATCCCATCCCTCATCTGGCGACTAATTTCAGATCCCATTTCCAGATTTGGCGACTAAAAAAGATTAAGTTACAACTTAATTTGGTTAACTATAAAAGGGTGGGTTTTTTTAGTTTTTTTAAATTATAATTTATTTATTTTATCAGTCTAGTTGTATTAGCATGGGGAAGAGTTTCATGTTAGAGAGAAACTGGGAGAAGTATGTACAGTACTTTTAAAATTCATCCCCAATTCGATTTCTTTCTACGGTTCTTACCAAAAGACATACGCAGAAACGAAACGAAAACTATCCTAAGTACCAAATGTTATATTTTTCATCCCATCCTCTCCCAAAATGATAAACCCTTTCGTGAGAGTAGTCTCAACAGCGTGAAAAGTATCACCTGTCAGAGCACGCTGAGGAAGTCACTTCGCGGGAGTAGTGTTTGCATTAGATAAACGTCATTTAATCTGATTAGCAGATTCAATGTATGACTTTCATATCTGCATTCTTTTATAATACTGAATTTTTATGCAGAAAAATATATTAAAAAATATTTAACTAACCCTAGTTTTGTTTCTCAGAGTATCTAATTTTTATGAGAATTGAAATGTAAATAGTATACCGTAAAATCTTGTTTATAACGTGAAATTATTCTTTCAAGCTGCAATTTTTAATTTTTAGATACAGTAGAACCTGTTTTTGTGTGGTCTTTTTTTATGCGATTTTATTTTTGTGCGGTGCTTTTTTTATGTGGTGTATGAATTTCAATGGCTTTGGCGTCACTGTAATGTTTTCTATTTACTAGTGGCGTAACGGAGAAGTCAGGTTTCGCCTTTAATATTTTATAAATTGGGTACATACGTATTTAGCGTAAGTTAGGTCTTGGGCCCATAGAGTCCTGTCCCCCCTCTCCCGGGATGCGAGGATGTACATTACGCCACTGAAATGTAGACACTTCAAGACGCTCTGTTCATTTGTTATTAACAGTCTCCCGACAATGCGCATTCAGTTGCTTTCTTTCAACGTTCCAGCAGCCCGCGCTTGATGGAAGACGAAACTTTCAATGACAGTGACATTATCAATAATTGGATAAATTATGAAAACGGACAAGAAGCCGGATTCTTTGAGAGCAGATAAAAATATTCATGGATCCAGCTTTCCAACAAATTGGAAAAGCATTTTCTTAAAATATATACTAGTTAAAAAAAGGAGTATAAAATTCCAAAAAGGGCTTCAATCATGTATAGCTGGTTATCGTGACATTTACATGCAACTGACCGCCCGTCCTTCGTCACAAAAACTTATCTCTTACTTTTATGTTGCCAAAAAATAAATCAATTGAAATTGCACCTTCAAGTGACGAAAGCGATTTTGAGCTTATTCATTACAGGACTTTGGATTACGAGTAGCGAAGAATTATGTATGTACATTTTAAAGACTTATCTGTACGTACAATGAGAAACTATATGTTTTTAAAATGTTTCCATGTGTAATATTTAATTATTTATTTTGTTATGGAAGTACTCTTACATAAATTTTGTAAATAATTGGCATATTTTATAAATGCGACTTTTTCTATGCGGTCCCTATCCATCACATAAAAAAAGTTTTTTGTAGAATTTCCACGAATTAGTTTGTTTTATGTAAGAATTTATGAAATTTTTGAATATTTTTGTGCGTTTATTTTTATGCGGTCCCTATCTACCGCACAAAAGCAGGTTCAACTGTATATTCACCATATAACGCGTAACCTTTTTCTACAAAGAAACCTGAAATGTACGTATGCAATGCTCCTATGCTTTGAAATCATTTATTCGACATATGTACGGCATAACTGAAAATAATTACTTTGCACATATGCTGATGATAATTAGAACGAAATTAAGTACTGACATTTTCTCGTAGATGAGACACACAAGTAAAATAATAAAAATACAATTTGACCGAAACACTTTCAATTTGAATCAATTATATTTTGATTGAAATTTTTTTAAAAAAAATATTTTGATTGAGTATTAATTCCTCTATATACTGGGGCTACATTTTTGCTTTCGAAATCTAAGATGCCACTTCCTAATTATGTGGCTAATACGAAGATTTTCTCAAGCTTTTAAAAATCGATATATAGAAATCAGTTGGTGAAAATAATGCAATGAATGAAATCCAGGTATTATTTAATTTAAAAGCAGGTCTTAAAGAAAAAACGAAGTGCATTGAAACTTGGGAAAATACTTTTTATTTCGCTTTTTCCCGTGTTATTGTGGTCAGGGTATCCTAGTGGTCAAGATAATGGACTCGTGGCAGGTATGACATGAGTTTGAGCCTAGTACCACTAAAGATCCACCTTGCAGAGAGGGCCGATGCGCATTAAATACGTCGAAGCTCAAACGTCCTGCCATTGGTGTGGAGGGAAAGTTAGGAGAGGAGGGATAACAGTTCAGGTGTCGTCCTCGTCCCTTGATCATAGTTCAAAATTATGAGGTCCGAGTAGACCTTGTGTAGCCTTATAGAGGTAGCCTTATAAATATAACTCTCCTTCACTCTCCCCCAGTACTATTATGTGATTCAACAATAAGAGATCAAGATAATTTAATAAATTTGCAAAAATTCTGAAGAGAGAAATCTCAGTTAAGACATTTTAGATAATTTAGGGTCATGAAAAGTGCTAATATATAAAATAAAAGCTTTGCCAGATATTTCAATAGTAAAAATTTTATTTCAAATACTTGGCAAGGAAGCAATATAAATTAATCATTGAAGCAAACCATACTTGTGCTTTTTTTGAAAAGATGCGTAAAATTTTTGGAAGACAAAATTCATTTGCACTGGAAAGTTTACTTAAGACAGTAATTCTTTATATAAATCAACTTCCAATGGTAAAACAGCAAATCAGGAAAATAATTTTAATAGAGATGTTCGCCTAAGAAATACAGTCGATCCTCCTTATTACGAACCTCTATATAGCGAACTTTTCCCTGGAACCAAAAATATTCGATTTTCTTCATAAAATAACCTCCTTATAGCGAAGTACATTTTCTACATAAAGAACTTTTTCTCTTGTGATTCAATCTCATCCATTCCCTTTCTCTGCATTTTTTTCTGGAGGAAAAAAAGTTAATTCTTGTAAATATCGCTATTATTTATTTGCGCCACCCTCTCACAAAGTAAAAAACAAAGTAGTAGTAACGTCCCGAAAGTAAGTTTCGTCGTTTTTTTTATATATTATTCTTAACTTTATTGCCAAAAAAATTTCATCATATCATCAGGAACTATCCACCTTGCATTATTTTCCCACGTAGTCTCACCACTGACACTGAGCTGATTCATTAATCGTCGTGTGCAAACAGTATGAAGAAACCACTCTGGCAAAACTCGGTTCCTTGCGATACAAGCAATTGCTGCACAACTTTTTCCATCTCAGTACCGCTTTGTGAGCTTTTTTCTTTTCTGGAGAACTTAGATGCTGCCGCGTCATTGAAGTACATCATGCCTTGTACCCCAGCTATGTTGTTTTAATTTGTAGATCCGAAAGAAAATGCCCGTTTCGACCTTCACCGTCCACATTTTGCCTTCCTTCATTAAACATACAACACCAGTGATCATCACGGTCTGCAGGTGTTCATGTATGACGAACACACAAGTCCCATGTGGCCATTCATACCAAATAACAGCACCCACTTCCATTGGAGACCACATTATCAGCACACGTCTGTCTGAGATCGTGATTTGTGTTTAAGTTACCTTGGGGACTCTTTTCTGCAGCTACTCTTTTCTTCAATGATCTGTGCATGCATCATTCTTCCGACAATGACGCTTTGAGAATGTTGTCTTTAAAAAAAATGACGAAACATACTTTCGGGACGTCTCTAATACATGAGGTATTTTGGACAATGCCACACAGTCAAATTGTGTAACAAAAAATAGATAAAATATTCTTCATATCAACGAATTAAATCAAGAGTGGGCAACTAGCGGCCCGCCAAGAGAGTCAGAAAATCCACTTTTAACCTAGATTTCTTTCATGTGCATGATCCAACATTCGTCTTTTATTTTTCACAATTAGAAAAATAAAGTACCTGAAAATGTTTCTACTAAGAGATCATCTGCAGAGTTTGGAGGGCGAAATCTCAAGAAAATTTCCGGATTTTACGAAAATTGAGCCTAAATTCAATTTACTCTGTTATCCTATTAGTACTCATATACACTCTATAACAACAACAAAAAAACCCGACGTACCAAGAACGAATAGTCCGATAGAAACAAAAATTGGTGGGTAGAAAGATTACGTATAGAATAAAAAACGATTAAAATTTCAGGAAAATCGAATGATTTTTTTCAGATTTACATAGTTACAAAGTAACGACCTCAGTAAGGAGTTGCCCAACCTCTAGCCTGAATGCAAGCTGCCACACGACGTGACATAGAGTGATAAAGCACCCTGATGGTCTCCGGCGGTATTTCTTGCCAAATTTGCTCCAATTGTCGTGACAAGTCATCAACATTCCCTGGTAGATGCAGTCGCCTTCCCATCATATCTCAGCCATGCTCGATTGGAGAGGGATCTGGTGAACTGGCTGGCCAAGGAAGTGTTTGATAAGCTGTAAGACAGCTCATAGCAACACGTGTGGTATGTGGTTTGGCATTATCTTGCTGAAAAATAAGGCCAGGGTACTGCAAAAGGAACGGTAGCAAAACGGTTCTCAGAATGCCGTCGACGTACCGATGTGCTGTAAGTGTGCCTCTAATGACGACCAAAGGGGTCTGGCTTCGAAAGAAATGGCACCCCAGACCATAACTCCTTGTTGAGGGCCTGTGTGGCATGCAATAGTGAAAGCAGGATAGGCACGCTGCCCTGACCGTCTCCAGACACATCTTCGATGATCGTCAGGACACAGATGAAAGCGGGATTCGTCGCTAAACACTATACTTCCCTAGTCAGCGTGATTCCAATCTAATCGATTCAAGCACCACTGTTATCTAGTTCAACAGTGTGCAGACGGGAATGACAAGTGGCGTAGTGGTCGGTACGAGCGTAAATTTCGCTCTATCAGCCGTCTGTGAATGTTCATGGTGGATACTCGAATGCGGGTCGTACGTCTGGCCGTTGATAACGATGAATCAAGCGCTGTGACAGCTGATCTGACAACAATCTGTCCTCCTGATCTGCTGTGGCCCTAGGTCGACCGCTACCATCATGACGCTGAAATCTGTCATTGTCCACCCATTCTTGCCGGCATCTTCTAATGACCGCATCGCTTCGACCCATATGACGAATGATCCTCCGATTTGCCCAACCTTCATCTTTCAGTCTAAACTTCTCTTTCAAACTCTGACAGTTGCTCTTAAAGAGATCGAATCCTTCGGCGAGGCATCTTTTCAGCTGTTCAAAGGTATCCTAAATCTCAATGCAACAAAAATTTTCAACATCAGATTGAGAATCGCTTCTTATAGACACCTGCTAAGTGAGCCGTTCCGATGCGCTGTAGCTCCCTCTATTCATTCGTTGGACACCAATTTTAATCATTTGCATGTTCGGTTGAAATATATTTGCATACAAAATTTCATTACAATCGAGCAATTCCTTTTTGGTGCGTCGTTTTTTTTTTGTTGTTGTTATAGAGTTTATATATAAATACAGCACCTGAGGAGTTACAACTTGAACTTATTGATTTGAAGTGATATCACAGTGTGAAAAAAAAAGAAAATGTTTAATGTTAGACATTAACTTTTACAAATCAATGACAGCTAAAAAATTGCCATGCATGAAAACATTTGCAAGGAAATCGTTCTTTATATTTGAGTCGACATATATTTGTGGGCAAAGTGCATGAAGATCAATAAAAGAACATATCAATGCAAGTTGGTTGAGATTAACTTGCAGACTGTAAAGAGCATTTTAAAAAATAATATCTCCCTCCTGATTTAAAAAAAAAAATTGTGGAAAAGTCTCATTAAACTTATTCTAAAATTAAATGTGCTTGCAGCTGTAGATAATACGATATACGAGGTGTGTAAATTAAATAATGAGAATGATTTTTTTTCACTTGTTTATTCCAATAAACTTACAATTCAACATTGTCTCCTTCAAAGTAACTGCCTTCTGAAGCCACACAGCGCTGGAGACGTTTCTTCCACTCCTCATAGCACTGGTGGAACTCGGATATTGGAATAGCCTTCAGCTGGTCGGTTACAGCCGTTTAAATATTTTCCAGTGTCCCAAAATGATGTCCCTTGAGGTGATTCTTCAATTTCATAAAGAGGAAAAAGTCACAAGGACTCAAGTCGGTCGAATAAGGGGGCTGAGGAGCAACAGGAATGTTCTTACTGGCCAAGAAACGGTTTACTGAGAAAGGTTTTTCGGAACCATTTTGGCGCAGATCTTTCTCATCTTCAATTCATTGGTCAAAATCTGATGAACGGTGGTGTGATTCAAATTCAACTCTTCCCCAATCATTCTGACTGTCAAGCGATGATCTGAACGCACAAGATCCCGGACTCTAACGACATTTTCAGCGGTTTAAAACTGAGGGCCTTCTGCTGGGAGGTTCATCTTCAATTGACTCTCTTCCTTCTGAAAATGCCTTAAACCACCAAAAACCCTGGTCTCTTGACAAAACACTGTCTTCGTAGGCTTGCTGAAGTTTTGCAAATGTTTCCGTTGCGTTGTGTCCAAGTCTGAAGCAAAACTTGATGGCACATCATTGCTCGAAATTCATTTCAAAACACACAAGAAAAACCTGTTTCACTAAACAAATCACTACAGACAATTAACTTGACTCAGCGACTTCAAACTCATACTGATGACGCATCACATGTTTACCTACCTCCCCTCCATATCCCACTTCCTCAGTGTTGCCAGATCAAACACTACGCTACCAGTCTCATTACTTAATTTACATACCTCGTACACACAAATAAATTGAATAATACTGCCCCTATAATTATTATTTTTTATAATGAATGCTATCATTTTATAAATGTGCGGCTCATAGGTATCCTCCGTTCCCACAGTATGGCCCGCGAGCCAAGCAAGTTGCTCACCCCTAGATTAAATAATTGCCTCAACAGCTTTCAATCAATTTATTCTACTCGAATATCGTCATACATAGCTTGAATATACGTATAAAATGCTATAAGAATGTTGAGAAGAAGAGCTCACCAAACATTGACAAGGACCTCTTAAGGTTTATCACAACAATTATTTGGAGTAAAACACAATAGAAACCTTCTCATTTTAATGCCTTTTTTTATTGTCATTTTCGATGAGAAAAAATTTTTACTTTATCCACATTTAATTATTTTTCTTTTTTAAACATAGTAGTTAAAAAAGCATTAGGATAAAAAAATGTGTCTAATCTCGCGATATGAACCACAAATTGTATGATACGCAAAAATAAACTGCAGTTTGTAAACACACACACACACACACACACAAGTAATATAAAAAAAATTCAAGTCAATTCCTACTTAGATCAACAAAGAAAAATTTAATTTTAGCTACTTTTTTTAGTAAATAGATACAATTAATATAAATATGTATATACGTATGACAGAATCACAACATTAAGTGGTAATTAATTCTTATTAATTATCATTAAAGTATCGTATTGTCATCCAAAATAATCATGTATATAAAATTTCAGTGCAACTGAATACTTTAAAAAGTGAGAAAAAAAATATTTTAAAGTTTTGACCCAAGTCGCTAAAAATGAAACCAACGTGGCAGTATCTGTAATTCTTGAAATAATTAGTTTCAGTTAATTAATTTTATTGAATTATAATTAAATTATCGTATTTTTACCCAATACAATAGTGTATAAGAAATTGCAGCTCAAACGAGCGCTTTAAAATGAGAGAAAAAACTTTTCCATGTTTTGACACAAGTCGCCAAAAATGATGCCAACGGGGCTGTATTTGTAATTCTTTGAATAATTAGTTTTAATCAATTAATTTTTATTAATTATATTTAAACTGCTGTATTGTCATCCAAAATAAACATAAATATAAAATTTCAGCTCAATTGCGCGCTTTAAAATGTATTTTATTAACGATTGAAAATTCGACGAAGATAAATAAATCTATAGCAAGTGTGAGCTAATAGTAGGAATTGAAAAAATGCAACACACGAAGTAATCCTCAGAAAATAAATAAATATATAGCGAGTATGAGCTAATATAATAAGAAATGAAAAAATGCAGCACCACGAAGTAATCATGTGCTGGGCTGAACAGAGGTTTTGAACGGTCTTTGCAACGTGTGGCCGTGCATTATCCTGCTGAAAGATAGCTCCCCTCCACCGTGAAAGAAGGGAACGACTTTGGGCTGTAGAGCACTTCACGAACGTACCTGTTGCTTTTGAGATTATCCTCAATTCGTAGCAAATTGGATCGTCCATGGTACGAAATCGTACCACGAACCATAACTCCGGGTGTTAGGCCATTATGTCGATTGATAACGCACTCTGGAAGGCAGAGTTCACCGGCATAGCATCTAACACGAATACGGCCATCATGGTCCCACAAATTGAAGCGTGATTCATCTGAAAAGACATCTTGGTGCCAATCAGCTTGCCAGGCTCTGAGCTCATGAGCTCATTGCAGACGCAACCGTCGATGGTTTACCGTGAAGGAGATCCTGTATAAAGGCACCCTTGCACGCAATCCACAGTGCAGTAGACGTCGACGAATTGACGAAGCCGACATTAGTACACCCGTAGCAGTAGACCAACGTGCTGCCAACTGCCTGGAGGAAGTTGTACGGTCATTCACAGCCATGCGGAGCACGTGTTGATCGATAACAAATACTGACGTCACCTTCCATCGTCCACTGCCAGTTTTTCGAGTTTTTCGGTGCACTGCTTCCAAACTCGTATGACTGTGGAACTGTTCCGCTGCACACGAGTTCCTATTACGCGATAGGAAAATCCTTCTTCTCTCGAAGGCCGATAATCTTATCCCGTTCTAACTCCATAAGTTGTTGGAATTTCTCCTTATTTCGTCGTGGAGGCATACTTAGGTCTCACTAAATGCTCACCACTAACAAATAATAATTAGCTATTTTCAACGTCCCACTACAGCCCTCTATTTATACGATTTCAGCATCAGTTCACAGGGCGCTGCGCACGCCACGTATGCGTGGTGTCTATGAAACTTTTCTATTTTACGTAACATCCTATAATTGATATTTGCAGCATAGTTCATTTAATTCTGATGGTTCCTTCATGGTGTTGCATTTTTTACAAACAGCAGTGTATAAATGGGCTTTTATTATTATTGAGAATGACTGCTATATTCGACCACACTAAATAAAAACACATATGCTTACCATAAAATCTGGCGTATAGAACGCACTTTCAACATAAAGAATAAGATCGAAATGTATGGATTCGCATTATAAGCCGGGTATAAAAACAATAGCTTTAAAAATAAATAAAGTGATGAACATAAAAAATAAGTCTTCAATATAGATCGGAATACTGTTTATTTGAAAGAAATGACATACATAATGAACCTAAAGGGCTGTAGTTCTAGAAATACACTATTTTTTGAAAATTCTGGGATAATACCTCGAATAAATAACTCCAAAACATAACATTGCATATCGTCGGTCTAATTAACAGACTGCGTAACTCCATCTGGGATGCTAATTTGATACAGTAGGGCTAGGCGCCAAATTGTTGTTTATGTTCGCCAAGATAGGCGATAATATTACAATATGGTTTACTTTGATATTTTTATCGTGCGGTAATGTGGTTGCCATGGGGATAACATATATTAGTGTTAGTTTTTTGTTTTTGTTTTTTTCCCCGCGGGATCTCTGCTTAGCAAAAGTAACACATTGTTACAAATTTTGTACAATGAACGCTTAAAATAGTGTAAATAATTTATATCTGGAAGTGTAATACATTAATATTACTTTCTGTTGTATTTATTTTATCTTAAAATCTTGTCACCACCTCTCCCTTCGAAATCTAGTTTTATTATGAAATAAAAAAAAAGTAGTGATTACACTGATCAAGGAATAAATAAAAAGCGGATCGCGTACTGAGTCATGGCGTCGACAAAACAAAATGATTAAGGAATCGCGCCAAAAAATACTTGCACTCCTATATCAAATCAGTAACAGCGATGGAGTTACGCAGTCTGATAATTAGGCCAACGATATGTATGTTTTAGATTCCTATATAAAAAAGGAAGTGCTCGTTATCCGGTGAATATACCTAAAAATTAAAAAACGCAACTTGACGAAAGTACATGTGCGCGTTGCTTACGGTATATTAAAATTTGAAAACCATTTTTTTGAAAAATCGGATGTATTGTTGAACTCCCGTTAAACGGTAGTGAAAAACAATAACTTATAGTAATGAATAGAGCAGGGATGGCGAACTATTGGCACGCGTGCCATTGATGGCACGCGGCACAATATTTTTGGCACGCCACCGATCAAAATGATGAACCACTATTGATTCTTCAATCAAGGAATTTTCAGCGAGATTTTCTCAGTTCAAAGAATTATCAGAAACGCTCAAGCTTATTATGTACCCTGATGTGACATCGTTTGATAAACTGAACTTGCCCCAATGCGACTGGTTCAAAATAGAAGAATTTAAAATGCAACTTATTAATTTTTAGTCTAGTTCAATATGGATTCAAAAATTTATTGAAACAAGGAAAAAGTTAGAATTGATTGAAACAGAAAGATTAACAAGCAATATAAGTAAAAATGTCAGTAACGAAATTTTAAAAACAATGCATTCAATTCCAGATACATTTAACTGTTTGAAGAAGTAAGCTCATGATATTTTATCCATATTTTCATCGACCTATGCCTACAAGTCATTATTTTCAGTGATGAATAACATTAAAGACTCGCTTAGAAACCGTTTGGCAGACGACTGCAGTTCAGCTTGCATTCTGCTAAAAGTAACATCTTACCCAATCCTAATATAATGTATTTGTCATTTAATCTGCAACAGAAGAATCCACACTAATGTTAATTTATAAATTTGAATTACACGTTTAACTAAAACATTTACTACTATAAAATGCAAACTGTACTTTTCTGTAGTAAATAAAGAGTTTTGTGTTAGTATTAGTTTTATTAGTTTCCCAATAAACAGTATTAGTTTTATTAGTTTCCCAATATAAACACAAGTCTAAATTATTTGACGGCACGTCTACACCTTACTAAGCATTTCTTTAGAAAAAATGGCACTTTCATACATAAAGGTTTGCCATCCGTGGAAATAGACTCCACATACAGAAGCGCGATTAGAGACACAACCTTCATAGCTGGAAGACAAAACGAGAATGAACATACAATATGTAAAAAAAAAAAAATTAGCTGAGCTCCATACCATTATCTGTTGGAATTTAAACAAATCAAACAACGCATTACTTAACAGGCAGTAACATTAGAGTCTACCGTTATTAGCTTGATCAGCAATCGCTTACGATATCACTCCTAGATATTGTAACATCATTAATTCTTATTTTTTGTAAGATTTTGCTCATATGTTGTCACAACTTCCTTTTTAGAACAGGCATTAATGTTTTCTCAACTCTCCATTTCATCTAAATGAGCCTCGAAAAGTGAAATGTTTCAGTTTCAATTAATGTCATTATATTAGTAAGAGATAATGAGAAAAAAATGCTTTCATTTCAATCAAAAGTGTTGCATTTCTTTGTGTGAGCATTCAGATTTTTGTAGAAATATTCAAAATGAAAATTAATTCTAAAAACTAACTTAGTACAAATAAAATATTTGCTTGAAACACCCATAAAGAGATAAAGGAAACCCTAATATTAAAAATTTGACTTATTACTAATTAAAATAATAATAATAATAAATTGAAAAATGATAAAAACTTAGCAAAACGGAACAGGAAATAAAAAAAATAACTGACAAAAAAAATTAAGCTTTTTGAGAACTTGTTTTTTACTTAAAGATAGCATCGAAAAAAGATTAATTATATTTTTATTTAAAAAATTACAGCGTTCAAAATAAACATTAAAGAAAATTTGATAATAAAAAAATTATTTCTATTATTATTTTATTGATTCCAAATAAGTGTATTTAAAGGAAGTTATTAAGAATATACATGATTGAAAAATATCTCAGCAAACATCGGCAAAACATTTCATGAAAGTAAAAAAAAAATGAATTTTTTTATCCTGTTAAAAAAAATTAACTTTTTATGAATAAAGGCAACTATTTTTATGTTGTTGTTACTAATACCACCTGATCGGCAAAGGCCAGATCGAGGCCCACGAAATTCATCATGGCAAAGGGATAAGTGACGCCTGTCGTTAGCCGTAGCTTTGAGCACCACACAGGTGACAGTACGATTTGGCTCGGTTCCACCCCAATATAGAGGAGGAACACTCTGGTAGTAGTCAGAGGCCGCCCACCTCTCTTCCCCTTCCACCAACCTCACGGCTCGACGGCTATTTAGAGTACCCCCATGCCGCGTAGGCACAGTACATTTACAAACATCCATGTCTTCTCCGGGATTCGAATCCAGTCGCTAACCACTATACCGGATGGGCGACAACTTTTTTTTTATATAATTATTTTAATGAAATAGGGGGAGTAAAAAAACTATTATTAAAAGCATAATTTTATTGTAAATCACCTGATTTTCTAACTACGAGAGAACGCGTGAGCGTTCTTACGAACCTCCTTTTTTTCCCTCTAAAAGAACAGGAAATATGTGAATTTATCTCTGATCTCTTCAAGAGATCAGAGATGTTGACCTAGAAAATTTTCTTCATTTCGCTAGTCAAAATAATTAATTCTGAACGGAAAATTTGATGTATTTGGTTGCTTTTCTGTCTAAATTTCGTGTCTTCTATCCAGCAAGCGGGTAAATATATGAAATATAAGCAGAACATACAAGCTCTCTCTTTATTCATTCGTGAATCCCATTCACAATGAACAGAGACTTTTTAGTGCGATCAGCCAATCAACGCTAAACACGCAATTGACGTCACTTGTAAAATGAATTTTTCTTGTTTTGTTTCACCCAAAGCAAACGAGCGTTTGCGAAGAAAGGAGGTTCATCGTAGGTAAGTGAAATTGTTGCTTCAAATGACTTTTTAGTCTTCCAAATATTTGCATGATTGAATACTTAACTGTGTAAACTTTATATAAAATAATTGCTATTCTTGCTCCTTCCTCCTTATGATAAATTAATTCTGATAATTTAATAATAATTCGTACGAATGAATGTTTTTTTTTCTGTATATTTTGAGTACTTGCAGTTGGAAAAATGTGAATGTCTGCTTCTCCCTTCATATAAATACAAAATCAGACTATATATATTACATACCATTACTTATATATATTAAGTACGGAGAAAGAAATTTCTTTTAAGAAAATATTGACAAGATCTTCGTAAAAATGTTAGAAAGAGATTTTTTTATGTAAGCTTGAACACATGTAGTTGAATATGTGGCCCAAGCCGTGATTGGCGTCTCTGTCCGACTTTAGACCACCTGGAACAATGTTCCCCGCCCTTTTTTATCGCGGCCCACCGGTCAACGTCGGATAATTATACCGCTGCCCGCTGAGGGGAAGGACGTTGATTGTTTATATTTTAGATTGTTTTGTTTTAATAATTTTATTTTAATTGTATTTAAATGGGCCTTCAGAATAAAATATAGCTACACCAAAAATGAATATAAAGTGATTTAACAAAGAATATAAAGTGATTTTCAAAAAAAGTAACCCCAAACCAAGAAAAATATGCTGCAGTAAATGTCATGGAAATAATTTAGTTAGTGTTTCTTGTGCGGATCAGTAGTATTTGATCCACTAACCGGTCCTTGAACCGGGGGTTGGACACCACTGACCTAGAATCCTTACCCCTTCCCCCGCTATGCGGAAGTGTACGTTAATGCCACTGATTTACTCTACCCTATGTAAATAAATATATATGTATTCTTCCCAACAAGATTGTTCAGTATTAGGACAGACTTACATCAGAAGTGTCGAACTCGCGACTCATAAAAAACAATTTTTTCGGCCTGGCAAGTATATCGGCACACAATAAAATCTCGAAAATTTCTCCCGAAATTGGAAAGTTCATTGCAGAGAATAGAGAGTGTCAGGACGTAAACATAAATTGTTCTTGTTCTTTTGTTTACGTTTAAAATAATATATTATTCGAAAAATAAACTTACGTTTCAAGGCAAATTGACTTTTTTTTTTTTTTGCCCACCTAAAGTTAAACCTTGTTTGTTTGGCCCAAATTAGCTTTTTGAGTTTGACACCCCTGTTGTAAATGGTTCAGTACTGTACAGGAGGTAATGTCAGTTCTGTAGGGAGATTATTCAGTACTGTACAGGAATATACCGTAAAATCCGGCGTATAATGCGCGCCCATATTTCCAAGCTGCATTTTTTTAAGTATATTCGCCGTATAACGCGCAATCCCTTTTTTTACGAAGGAACTTGTAATGTACGTTAGCAATGCTGTTATGTTTTAAATCATTCCTTCGAGGTATTACCCCAAGATTTTGAAAAAATAGTATAATTCTAGAAAAACAATCCTTTGAATTCATACGGAGAATGACATTTCTTTTAAATTAATCGTATTCCAATCTTTGTAGATGTCTAAGTTTTTTTATGTACATCTTTTTTTTTTATTTTTGAAGCTATCATTTTTATACCCGGCATGTAACGATTTCGATCTCATTTTTTGTGTTGAAAGTGAGAGTTCACCAGATTTTACACTATAAAAAATCGTTAGTATAAGTGAAAATGGGTAATATATTAATATTTCATTTCAAGTTGTCAATAAAAAGGAGTGTATGAAGGTCTGTTTTAAAGATTATTAATTTATTTTTGATCAAATACATTAATTGCTGTTTTTAGGGAAAATTCCGTTCGAAAAGTATTAGAATTATTAAAAATCTTGAATTTTTTGAAAAAGTTTGTATTGAAATTTCGTAAAAAGCGAAGCAGTTTATTTTTCATTAGTGAAAGGTAATTTAGAAAATTCATCATTTGGTTGTAGATGATGTTTAGTATCAAGAGGGATAAATAGAAATGGAAGAAATGTCTCTGTCGCGTTCTGATTTATATTCAAATCACTAATTATTTTGAAGTAAAGAATTAACTTCTTGAATTTCATTCAATGTATTGAAAATTTTAAGAAGAATGACTGTATAGGTAAATTTAGAATAATCCATATTTTTTTGTCTCCCTCAATATGGATTATTCATAGTTCAAAGCCTGATTTTCTTTCTATCAAATAATTGTATTTGTTTTTTCTTTAAATACTAATGAAAAAGAATTAATAAAGCGATTAATTTAAATCTCTATAAAAATAAAGTAAAAAGGATTATAAATGCGTGCGAAATATATTTATAAATTTTGAAATTGTGATTCTTGGTGAAGCAAAAATATGAGAGCTGTTATTGCTTGAACTGATACAAGTCTTTTAATAACAGCCAATAGCGCACAGAGGAATTCCAGGGTCGAAAGTCCACTGTTCTCGAATCATGCTCCAATACGCCGCCCAACGTATTCTTTTGATTTTTGTCGATTAGCGGGAACAAAAAACAGTAAAAAATTAATCATTGAAGGAATAATTAGCATTCATTAATAAAATTAATTGTAAAAATAAATACTTTTTTAACTTTTACGTACTATATACGTACTATATACATAGGATTATAATCAATCGAAAAAAAATCAAGTGCTTTGGGGGGAGGATCCAAGGAAACCCCCTTGTGTGTGTCACTAATAACAGCTAGTATCATTATTATTTTTAATTAATCGTTATGTTTACTAATAGCTTTTTAACACGCTTTTATAAGCTTCTCTTGTACGTAACGAAATCTTTGAACTCAATTTTTACCCACTTTAAAATGTCAGATTAACTCGAAATTTTGCTCACTTTTCAAGGACCGATGACAATACAATAATTTAATAATTTCGTTCCATAGTGTTATGAGGATTATCAGGATTAACTATTTCCCACATTTGCATATCCCATCCCGCATCTAGCGACTAATTCCAGATTTGGTGACTAAAAGTTTTAAGTTACAACATGTTCGATTAACTATAAAAGCGTGTTTTTTAGTTTTTTTAAACTATAATTTATTTATTTAGTATCACATTAGTATTTTGTTTTCTGTTCTTATGCTTATGGCAACGCTGGTTGCGATAGCAACAAAAAAGAAAAGTTTGTACAGAGTTGAAAAAGATATCGCGCATTTGTTCTAATGAATAAAGATCTGTTTTTTAAATGTCTTTTAGTAGTAAAATCATTTTTTTTTATTTAAATACGAATTAATAAATAAAATAAATACTGATATTATTATCATGAATGTCTGATGCCTTATACACTCAAACAGGCTCAATTAATGATGGTCACGTGATAAATATAATCACACGTTATCTATTGAATTTAGAGCAGTCATCAGAGACTTTTACGTGTTCTACTCGTTAAAATTTAGGTAAAATTTCAAATTTAATAATTTGTTTAAGATATTAGAAAATATGAAGGTTCTTCGAAAAATGTGCCAAAATTTAAAAAAGAACTCCCTTAAATCATGCATGTATTTTTAAATCTAGTTTATTTATTAATTTTTTTACGTATGTATTGTTGAATATAATGTTCTTTCTGGAAAAAAGTTTATGTAAATGGCAGAAGTTGGCAACAGCAAAATAATTGGCTACAAACACGAGATGGCGTTTATCGGGACTACGACGCCACATGAACTCAGCCCATTCAATTTTGATTATCTGTTATTTACTATTTAGGCATAATTTGTGACAAATCTATACGGAACTTTATCACTAACCTTCTGAGTCGACCTTTTTAGGGAAATTTAATTCCCTACCTATTTCCAATCAACTCCAAAAAGCGGACAGGATTCCTTGTTATGCAGATTAGATAAAGTATTTAAGTCAAACGAAATAGTAAAGTTAGAGCAGTAGGAGATAGAGATTGAAGCAGAAAGATATAGTGAAGTTAAATTGAAGATTTCTTATTGGAGATAATTTACTCTCAAGAGGAGTTGAGATTCCGTTGGTAATTATTGATTTATAATTAAAGTCTCATTGAAGTTTTAAGAGTGAGATTAAAGATAAATGTTCAATAGGAACATTATTAAATATAATTCTGGGATCTCTTTTCGTGGTAATCTTTGCGTGATCGTTATTTAATTGTTAATTAATTTGATCATTAATTAAGTTAATTTAAAGGATATTATCTTTAAAACCTCATAATACTAGTTAAACATATTTGTTAATAAGTCTTAGATTCTATTAGGATAAGATAACCAAATAAAGAAAGTTGTTTATAGAAATGGCTTCTGGTTCTTACATGACTCCTATTTATTCTCGTTCTCAAAGTGAGGTCCAAGGAGACCTTCACAAATTCTTAGTTTTCTTTTATATAATTTTATATAAGTTTCAATCAAACATTTCGTGAATAACAATAAAAAAATAAAATGATTTATTGCTTAAAAATACATATTTGTTTTTCGGTTTTCAAGAAACGCGGGGATTTTATGGTTAGATAAATTTTACCAAAAATTTAGCAGGTTGGTCAGCCATTTTCTCGAAGATATGTTTTTCATTTGAAAATACTACGGCTAGGACATAGCTCGGCTACCACGGCTACATACATTTGTATGAAGTAATGAATTTTGAACATTGTAAATAAAATTCAATAGACCTGTTACACGCACTTTTTATAAAAAGTTACAAATAAATTATGCTAAATATTGTTAAAATTATAAGTTATTTATACACTAATAAAAATTACCAATTGGTTATTTTATTCATTTAATTTTATATAAGTTTCTCTCTATAAATTATATTTTAGATGATTATCATATTGCCATTGTTGTTTCATTGGGTAAATTCAGAAAATTGTCTCATTTTCTGCAGTAAAACTTAATTTACCTTAATTCACGTTTACTTTTATCATTTTAATAGTTAAGTATATGTATTAAAGTTTTTTCTCGTAGCTTTTATTTTTGGTGATTTGTGTTAGAACATTCGTCATAGAATGAATGCATTTTTTTTTTTTTTTTCTTTAAAAAATGTTGAGTTAAATCAGAAATATTTAAACAAATTTAAAGATGAAAGAATTCATAGACGAGTATTTCATAGGTGAGAATTTGTAAAATTGAAATTATTTCTGAATTTCAAATGTATTTTCAACTCTTAAGAATCCAGTATTTTTGTAGCTTGAAATATCGACTATTATACTTAAGAAATGAGAACTTTTCTTATGATTATCATTCAAAACTTTTCATGATTTGAACAGGAAAAAAAAGAGAAAAATATTAAATGATTGATACGATATTAAAGATGATTACATTATATCAAGATACACGCAAAAAAAATTTTCATGTATATTTCATGACAATCATTGGCGTAGCTAGTTCTGAGTGGGTCCCGGATTAAAACTCCTTCGGGGCCCTTTTTTTAGAAAAGAAAGCGCTGTTAGTGGTACTGTAGTTACACATGTTGGGGCCCCGTATCATTCATACGCCTGATACTACGCCCCTAATAACAAATAAAAATGCAAGAGCACTAACTCATGTGAGTAGAAAGTGATGAAAATCGACAAACAGAAAGAGATTTCGATAGCGTTTCAACACGAGACAATATATAGGTTTTAGTACGCGATGATACATTTTGAAACACATTGTGGTACAGAGTTAAAACGTGCATATTGTGTGCATGAGCCCAGTGACATCTCAAGACTTCTTGAGACCTTACCCCCCACCCCCGTGCAAAAGTAGGTCCCACCTGCGACCTTTTTGAGTAGATAGTATATATATACATATAGATAGCTTACGTTGTCAAATACACGTACAAACGGTTACCAGTAACAAGTAAATGTGCACAAATGGTTACCAGTAACAAGTAAATGTGCACAATCTAACAAACCTATGCTCAGACTGATTCGACGTACTCCCGTCTTTCGACTGCATATGTAATAATGATGTATAGCAAATTGTGTTCCACAGAACCCTGGGGTTCCACTAGGCATACTCAGGGGCTCCACGTTTCACATTAGAAAAATCGAAAAGAATATATATGTTTCCTACTAGATTGTGAATATTCTATTGTTTACTATCGTGAGTTCTACGAGATAACTTTATACTCGTTAATTAACACAATTTCTTGCATAACTAAACAATTTTCTAATGAAAAATGCCCCATTTTGCTATTGCGGGAAAAAAACCTATAATCAAGGAGAGGAATAGCTTATCAGTAGATTCAATGTAAAAATTTAAATTTAAGCTAGAACAGCTTCTAAATTTTATGCTGCAAATTAATTAAAAATACACAGTATTTCTCACACAGCTATAAACATTTTAATGCCATCCAAAACATTGTGTTTTAGTGAAATACATTACTCATTATTAATATTTCTCAACGTGAGTGGCTCAAAAACAAAGTATAAAAACAATTCAAACATATAATATGAAATTCGACTGCAGATAAATTTAATAGACATTTGTATGTACAATTCGACAATTTGTATGAAAATAAAACACGTATCCCAATTATAAAATATAATGCACACACAGGTAGCTGACACTTAACTCCCAAACTAATATTAATGATGAGTAAATTATA
Source organism: Trichonephila clavipes (assembly GCA_019973935.1). NCBI lineage: Eukaryota > Metazoa > Arthropoda > Arachnida > Araneae > Nephilidae > Trichonephila > Trichonephila clavipes. The sequence goes on from BMAU01013736.1 coordinate 96,517, forward strand.
TTAAAAACTATTAGAATTTTTTAATAACAAATGCAAACTTCTTTTAATTACCTTTACATAAAGTACCTATAACATGTTGATCTTTGAATATTATTTTGAGATATATTCTTCTAAGTATATGTGAGGAATAGTGTTCCACGAACACACTTTGAGGTTCTAGGGGTAAAACACCTTCAAGCTCTAGGGGTTCCGTGAGTTCAAAAAGTTTGAAGACCACTTGTGTATAGTGATAGGTCTAGGCATGGGCAAGAACGACGCACATGACATAATAATACTTGCCACCGTTGACAGTTTGCCCGTGCCTTAAAAAGTCCCTGCCTGAACCATTTGCCAAAATTCTTTCTCTGAGCTCTGTGGTGGAAGAGTACTCGAATGATGACCAATTATGTCCCAGATTTGCTCGATGAATAAAGAATCTGGAGCAGAAAGACCCACAATGCCTTGTAGGTCTTGTTAGCTGATGCGTGCTATTCGTGGTCAGACATTATCTTGTTGGTAAATCACTTGGGATACTTACTCCCTAAAAGAAGGATAATGTTGACGGCAGCCCTCCATTTACATGTCGTTGGGCCGTGTTACCTAACAACAAAGGTGACAAAAGTGTCACCACAACACAGGCTATAGTAGGCGACGGTTCCTCTAACCATGTTACCACGTTGAGACATGGTGTGGCGTTCTCCACGGGGATGTCTTAAAACTTCTTGAGGCCTTGTGCACCTACGTAAAAGTAGGGCCTGGACTCGTACACAAATGCAGCCCAAGTAGACAGTACACAGCATACGTTGTCAAATACTCCTCCTACCAAACAATAACCCAAAACAAATAAATGTGCCTGATTTACAGTCGCACAAACCGGCTCGATCGATTGCCGCTTTTTAACTAAAAAGGTAATAATGGTGTATGACGTAGGCCTAGGATTATAAAGAGTGTTTTTTTTCCAGGTATAGAAGTTTAAGTTGGCATTACTTTCCAAGATGGCGACCTATTTAACAGCTGTCAAGTGATTTATTCTCAGTTTGGTTTGGCAATTCATCAAAACGATCATCAAGCAAGGCGTAGATTCGTCGAATGGGCCCAAAACGAGATTACCGTTGTTCCCGATTTTCATAAGCGAATTTTGTTTAGCGATGAAGCGCACTTCTGGTTGAATGGCTACGTCAACAAACAAAACTGCCGCATTTGGAGTGAAGCTAATCCACAAGTGTATGTCGAAACACCGTTACATCCAGAAAAAACTTACTGTTTGGTGCGCTTTATGGGCTGGTGGAATCCTTCTTCAAAAACGATGAAGGCCACAACGTTACAGTCAATGGTGATCGGTATAGAGCCATGATTACTAACTTTTTCATTCCTGAATTGAACAATCATGATGTCCAGGAGCTGTGGTTCCAACAAGACGGCGCAACATGTCACACAGCTCGTGCCACAATCGATTTATTGAAAGACACGTTTGGTGACCGCCTAATTTCACGTTTTGGACCTGTGAATTGGCCTCCAAGATCTTGTGATTTAACACCGCTAGACTATTTTCTTTGGGGCTATGTAAAGTCATTGATCTATGCGGATAAGCCACAAACGCTTGACCATTTGGAAGACAACATTCGCCGTGTTATTGCCGATATACGGCCACAAATGTTGGAAAAAGTCATCGAAAATTGGACGTCCAGATTGGACTACATCCGAGCCAGCCGTGGCAGTCCTATGCCAGAAATCATATTTAAAATGTAATGCCACAAAATTATCTTTCGGATAAAAAAAATTCATGTCAATCGAATAATACATCGTTGTTTTATTGCAATTTGAAGTTCTATACCTCTAAAAAAACACCCTTTACAAGGACGACGGTCATCACATGTAGCCAGTTGACATATCGTCCGAAATTCCCATTTTTTCAAAGAATACAACCAAAAATAACATTTGACCGTTGAAATTGTTCTAATCATGATCTTATTCAGGCTAAGTGATGAACGAGACGAGGCACGGACCCAGTTGACCCATTCCTTAAGATATCCTTGGTTCTTCATTTACAATTCGATGGGACTTGATATCAAGATTGATATTTTAAAATATAAGTAAATTGAATGTTGAAGTTATGATTCGTATGAATATCTCAGGTTTTTATATGTTAATATTTCTGTGTTAAGGTATCCGACTTCCCTAAAATCATGATTTTTTTTCAAAAATTCACAAATTTGTTTATGACTTTATTTTATAGGCCATCTTTTTATCTTAATAACATTAACAAGTTTTTTTATTTTCCCTCCGCTGGAACAAAAACCACAAGCGTTTTAATAAAAGCACAGATGCCCTAACTTTACACAAGATGTCAAACTTTAAAATGCGTTTTACTCGAAATGTGTTGTTTTTTTTTTCCGAAAAACTCAAACGGGGACAGCGATTTCTCAAAAAGTTTTGAAAATAATTGGCTGGAATTTTTTGCTTGTGTTATGCATAACAGTAGAAGTATTTTGATCTTCAGATTTATCAATCACTGTTTTATTTCAAAATTTGCTGCCCTTCATGTGAAATATAGTCAATGTTTTTTAAGCAATTTCGTACAATCACTAAGATAAAGTGCTCTAGTTTTTATAAAAATTAAAATATCTCTTATCCTGAAGGTCACTTCAAACAGGAATAACAAAGTAACACATCAAAATTGAAAAACTGAAAATTTGTTCATAAAATCTTTGCACAGAGCGGGCCCCGTTTATGTCATTTTTTGTGCATTTTACCATTTTAATAGTAATTTTTTTTCTTTTGTCAATTTTAGGATTTTTTCCCTTAAAATATACTAAATAAATATAAAAATCACAAAAAAATCCCCATATCTCTCCATTTTTTCAAAAAAAAAGTTGTTGCAAGTAGTCGGATACCTTAAGCAATCGTTTCATGTTTACTTTTACCTGGACTTTTATTGTAACATTGTATTATTCTGTAACCATTTCACAAGCAAAATAAATGCCTATCGTAGGGTTAGTTCATGAGTGGTGGTTTCCAGGTTTAAATCTTTTCGGGTTACCTTGGTCTTTTGTTACAAAACTGATGTAATATTCATTCTTGTTGTCAATAATTGCTGATACAGAAGTGTAACTCGTCGAGAACACTTCTCAGCCATTCCATCGGATAGCGCCAATTTAAGCTCATTTCGGGCCCAGGGTGCAGAAGATCTACATACCTTGGCACTGGCGGATTGATATTTAATACAAGAAAATTTGGGTAAGTCCAACTTTCCCTTGGGCGCCTTTCCCAAACACCGAAGTTATTTATCATCCAATCTGCGCCTACAGAAGTCACAGTAATGTTACTTTTGAATTACACGTATAACCAAAACATTTAATACTATACAGTACGAAATGTATTTTTTCATAGTAAATAGAATTTTGAGTTTTGTTAGTAGTATTTAGTTTTATTATTTTCCCCAAAATTACAGCGAACCTCCATATAAAGAACCTCTATATTGCGAATTTTTCCTGGAAACGAGCATTTCACGATTTTCTTCATAAAATAACCTCCCAATAGCGAAGTGCAGTTTCTATATAACGAACTGTTTTTCTTGTGATTCAATTTTTTTCTCTCTATTTTTGAAGTATTTCTGGACATTTTGGGTTATTCTCTCTTTTAGCACGTTTTATGGTGGTCATAAATCTTGAACTGGTTTTATTAGGTGTCTTAACTCGTCAAGAGCAATAAAATTCTGGGCATTTCATCCAGGAAGTGTAACCTTCAACCCCCATTGTCCAGTTCACTGGAAACATCTTCGATATCCACTTTCACTCTCAGTGAAGCCTTGTGTCCTTGAACTAGTCTTCGTTAATTTGTAGTATTGATCAGTCGCACTGGTAACTTCGTTTCTTTTCGCTCGAAAATGTCAAAACGTAAGTGCTTGAGCATCAAAGAAAAAAATTAAATTCTTCAGGAAGTGGACAAAGGCGTCAAGAAACTTTTCTTGTATATTTTCTTTTTTTTTTATAGATAAGATATATAAAATAAATATATATTTAATTAACAAAAAGGTGTGAATAATTACTTTTTTTAAAATATGTAATGTTTATGAATTTAAGATTTGTCTTATGTGGTTTATAAAGTATATTGAAAGATGAACCTCTCTATATAACGGAATTTTCCATAGAACGAACACTTTTTTTTCTGGATTAAGCGACTTCGTTATATAGAGGTCCGACTGTACTTGACGTCACGTCTATACCTCATTAAATATTTCTGAAGCAAAAATGGCACTTTGATCCATAGAGTTTCGGCACCCTTGGCCTGTAACATAATAAATTTCATTTTAAAAAACCTAAAAATTTATATTACTTAGAAAAAAATCTACTTTATTAACGTAAAAGGAATTGCGAAAGCATACCCTTTTCAATTAGAGGTAATTGTATTGGTCAATTTAAATGTCTTATCACTGTAGCTAAATTTATTTCTGTCGGCATTTTTGTATTAATTTACCCAAGAACTTGAGAATTTTGAAAGGTTTGATGTATAAGTTAAAGAATAATTAAGTATTGCCATTATTAATCGATCTCGATTTTAATGTTCTGTTATCAGAAGCCTAAATAAAAGTGTTAGTCAGTAACAAAATAAAAAAACATCAGTCGTATCTCATGATAGCTTAAGATTTATCCATCGTGTTCGTACATTTAAAAGTAATTCAAGTACTCCGTAGTACGAACAAAAATGAAAATAAAACAATTGAATTTGAAAATACATGCATTGTAAAAATAAACTAACATATTGTTCTCTTTTTATTGATGTTAATGGTTTATTACCCTTAAATTTTAAAGGAATATATAACCAACTGTTTGTTTGCTTTTTTTTACTTTCAGCTTCCTGATATGTGTTTCCTTTGATAGCAACCAAATGCTTTCTCCGAACGCAATGCAATACCGTAGATGAAGTGTGTGGGGGATTCTTGCCTTCTCATAGCAACCCCTAAATTAGCAAGAAAATTTTTAACAAATCTCTCTCTATATATAATATTGTCTAAAATTTTTTCTGTTAAAAATTCCCAAATTTTGTGCTCGAAACTTTTTTTTAAAGTTAAGCAGAACACACGCCCCACAAAAAATATTTCTTTCTTATCTATTTTCAGTTTATTTTCTCTTAACAGAGTTGCGTAATGACAGAGAGTTATAAAAACGTCAACAGGAAGTTGAAAGAACAAGAAATAGTTAATAGTAGGTTCAATTCTCTGAATTTTTAATTTGGACTATCTTTAATCAGAGATATTGAAACATGTGTCCCCTCACAAGTTTGTCTCAGCGGCTTATCACAGCTGCGTTGAAAAATTTAAACTCTTTACAGATTGTTCTATTTATGTTGACTTTGTTAATGTTTTACAATCTCCCAAAACATAATATGCGTAAACAATTTTAGAAATTATTGTAATAACAATAATGTATTAAAGTGTAATTTTCTTACCAATGTAATAAATCTTAAATGTCAATATTCTGCAATATGGGCAATCTATTGGAATAAAATATTAATATTCAATTCTACTGCTCCTTTTTTTTGTTATGTTTTAAGTCTTTAAAAAGATTAATTCTTCATAAGATAAAAAGCAATCAAATAAAAAAACTTTTTTTTTTAAAAAAAAAAAGTAAAGTAAAGCATGCCCATATTAATATTCAATTCTGGTGCTCCTTTTTTTTTGCTATGTTTTAAGTCTTTCAAAAGATTAATTCTTCATAAGATAAAAAGCAATCAAATAAAATAACTTTTTTTAAAAAAAAAAAAAGAAAGAAAAGTAAAGCATGCCCAAAAAGAGTTAATTCTGTTTTGAAATTTGAATTAATGTGAATAACTAATAAATTTATATCATTTTATGAAAATTGAAGATGTTTTGCCATCTAAACGCAGTACTTTCTTATTTATTATTTATGTAGTGGTGCATTATTGTTCTCTAAAAACTTTTTTTATCACCTTTTCAAAAATTACTGATTTTCTCTTTTTCTTTTATTTAGTTATTTATTTTTTGCTTATTGTGTTATAAATAGTACTTATAAAATGTACCCACATTCAGAAAATTTAATTATTTAACACACAACCAGAAAATATAACTTTTTTTACATGATTTTGAAATAACACGATACACACGAATTTAACGATTTTTTTTACATGAATTTTTTGTTCTAAAACGAATTTCAAGAAAATTTGGAGACTCGTGGCTTTTGGATGAGGACAATTTGAACGAGTTTGCGACAGTGTATGATAATAAATAAGAATTTGGAGACTCGTGTCTTTTGGATGAGGACGATTTGAACGAGTTTGCGACAGTTTATGATAATAAATAAGTCGATAATGACGAAGTCGAGGGTGAAATCAAGCTATTAATAGCTGATTTAATTCGCGAGGGCTTGATATTTGCTTCAAGTATGGAACAACAAATCGTGTTACTCATAACCCTTTCGGGACGAGGACGCAAACGCGTGCGTACCGCCAGGGCCGGAGGTTTCCGGCGCGAGTGTCACTCACAGGCTGGAGGGTTTTGTGTAGTTAAGCCTAAATCCATAAAAATACCGAAATATAAACGCGTTGTTCAATATTTTTTTTGTATATTATACGAACGGCATATGCTTTATATATTTCGTATTAATATACTTTATTTACTTCAGCCACTTTCTGTTTTATGTACGTTTTTAATCGTTTTATTGTCAGCATTTGTAAAAAGTCCACATTGTTAAAAAAGAAAGAAAAAAAAGACAAATTTTGTCTGCCAGATCTAACTATCCATTAAAAAGTAGACTGCAAACCCAAATCGAATGTTTTTGCAAAAATAAAAATTTCTCAACTTCACTATAAACAAAAACCACATGTTCATTTCAAGAGTAGTTGTAAAGCATTCTCTTCCCCTTACGTTTATAAAACAAAAACCACGTGTATGTGAGTAATATTTCTCTCATTTCAACTAGAAGGTCAGATTTCCATGTATCTCAAATCTTATAGACATAGAATGCCATCTATTGCCAAAAAACTGAACTTACAAAACGTTCCAAATGCCTGGCGCAAATGTGAGTCATTCGGCCTACGGAGAAGAAACACACTGTCCCATTTTTGAGTCATTTGGCTTCTGGCGGTGTTTCGCGCTGGCTCATATCTGAGCATTCGTCCCAAAGGAGAAAATCCTGATATACAAGAGCGTGCATTAAAATTTCCACGTAAAATTGTGTAGCAAGTATTTTTTTAAGAATTATATAATCAACTTCAGAAACAAAAAAGACATCCGGTAATTAGACTTTGTAACAACAAAAAAACCAACAGAGGCCATTATAACCGTTAATAATGAACGATATTCTTCATTTGAATCAAAACCGAGAATTGTTCTAGACATATCTGACACATCAACTGATGATAGCATTTTTGATCTCTAGTTCGTAATAAACGTGCACGCTTGTTATCAAGTGGCAATGAATAGTTGTTGGTTAGTATTTTTTGTTCCTAATTTCAATTTGAATTTTTATATGTTGTATGTTCTTATAGTCTGAATTTTCACATTTTAATTTTTTTTTTTTTGTGAAAGAAGAAATTTTTTTGTTTTATAAATATGTAACGTGGATTTTATTATTACGTATTTTGCACGGTTTTTTGGGAAAATATGTAGAGATTTTTCATCTTATACTATTTTTTTTTAAATTGTGGAACATATCCCCAAATTTAATATACGTCGCATGTATTTTTTACATGATTTTTTTTTGCACGGCTTTCTAAGGAACGTATCTATTGTGTAAAAAATAGTAGTGTGTGTGTGTACATGTATTTTTATTAACTATGCTTTATTTCCGATGATTTTATGCTATGCATATAGCGCGATAAAGATTTTTAATTCGGTGATACATTTATATATGACTCTTGCAAATTTGCGTGGGTGCAAAGTAGCCGACTACAATTATTTGCATAATAACATATTTATTAACAGACAAGGACGAACAGATGACTACGAGAAGACGAATCGACGTATATGCACCGAGAAATATTTGACGTATATGCACCGAGAAATATTTGACGTATATGCACCTAGAAATATTTTAACTGTTTATTTACAATCGTGAAAAACGCACTTATTATGAACAAGCTTGTGATATCCCCACCGATGGGGGATACCCTCTCTCTACTATCCACGCGACCCATGTCTGAGGGAACGAAAGAGGAACCACTAAATTCTTCCATAATAAAAATATTTTATTATGATCTTAATTTATATACAATATAACAACAATACTAGTCTAGGAGAGGGTAACGATCAAGAGTGAAACGAGGTAAAACGTATAACTGATAAATAACGCAATTAACCGCCAAATCTATCCTTATAGATTAATTCCTATCTTAATAGTATCCGCTCTATCCTGAAAGTTTAAATGAACAGGCTTACCGCTATTTCCTGGCCAAACAGCCACGGTCCGTACAACATCAATTTATCTTTCCATCTGACTTGCATGGCTAAGACTCCCTTGGTCTCGGACCCACCTTTGCTTATCTTCAGTAGCCCTGTTAGACCGACTCACAAAATTAAGACTCTTCTCCTATACTTTATCTCACTTTACCTCTAGCGTTACTTCTCCACTTAGCGATCATTGCGAATGCTAACATTCCAATGTATATGATTCCTAATCTGCATAAACACGCTCTCTTCTTGGGTTGGTTGGAATGAATTGCCATTCAGGCCCCAAAGATATCCCAAGAGGACAATTAGTAGAAATACCGATAAAGCTCCGTCATAAGCTTTACAAAGTTGCTGAAATGGATCTCCGGAACACTTCCACTAGCATGAACTCGGACAAATCGTAATCAATGCTCCAATAGATTCTGATCTTGACTGAACTCTCTTCTGACCTTTGTTTCAAAGATCCTTTATATAACCTCATGGCAACGTCTGGAAGAGTTGAACCCAGAATTTCTCAATTATTCCTTGGCAACACCATATTTGTCGTCAAGGGCGATAAAATTGTCAAACTGGTAACCCTGGTTAAATCTTCCGTGGTTGCTACAATTTTATTTTTCTAGTTAACGCTGGGAAGCGAACTTTGTCTGTGAAACTTCATTTACCACTAGGAGATTTTTACTGCAATGAAAATAACATACTTGGCACGTTTCACTGCGGACGATGTTATGCGAAAAACTTTCATGTGATCTTTCATTTATCAGAGGCCTCCGAATAATGGTGATGAATAATGCCTCTGAAAATACTAGGAAATGACTTATATAATTAACATTATTTAAAAAAAACTCCCTAATAATTGTATTGTCAATCCTGTATACTATGTATTGTCAATCCTGTATACTATTACAGTGTTTCTCAAACTGTGGGGGGCGCCCCCCTTGGGGACGTGACAACTCTACGAGGGGGGCGCAAGCATATTAAAAAGTTGACAGCAAAAGATTACTTAAAAAAATTATATGGTTGATTTGTCGAATCGGGCGCCTCTCGCGCCAAGTGTTTTCTTGCCAAATCGATAAGTGCGCCAAATCTGGTAACCCATCTGAATTTGTTTTCTAGTGAAGGAGAGTCGTTTTTTGGCGAAATTTTTAGCCTGCGCAGTAGATTTCTTTCATTTTTACAGTTTTAACGATATCGCGGCAAGTTAACGCATTCGTAATTCGTTTTTTTTTTTTTATTTTAACAGTTTAATTCTTCAACGGTCTTTCTCACGCATGAGCAGAAAGCTTTTATTACTTTAAAAATTCCGTTAATGAGGAAACGGTTATTTCTTTTGCTCCGGTTGGGTCACCTATTCGGCTTCGTTTTGGGAATTACTTTTTACAGGTAATATTTTTATTTCTTTCTCCACATAGATTTCAAAAGATTGCCATGATGTCCAGCGATACTCTTAGGATTAATTTGAATGAATGCATGAAAAGATACGATTACTATAGTTAAAGGTTTTTTTGCCATGTTGCCTGTGCTTGGAAAGAAAGCTGAATGGTGCATGAAAGAAGGTTTGATTGGATCATCGTATGTATGTCCGAAATGTGGAAAAAGTATGGAATTGAGAGAAAGAACGGGTAAGAAAGTGAATGATCGTTTTTGAATGATACTGCAAAATTCAGTCTTGTGTGAAAGAGGATACCCATCATGTGTTTAGAAGTGTAAAGAAATGGTTTTGGTTTGAATTGAGTAATATGGAATTTTGTGCACCGTTTTGTTAGTGATGCAAAAATAAAAATGTTTTGGAAGGTGGTGCTCTCAGAAATATGCTGTAGCACACTGGTATTATTTCAGTAGGCAACTCATCGTCATCATAAATGTCGGAAATAGCAGCATTTTTTAAAGGTAAGTGAAATTATTTCCATTTTTAAATGCCTGATTTTTGCAGCGATTTTCAGTTTCAAAACTTTAAAATGCTATTTTTTAATGATTTTCCTTCCTCCATCTTTAATTCCCAAAACGAAGCCGAACAGCTGACCCAATCGGAGCAAAAGAAATAACCGTTTCCTCATTAACGGAATTTTTAATGTAATAAAAGCTTTCTGCTCATGCGCGAGAAAGACCGTTGAAGAATTAAACTGTTAAGGGGTGTTGGAAAGCTAAAATCTTATTTTTTTGACAATTTGAGATTTTTACATTTTAAAATTGTATAGATTTTAACCTTTCTAAAAATATCTTACTTGAACCTCTAGGGTATTTAGAAGCCCTTAAAACGTATTTTTAAATAATCGGGGAATTCGGGCCACGCCCATTTTAATGGCGAAAATTGTAAACAAATTACTTTGTTTTTGCTTAATAGTGTAACGACTGATATGAACCAAAACATGTATCTTTTATTTTAAATTGAGCCTTTTATTTTTTTATTTCCCAGCCGATTAGAAGTCTCACTGTATACATTAAAATCAATTTACCTCAAAATGCAAATTTTAATGTGCGATGTACCTTTTCTGAGAAACTACTGCTCACAGGTATGTAAATTTTATGAATTATTTATAATGATGTCTAATATATACTAAAATGAGCTTTTTTTAAAACACTCAAAAATTTAATTTTTACAAATTTTTTAAGTAAAAAATGGGTCAAATTTCGCAATGTTTGATAAAATATTTCATAATTTCTTAAAAAATTCAAAATTAGCTAAAAGCTCAATTTAGTATAATAAGAGAGATGTACTTTAATGTACATACAAGCATGTACATAAAACAGATTTTGAGAAAAGGTACATCGAAAACAGCCAATTTAACATTGTCAGTATAGAGAGAGAGAGAGGTTTCCAACACCCCTTAAAAAAAAACGAATTTCGAATGCACTAACTTGCCGCGATATCGTTAAAACTGTTAAAATGAAAAAAATCTACTGCGCATGCTCAAAATTTCGCCAAAAAACGACTTTCCTTCGTTGGAAAGCAAATTCAGAAGGGTTACCAGATTTGGCGCATTTATCGATTTGGCGAGAAAACACTTGGCGCGAGAGGCACCCGATTCAACAAATCAACCCAAAAATTAACACTTATGTTAATAATTTGTACGGTTTATAATTAATCCCTTAACTACCGATTAAAAGTTATGCGATTCGCTTCCCAGTGCCAACCGTTTTCCACGTAGGCGCGCGCATGTGATGCATTTGTGAGGGGGGGGCGGAATAAAGAAGCAAATAATCTGAAATAAGTAAATCCTTCGCAAACACTGTCAAGGTCCTTTTCTTGCTCTCGAAAGCCTTTGGAATAATTTTATGGATAGCAGTGCACAGAAAAGATCATACGTCAGAAAGACGTATATATACGTTCGGGGAAATAAAGACTTTGCCTTAGCGAGAAGTTTGTATAAGCTGGAAGCGCTTAAAGGGTTAAAGTTGTATCGTAGTTTGAATGTCAATTATTGAATTCAGTACATTGCTATTGTATGAGGGGGCGTGATGAATATTAGGATTGAATATTGGGTCGCGAGAATATTACAACTTTGAGAAGCACTGTACTATTGCAATAAATCAAAAGATTATTGCAAAGATTTTTTCATATACTGCCAAACAAAAATTCGATTCAATTAACTGTGATACTTCACATTCAAAAAATTTAATTTCGAAATTGTAAAGTAATAGATACAAATAACCGCAAAATTTTGAAAGATTTAAAATAATGTGACGGCGCAGAAGTCCAAATACCATAAAAATTACAAGTGGAAGAAAAGTGGGGGGGAACCAAATCTGAAGATATATGCTTTTCACAATTGAATTATGTGTATCTCTGATATTAAAATAGCAAAGGAAAAACTATGTATCTGTATAAAATTAGATTTATTTTTGCATTTTCTTATAAATATTTAAAATTTCCTAATGAACTGCTGAAGGACTGCTTTTGTCTTTCAATTCTAGTTATTTTCATCTCTACCAAGAGCTAACCGAAACCGAAAACTGATAAGGGGTATCAAAATAATGATAAAGGTAGTGATAATACGATTAAAACAAAGGGATAACATCCGTGTTTTTTCCGATTATTTAACGAATTTTTCCAGGAATTATTCGAGTTCAGAGCGATACGATTCAGAAGATAACATTATTTCTAAATGCAAATAACGTCCATTAGAAATCTAGCCTTTCTACAAATGATTATATAATTCAAATTTCATTTTTGCCTTCACATAAGCCATAATCACCGTACTGTTTTAGTTTGTCTAACAAGATGGTGGCGCATTGCTAGATGGGATGATAATTCTTAATTATAATCCTGCTCTTTTCTGTAAGTAGAGTATTTATTTTTCTGTTAATGTCTAGTGTAAATAATTGTGTTTTTATTAAGAATGGATTTCACTTTTTAAAATTGACTTTTGGTCTCTGTTCATTTCAAGCACTATCGAATAGAAATTGAGGTCGTATTAAAGCAGAACCCATTTTTCAAATCCTACTATTAGATCTCTCTCTCTCTCTATATATATATATTAGGGCTGGACGATGCATCGATACATCGGTAAACACCGGTGTAAACGCTACATCAAAAAACCGGTGTTTTATTTCTATCCAGAACGATGCATCTCTAAATCAGTGCAGCCATAAATACCATTTCGATGTAGCCACACACCGAATATTCGATGTAGAGCTGAGCTTCATTCCGATGTAAGTTTGACAAAACCGAGGGAGGAAAAACCGGATTCGTATCAATCGCATCTGCAGAGAAACCGAAAATCGAAAGGTGAGAAATCAGCGATTTTCGGTGTCATGTGGGGAATGCTGGAGACAAGCCTTTGCGCCCGATCTAATGTAGATGTACAGATGAGCTTCATTTCGATTTAGGGTTTTCTTAGCTGCTCGACTTCAAACCGATGAAAAATAAATCTATTTGACGTTCATCGTGTATCACGGTGTTCGGTGTTGTGTTACATCGCTTGTATCAGCGCGTGGTGAATAGTTAATTCAGACCAGCGACCGATGTAGAAATCTGCAGTCCAGAGTGGAAATATTTTGATTTATTTTCAAACATCGCCAACTGTTACTGTCATTAAGGTAAGCATTTTCTTATGTTTTGATTAAAACCTTTCTGATATTTATTAATGAAAAAAAATGTTTATGTTTGATTAAGGTGTTTTAAGGAGAAAAAAAATGTACTACTTACAAAATAATCAATCCCGTGGCAGATGTTTTTTTTAGAGTAATTTTTTTTCTTTCTAAAATTATCACGTCTGTCACATGTGCTTTTTTCAATAAATGAGTTTTATTTTAATATTTAAAGCAAACTAGATAACTTTATTTTTATGGGAAAAAGTATTGATCAAGGAATTTCGTTTTCGGTTCGGCCCGTAGGCGGTATCAAATGTAATCTTTTTTTGCTAATGTTTTATAATTTTGTGGTTAGATATCTGATTTAAATTGAGTGGATTAAAACCACAAATTTTTCTAAAGTTTGCCTAAATAAGTAAATAATCTGATCTAAACATTTTCGCAGGCTTTAATTTTTTACAAATATTATCTTTTGATATACTTTATCATAAAAATAATCTTCCGAGTAATTTATTGAGTGTGTTTCCTTTATTTGTAGAGGTACAGTACAGTATCGATAATCCGGCATGATCATGACCGACTCTATACCGGAAAAACGATTTTTCTGATTATTGGTGCTATTGGGTAAAAAAAAAAATAAAACGGTAATTTTCAAAAATCGATTTTTAGTTAATGGAACCTCAAATACTTAAAAATAAAGACGGAATTTCTGAAGTATTGAAAATAAAAATACGATATAAAGTCCGAAATCCGGATGTCTAATATCCCGAATGATCAAATTATTACCGGACATTTTTTTTTCCAGAGGTAAAGGAAAAAAGGGATATTCTCTCAACATTACAGTGGGTAAAATTGATTTGCTTGTGACATCTGTATACAATAATTATCAATTAAATTCTTTTTGTAGGAATAGCCTATGATAAAAGTTGTGTGAATGAAAAAAGATGTCAGTTGCTCATCGAACATTAGAATGCCCAGTATTTTCTCAACTGCTTCCAAAGAAGAAGTCAAAAAGTCGAGCTTGGGAACATTTTGGGTTACCAGCAAATGAAAGCTGACAAATCGTTTCTGGAGATATAGCAGTTTGCAAACTTTGTAGGTCCCCAGTTTCAGCAAAATGTGGAAGTACATCTAATTTATTTGGTCATCTCAGGCTTTTTTCATCATCCTTTAAAGTTTTCTGAAGTTTCTAATAAAAGTAAAGTAGTCACGGTGACAGTGCAATATTCTCCATTTTGTGCTGCTGTTGATGAGTCAATCGATGAACCACAACCACATTCAAACATGGCTGTATCTGAATCCAATCAATTTAACTTTGTTGTCAATCATAGGCATAAAAGACAAAAGTTTATGACTGATTTTCAACGGTTGGATGACCAAGCCTCTAAACGTACTACTGACTCAGTAACAAAATTTTTAGTGTGCACTATGCAGCCATACAACCTTGTTGATCGAAAAGAATTCATAAATATGGTGAAGGTCCTTAACCCTCGTTATAGCTCACCTGGACGAAAGCACTTTACTGCTACAGCAGTTCCAAAACTCTATAATGAAGTCAGGGACAAGATTAGGCAGGAACTATCATTAATTAACAAAGATACAATTTCTGTAACAACTGACTGCTGGACATCTATAGCCAATACACCATACATCACTATTACAGTACATTTTATCACATCAGAGTGGGCACTGAAATCAGCATGTCTAGCATGTGCACATTTTGATAACGATCACAATGGTAAGAACATTGCTGAAGTTTTGAGGAGTATTTTAAATGATTGGGGCATTGATGTCCAGAGAACGTAATGTCAATCACTACTGACAATGGGCGTAACATCTTAAAATCAATTGAAGAACTAAATTTAGAGAATGCTCATGTTTCTCTTGTTTTGCTCACAATATAAACATAGAGGTTAATCACTCTTTGGATATTCCTGTATTGAAGAAAGCTGTTGCACGGCTTAAAAAGTTGCAAAATGCATTTGCAATGAGTTGGAAGAAGAGAGATCTCCACAAATCTTAAGAGTTACTACAAATGGAGGTAAAAACACTTCCCTCTGCTTGTCCAACTCGATAGTGGAGCACTTTAAAATTAGGGAAACGATTTCTGGAAAATTTGTAAAACCCTTTTAGAGTACTCAATTAAAAAGCATTTGATGCTAGAGAGAAATGAAATTTCATCCTTAGTGGACTTCACAACAGTGACTGAGTTATTAGAGGACATAACAAGTTCCTTGAACGGCGAACAATATACAACAGCGTCAGCTGTACTACCTTTATATATGAAAATAAAAAATAATCTTCAACACAAGGATGAAGACAGTTCGCTACTTAAAAGTATCAAATCAGAAATTTTAGAGTCCCTAAATAAGTATGAATCTCATCCCATGTCATCAAATTTACAGTTATCAACTCTGTGTGATCCAAGATTCCAGCAAAACTTTATAGAGTCTCCCGAAGAAGTAAAGAAATTAGCTGTTGCAAAAATGAGGAACATTTATACAACACAAAAGATATCTAATCCTGATAATTTTGAAAATATTGAAACTAGGACAAAAGAACAAAACAAGAAAGGATTGGCTAAATTTTTTGATGTGTTCGGTTCGAATAGTAATTTAGAAAATACAAGGAATCCTTCCCAGGAAGCTGAGAAAGAGCTCAATGAATATTTATCTATGCCAAGAGTTTCATTCGAACATGATCCCCTCGATTGGTGAAAAGTTCACTACAAATCTTTCCCATCTTTGAAAGTTCGATCCAGAAAATATCTGTGTATGCAGGGTTCAAGTGTGGCCTTGGAGAGAGTTTTCAGTTCAGGTGGAAGCGTTATAACAAGACAAAAAGAGCTTCCCTTCTCCCTAAGCATGCAGAGATGCAAATTTTCCTTAGTCATAATAAAAAATATTTTTAGCATTTTCAAATTGTATAGTACTTTTTTTATATTTGAATGCCTTTTTTAATTCTTTTACAGGTTCATTTTTATGTTTCGACCTGTTTCTGTTAAATTATCTTTCAAATTGAAAGTGTACCATTTTTAATTATTTCACTTATTGATAATTTTTTATATGGTCAATCATTTTATTTTTTTAATATGTACAGAAAGCGGTGGCACATTATTTATTTTTTTTATTTATAAAAGTTTTACATCGTAACATCACGATGTAAAGTAGCCGATGTATCACGATGTAGAGATGCCTACATCGTCCAGCCCTAATATATATGTATTGATATATATATATATATATTGATATATTTATCTTGTTCAAATTTTCAGTCGTTAATAAAATACTTTCTATTCATCCAATCAAGTTTCGCCATTCAGAATTATGTGTTACATTGAAAGTTACAAATTATATAACCCGGATAATGCGAAGGGCAATATTTCTTAACATTTAGCGTTTCCAAACAATTATGATTGTTTAAAAATATATTTCATTATTTAAAAGATTCGCTTTGATATTACAGGGTGTTTCATAAAAAAATATACAGTTTCGATGCACTATAAATCAAGTACAGTTTCGGTGCGCTATAAATCAAGAACAATGTAAGATATTATATGTCCCCCTTAACAGAATTGTATGGGATTATTTAGTTTTGTTAGAGACAGTCACAGATGTGTTCTATGTGTGAACCTTTAGTCATACGACACACATTGAGCCGGTAATCCCATTTTCTCTCAAACGCGCGTTAAGATATCTGAATCCAGTCCGCTGATAGTCCGCTGTTTCAGCTCCACTAGATCAACTAGAAGGGTTGAGAAGAATGACCTGTCCTTTACGTACCCGACTGGAAGAAATTATAAAGAACTTCGGGGTGGCCATTGGGTGAGTGGCATATTGCAGTCCGTGACTTATCCAATCCATCGCTGAAGAAAGATGCTCATCGAGGTAATCTCGCACGTTGACCAACCAGTGTGGTGGTGCACCAGCCAATTGGAGAATGAAGTTGTTGATGTCGTCCTGCAACTGTAGCATCAACCAAAGAGTTAACATGTCACAAAAAGTGGCTTCTATGACATTTTGCTAAATTCAAACACACAAAAAGACTTTTCTACTGCAAACGCCGCCATTGTTCCATTGAGTGAGGAACGAGACACAAACTTTAAGAGTACATCTGCCTTACGGTTCGCTGAAGTTGTGCTTGTCTTTGATTGTTACTGTTTTATAGCATCTGAAAAATGTACACTTTTTTTTTAATCATCCTGCAAAATAAAAAATCGAAGAAAATAAAAAAATATCGGAGGAGCATTCTACATCGATTATATTAAAATGTCAAAATATATGATGTGAATATATATTATAATATAATTATATTTCCCTGGAACTGGGGGTAGGTAAAGTTATTCAGAATTTGACATTTATGTCTCATTGGTTTAAAAATTCACTGAAGTGCCACTGAATTAGGGACAGCAAGAGCTATGCAACTTGTGAAGTGCTGCGCATTATTTATGCGTAAAAGAGGACGCTGTGGTAACTGCATATATAGAGCGTACTGTGGTTGTTCTGAATTAGTTGCTGGAATTGCCAGTTAAAGTAAACTGCCTAATTTAGACGCCTTCGATCGCAGCAAAATTGTAGGTGCGCGACGCATGGGCCATTCAATTTCCGAAATCGTTATACAGCTAAGATTTTCATGCTTGACAGTGTCAAGAGTATGTAGCCGCAGTAGCCAAGTGGTCAAGGTATTGGATCATGGCTGGCGTGTCATTAATTCGAGCCCAGTACCACTAAAGACCCGCCGTGTAGGGAAGTGATGTACGTTAAATCTTCTGAGAGCTCAAACGTCCTCCCGTTGTTGTGGTGTGGTAGTTAGGAGAGGCGGTGCCAGCTCAGGTGTCGTCCTCGTCACTTGACCATGGTACCACTTGACCGAGGTACGTCGCCAAAAGCCCTCGTGTAGCTGAACAGTGCGACGTTGATATTCACCCACTCACTCGTTTCTAGAGTACCAAGAGTACATGGATGGGGGACAAAAAGAACTAGTCATTGGGCAAACTGCAAAGGACAATTAGCCTTGACAGTGCGTGGTGAGAGACGGCTCAGGCGTATTGTACGTAGCCAGCGAAGCCAAACATTAGCTCAAATTACCACTCAGTTAAATGACGGTGCCAGTTGTTCAGTCAGTAAATGGACTATGCAACGCTCGCTTCACCGTATAGGTTTCGGAAGCCGTCGACCTAGTAGAGTACCATTGCACAATGCTCGCCATCGGGCTGTACGTCGTGCCTGGGAAGAGAGCACAGAGACTGGAGTGTAGAGGACTGGAAACGAGATGCCTGGAGTGACGAGTCTCTAATCCGACTACTTAACGCCGACGGGAGGCTGAAAATATGGCGTGAGACTCATGAAGCCATGGATCCTGCATGCCAGGTTGGGACTGTACAAGGACATCGTGGCTCAATCATGGTCTGGGGTATTTTTTCGTGGCACTGTTTGGGATCTTTGGTGCGTGTACCAATCTCGCTCAATGCAATTCGGTAAGTAGAGTTGCTGGGTGATCACATACAACCATTTATATTGTTCTGTTATCTGCATGGTAATTGAGTTTTCCAGAAATACAACTGTACCTCTCACAAGTCCCGATTGGCTACTGACTGGTTGAATGAGCGTTCCTCTGACTTTTCTGTTATAAATTGGCCTAGTATCCCAGATTTAAATCCTTTTGAGTATCTTTTGAAAGTTTCCGAAAAAGGCATGGAAGGCCATCACACAGCACCAACGAACCTTACTTAATTATGGACAGCCTTAGCCAATATTTTGATAAGTCATTCCCGTGGAAAGTTTCCAGAAACCTGTTGAATTTATGCCTCGTCGTGTGGCAGCCCTTATCAAGGCCATAGTAGGCCCAAATTCAGAGTAGCCCCCGAGTATCCCTAATTCAGTGTGTAATTCGTCATATTAAATTTGCTCAAATTCATTGTGTTACTTGCAAAAATCTTGCATAAAATTCAATTTCTGATTTAGCAAATAAAAAATTTTAATAACTGTGGAATTGTTCAAATTGGATATGCCTACACTGACTATGTTTTACAGGAAAAAATGAACTTTCTAGAGAAACTGAATATCAAGAAAACGATGTATTACTACACGGAATTTTCCAAGCAAAATATTTCGCTTACGATTGCTACAAAGGGATTTATTTCTCTTAAGAGTGCGTTTTGACCTAACATGTGACTGACTGTGGGAACTGAGTTGTCATGGGTGCGAATACGTGACCGATGTTGTTAAGTCTTGAGTTCGAAACCTAGTGCGAATGAAGACCCGCCATGTAGAGAGCTGATGGTTGCTAAATCTGGCGTGGTACAAAGTCTTCCCATTGACATAGTTTGGAAGTTTAGAGAGTGGTGAGAGCTCAGATGACATCCGCGTCACTTGACTGTGGTTAAAAATTACTAGTCCATCGCCAATAACCCTTGTGCTGTTTCAGAATTTGACGCAAATTAAAAACAAAGTTGACCTGAACTAAAAGAAGATTTAATTGAGAGAAATTTTCAACCCGTTACAGCAGTTTTTACGCACAAAAAATGAAAAATATGATTTTTACTTACATGTAACTTACTTCTTAAGATTATGTAATAGGTATGTTGAACTTTTTGCTATGTATTTTATTAATCCTAGAAAGGGCAAAATTTAACAAGATATTATTTTCTAAAACGTGCGGTGTAATTTACTGTATATCAATTAATAAATTTAATTTCACCAAAAAAAAAATGTTGATTAAATGTATCTACCTATACAGCCACTTATACATAAAAAGGGCAACGGAGAAAATCTTGAAATGAAATGAACATAACACCAAATTTAAACGTATTTGGTTTCGTTTTGTTTACTATCCCGAAAGTAATTTTCAGTACTCAAGCATCGGGTGTATGAAAAAATGAAGATACTGAAAGGGGATAATATATGTGAGTAAACCTGACATATTGTCTTTCATTTTCAGTAACTGTTGTTTTTCTGTTGTAAAAATCAAGCTTATATGGTGATAGGATGGGTTCTTTTTGGAGCTCCCCGCAAGATACAGTATGATTTTACAATTGCTTTTTTTCCTGTTTTATTGTTTTGATTAAATAATTTGAACTGTTTTAAGTAAAGTTTTTATTTCATTAACTTTTTCAAATTTAACTGTATCTTTCATTATAAAAATGGCGTTTGTTTTTTGAATATTCATGTTACATTTGTATGCAAAAAAAAAAAAAACCCTCGAGTTTTTTATGCATTAATTACTTAATAACAGAGATTTGATCAATTTATTAAATGTGTTTGTTAAATTATTTAATCCAAGAATGTGACATTATTTATACTATAAAATTGCTTTTTATTGTCATTAACACTTCAGATTTCTGCACTGTTTAATGTCCCCGCTCCTTGTCTGTTTTTATGTTACTAGTGTATCTTTTGCTTGATCAGACTTGTAGTTTAACCTTCCTCATTTTAAAATGTTATATATGAGGTTTCAATCTGTCACATTTCATGTTTTGAAAGTTGTTATTCATTTCTGTGTGTATATCTCAAGAAAATATTCATGCATTATTTGTAGCAATTACTATTTTCCTTTGCCAGATTAAGATTTATTCTATAAAATTTCTTTTCATGCTTCCATGGTACCTTTGGTAACTTTTTAAAATAAATTTTTAAATAGAGATTATACACAAAAACTGAAGGAAATAAAACAACAGTAAATGAAAGAGTATTGTTTAAAGAAAATGAAGTTATTTCTCAGGAATCCTCTGAGATATTTCTTACTTTCTTGCTGCATTTTCAATTAAATTCATGATAAATTAATACTCTTGTATTGAGAAAAGAATTTTGTGTATTTGCTGGCTATTATAGGAATCATAAAGCCTAACATGACAACACACAGAAAATGCACCAAATTCTGGGTAATGCCATTTTCTGTTATTAGTAGTGGATGCTATTTCTAAAAATTGTCAATCTGAAAGTTTTAATTTTAGCATCATTTGTTTTTGTAACACTGTTAGCTTGATTTTGTTACAATGATGAGTCTGGCAATTCTCTATTAATGAAGAAAACAGAATTAGCCTTTCTTCAGCATAAGGAAATTTTAATAACAACATTCTTTTTATGAAATGGTCATGCCATGCAGATAATTTTGGTTGGAAGAGCTACATTGGATGTGTAATGCAATAATTGTCAATTGATTGTTAATCTTCATTGGATGATTTGAATTTTGATATGTAGGATCCTGCTTGACTATGCTTTATTTATTGTTGAGTCAACAAACAATTTTTGCATCATGGTTTCAACAAGAGTTCAATTTTAATCCAGAAAGAATTGTAAATTGATAATGTTAGCAAAAACTCAGAATTGCATTAATAAACTCATAATCCCTATAACTCAGCGGTTCTCAAACTTTCAATCACCACAGATCTCCAAGATTTTGAGCAGCCCTCTCAAATTTAATATTTTTGATCAAAATACAAGTTCTTGTAGAGTTACTTCATCGGGGATTATATAGTATCTAGTCTAGTATGGCACATCTTATAATTTTATTGATGAGACTTTTCAGAGTCTGTAGAAGAAAGAAATCTCAACGTTAGATAAGAGACTCCATGGACCCTGAAGAGGTGTTGCGGACTCCCAGGGTTCTGCAGATCACAGTTTAAGAGCCCCTGCTATAACTGATTTAATATCTTGTCTGTATACATATTTAAAAAATAATAATTATTAACTAAACTTTGGTTTTATTGATGCCATATTTCTATGCTTTGTTCTAATGTAATTTAAGTTTGGTTTTTGAAATGCCTTTCTTTTCCCACCAAATTATATACTTTAAAAAAGAGACAGAATTGTTTCTTTTAAAAAAAATGTGTATGAATATTTTTTTTTGTTATTAAGTGCTGTATGTGTAAGTGTATGTGTGTTTGTCTATAGCATATTTTGTATGCTTTTCTCCTCTCATGTGTTTTTCTCTTTCCTTTTCAGAGCTTCTAATGTGCCACTGTGTTTTATCTATTCTTTCAATGTAATATAATTTTTCAAATTTTTCTTAAAAAATTCTAGCTTGCTGTAAACATTTTATAAACAGATAACTACATTATAAGCAAAAGCAATATTGTTATAAAGTTTTTAAGTGTTTGCAATTTCTTTATATTATAAAAACTAGTTCATTAAAATTCAGTAGTCACAACTTAAGAAAAATAACATTAAAAGTGTAGGGCAATGCTTTTTTTTAAATGAATTATATTTTGTATTTTATTCTTTAAGCATAAATTGTACTTTAATTACTCTGTGGCGGTGTGATATTTAAATGAACATCCCGCGAAGACGATTTTGGCGTGATGGTTAGCGTACTTGCTTCATTCGTACGTTCGGAACGGAAGGTACTCAGATCGAATCTTCCCTCCGACATTGGTGACCCTGGCCGTGATATAATACCCTTCGCGCGCCGCAGTCGTGGCGCCATCTATCCATCGCAAAAGCACAGCCGTCAAACATTGACGCAAATAATACTTCTCAAAGCCGTCTAACACAAATGACGCTCAAGCCATCAAGCACGATGACGCAACCCACAAAGTGAAACTTTAATGCTCGCCACAAATATGGTAATTCGCCGAAACACTGGCAGGGGGTATGTGGCGGTGTGATATCTATATGAACTTGTACCAACATCCCGCGAAGACGATCGTTTTGGCGTGATGGTTAGCGTACTTGCTTCATTCGTACGTTCGGAACGGAAGGTGCTCAGATCGAATCTTCCCTCCGACAACTCCAAATTCACATAGAGAATATCAAATATGGCTGATAATTTTGAAACTTTAATGGACTATAATGAAAAATGGAACCTTAGTGAAACAATTTATTTATTGAGAATGCTTTGTAGCATGCATTTTGAAGAAGGAGGGAACATCAATGTGCATATTAAAATGATATTAACTGCTGTAGATCAGTTAGCTGAGATTGGTACATTATTGCCAGATCATTTAGTAATTGCATTTTTACTTTATAGTCTTCCTGCAAAATATAATTTGTTAACCAATCTTGAAAAAATCAGTTTGGGAGATAATGTTTGCGTTCTTGAGGTTGTAAAAAAAAATATTTTAGAACAATTTTGTGAGAATGATAGTCATTGTGCTTTTGAGGAATCTAAATCAGAAATTAAAAATCAAAAATTACATCAAGTAAAAGGACCAGTGTTCTGTACAAATTGCAAGAGATTGAATCATTATAAAAGAAATTGCAGATATCTGAAAAGGGAAAAACAAAACGAAAAAGTGAGTGAAAAAAATAAATATTTAAATGCTTTTTTCCTTTGAGAATTTGAATGATGAATAGTGTTTTCTTTAAAAAGTGCTAGTATAAAATGCAAAATTGTTAAAATGGTCCAGAAAACTGTTTTTTTATTGAACTACACAATTTGCTGTCCATGTAAATCAAACTTGATTTAGGTACTTTTTAATTGATGGTGAACTTTAGACATAATAGAATGTGGATAGCATACATGGCATGAGTATGATAAGTAAAAGGAAATGAAAATATTTTGAAGGTTTAGGACTTTTCTAAAATATAGATACACCCAACTCTTTCTTTACACAATTTAGAAATAACACAGCTCACCAATATACTTTTTGCACGAATCCCCCATTTTTTTTTTTTATTCTAACTTTGACAGTGTAATCAGTAGACAGCCAGTTTATGCCCACACTTATGGTAGTGACTTGATCTACTTCATGGCATATGTATTTTGTATTTAGGAGTTGCAAGGAATACTTGAATTTTATAATCACTTTTTTTTTCTTCATTTTGTTGTATTTCAACTTGAACACATCATTTCATTTTTCAGTATAATTGTATTTTGTGTTAAAGCCCTTTGGATGAGGACAATTTGATCAAATTTATTATAATTGATGATAATAAAAAGTCAATGATGCAGTTAAAGAGGAAGTTCAGCTATTAACAGCTGATTAAACTCAAGAGGGCTTGAAATTTGCTAAAAATATGGAATAAGATTTTCTTACTCTCATAGACTGTGCATTAAAATGTCAACTTAATCTTAAATTTTGTGTAGCAGGATATCATGAATTTCATTAGTAACTTGAGAAAATTTTCACTGTACTATAATGTTAATCTTTTTTGCTATAAAAATGAATTGTTTTTCTTTTATGAATATGCAACATGGATTTCCTTATTACTTTTTTGCCCAGTTTTATGGGAAAATATTTAAAGTGTTTTTCATCTTACATGTTTTTTTTTCAAGTTGTGGAACATATCCCCAAATTTACCATAAGTCGCTTGTATTTTTTTGCATGAATTTTTATTTTTTGCATGATTTTCAAAGGAGCATATCTACTGTGTAAAAAAAAGAGTTGGGTGTACATTATAAAAATATAGCAAGTAGTGCTATCATTAAAAATATAAATAAAAAACTTGAAAATTTATTATTGGAATATATTGAGGAATTTCATTTTATGCTATACATTATTTTAAAAAAAATTCCTTTAATTTACTTAGTAGACTTGATAAAATCAAATATCCTTTTAATGATTTTTCATGAGGAAATATGGCCCTTTATATCAAATGAGATAGAATAGTAGGAAATTTTTTTTATGCAAATGGATATGAAGTTTATGCTAAAATAGTACTAAATTAGTATTTTCATTCAAACTTTAAATCAAACAGTTTTTCTAATGCATTTTTTGATAAATTTCTATTTCAGACAATCAGAAATCGTAAATTATATAATTTGTAATTTGTTAATCCATTGGATTTGACATATATATGGGAGAGATTTATTCAAATGTTTGTGGGTAAAGTTATTTCTTTTATTTTTGTATAACAAAGAGAATACTCACATTAAGTATCGCTGAATGAACAATTTATCCTACTTCTTATGGTAGTTTCTTTTATGAAATAGTTATTTCTGTTTGTTTTTTTTAAATTGCTTCATAATTTCTGTATTATTATTTTGCTTTTATATGGAAAAATTCAGACACCATCTTATTTTCATAAAATGTATACTGATTTAGTCCAACTGGAACAAGTCATAATAAGCGAAAACTTTTTTTAAAAAATGCAGTATATTTTAAAAGGAAATCACTGTATTAAAACAAGCTGATAAAACATCAAAAATCTATTTATATTAATCATTTATTCGAAAATATAAATTTACTGGACATGATAATGTTCTGCAAGAAAAAGAAATACTCATAGACAAGTACATGTTTGATAGTGTAAGCTGCAAAAATAGTCTAGAAATTACACTTTTAAAGAGCATTCAAAAATTTAATACTTTTGTTTTGTTAACTGTAAATATGTGAATTTGTCACTTTTGATAATTTTTAATAAATTTCAGTTAGTAATTTGTAGTATTGCAAAGAGGTTTTATCTAATATTTTAATATGGTGTAAAAATGTAAGCTGTAATTTTCTTGGCAAAGAAATATAAGAAGTACAGTTTATATGAATGAATTAATTATCTTCATGAATAATTACATCTGCTTATAACTTTCAAAAAGCCTCTGAACAGAAAGATCCATATTATAATTTATTTTTTTAATTCAAATAAATTATTGCAATTGTTTTTTAGCTGCTTTGTATGCTAATTAATTTTTCTTTCATTTTTAACATGTTTATAAACCATGTGTTTTGATTTAAATATAGCAATACATTAATATAATGGCTCATGGTGGCTTGTGGTTGGTTTAGCAACACCTACAGTTAAAAAGTAACAGATTCCAGTCTTCTTCTTCAAAGGCCATCATGTAGTAGATTGATACTTGTTAAATCTCTCAAGATATCCCAGTCTTTATGTCATCTGGTGTGGAAACGAAGAGTTAGGTGTAAAATGAGGAGGTTCACATTTGACTATGATTGCAAAATGAATCTTTGATACCCTTTATTCTGCTTTTAAGAAATTAGTTATTAACTATATTTTAATTTCAATAAAGACTCCTTCAAGAATAAACGACTATATCCCACTGAAGGGTTAATTTGTATTTATCGTTTATTTTGAAATCATGCCATTCCTTTATTTCTATATACAAATCTCATTCATAATAAATTTAAATAATTCTTAATTCTCCTGTAAAATCATTTTTCTTTTAATATATATAGTATTTTATTTTACAGAATGTTTTTAGTAAGTAAATTTATTTAGATACCAATGTTTTTAAATTAAAAGAAATCAACATTAAAAGGTTTTTTTTTTTTTTTTAATCTTGTCACAAAAACCTCCAAAAGAAGCTCAATTATCTACTGGCTGGGTGTCATAGTTGGTTAGGCACTGGCCTTGTATGCCCAAATTTGCGGGTTTGACCCCTGCCCAAGTCGGTGGATTTTCATAATGCAAAAAAAATCAACAGCTTCCATGTTGTATGATTATGCAGCGTGTTAAAGATTCCTGGAGTGAATGTTTACCTTGGGTGCTTTCAGCAAAATTACGTTCCTTGTACAGTTTTGCATCATTAGAGCTTAAGTGCCTTTCTCTGGGGAGGAAACTGGGTGTTAAATTACATTGTTGCAGTTGGTACCCACCTATATGGTGCCACACTAAAATGTGATACCAGCTCCCAGGGAATGTATTAGGTCTACAATGATAATTATCAATCTGCAACTCCATTTGAAAGGTAAAAAAAAAGTACAATTATCTTTAATAGCAGGTATATAAACCTCATCCTAAATTAAATTTTTTCATAATGTTGAAACTTATAAACATTTTTGAAAAAAATTAACATTTTGTTATTTTTCTTGGTGCTTGTTTTTTCATTTCAAAAATATATTCTTGATCTTATTTTCATTGTAGGAGAATCAAGAAAACATTACAAGAAATCAGAGTATGGCTTGGCAAGCTCAACCGTCTTTCCAACCAAAGAAGCTGCGAAACCCTGGTGTGACTATCTTGAAGGAAATTTTAAAAGAGATTAAATTAGATGAAAATCTTATTAAGAAAAATAATGAATTATTGAAATATTTTTTAACTACATTCATTGAAGAAATGAAAGGGAAAGATGATCTTTTTAAATTGTTATACCAGAAACCGCATTACACTGGAAGCTACTATTCTGATTTACGTATTTCACAACCTGATGAATTTGACATTAATTTAGTTTTACATTTACCATTTAAAGCAAGTGATTTTGAAGTAAGTATAATTTTTTAATAAATTTATCAAAGCAATGAAATTTTACTTTTTAGTAATAAAGAGGAAAACAGATGATTACTTGCCTGAAATCCAAATGAAACAATTCCACATTAATATTGGTACAAATTATTGGCTAAAGCCTTTGGATTTGGTGATTTTTATCTAGATGTCATGGTGAGATAACGAAAACATTCTGGCACACTGTAGAATTTGGTAATTCTTGATTTTTGATATGTGGTCTTATGCAGATAAGGTCAAGTATTCTTTTTAACGAATTGCTTTTGGTTACTTAAAAAAATTGCAGATGTTTCCAACGCGATCAGACGATTTTCAAATTAACAATTCCATTTTTATTTTAATTTTCATTTCACACTGGGATTTAATCCGTAGAAAATATTTTGAACTTCTCTATCATTTTTATTATGCAATTTTCATGTTTTCGTTTTTTCCTTCGACTTATCCTGAAGAGTGTGTGTGAAAGGTGAGAATTACAATTTCTCATGATTTAGAATTAAAGAGGAAATTGTCTGATACATTGGTGCATTGGAAAAAGAATTTATTGCTATCAGTGCTGAATGTTTGGTTTGCAAGACTATGCATCTAATTAAGAAAAATTTGAGTGATGGATATAGTTGGGAATGCTGAAAGAAAGAGCCAATGTGCATCGTATCAAGAGATCTGTAAGGAAGAATAGCTGTTTTGACGAAAGTAGGCTAAGTATGCTCGAGATTCTCATGTTGACAAATAAGTGGGTGCGAAAGGCCGACCGTGTCTTCATTTCTTTCGAACTTAACGTTTTGAAGAAAAAAATCATGGATTGGTTTAGTTTTTACACAGAGGCATGCATGGGAATGTGTGCATACAAAAGTTCAATGCTTGGAGGTCTTGATGTGATAGTAGATTGACAAAAGCATGTGTCATCATAACTGTAACTGTGAACTTGGGTTAACTGTGTATTGTAACTGTATATGATTGCTTGTATTGATGCTGTTGTGAGATGACATTGTCACCTCATGCTTAATAAAATAATATAATAACGAAGAACTGTTTGAACTGTTCGAATGCAAATATTCTGAAGAACATTCTGAAACTAATAAACATAACAGCATGTTTGGTAAAAGAAAGTATAACAGAAGCCAGTGGCGGCGCGAGACTTGGAACTTAATGATAGCAAGATACATTTCGTGAGACCCTCTGGTGGCGTAAGAAGAGGGTTTATAAAATATAAACCAATTTTTATTCATGAAGAAAAAATTAAACTTGTTGCTCATATTTTTTTGGCACATTAAACAATAATAAAGAAAACGAAAAAATTAAACAAATTTTCTACTTTTAGTTTCACTGAAATCCTTAATGATTGGGTCGTAATTTATCTTAGATACTATATCTACTTCAATAGATAAAACTGCCAAAGCTGAAAGTCTTTCCTGACCCATTGTATTTCTTACATAATTTTTTTTTTTCAGTTTTGATTTTGAAAAGCTTCTCTCAGTGAGAAGGTACTTACAGGTATTGTTAACGTAATTCGAAAGACAATGTAAATATTTGGAAAATTTTCTTTCAAATCGTTCTGTATGACATATTGAAACAGATGTTTCACGTCTATAATGGTGTTGGTTAAATTTGGGATCCTATTTTGTAATTCTTCATATAATTCATAACATTGGAAATCAATGCTCTCACCTACTTGTAGGACTGTGTGTAAATCTTGACAGTTTTTCAGTATTTGCTCTTTTGGAATATTTTTTTAACTTGTTGAAGTCAAAAAGATAACCAAAATTTTCAAAGTGTTGATTTAAAGACATAAATCTGGAATCCATATTGCTAATCACAGAATCGATCATGGTATTAAAAAAAGTCTGTTTCATACCAGCTTTTGACAGACTCTATAGGTTGATCTCCGCCTTTATAATCAAACATTATTTTATTTTTAAAATCTTTTGGAAAATCATAACTGCTTTTCTCAAATTTACGAGCGTCAGGCGAGCATTTTCCGGATCCAGTTTGTCAATACCAGCTACAAAATGTACACAAATGTTTAAGAGTAATGCATAAATGGGCTTGTACAAATTGCTGCCATAATTTGCTTATGGTATTGGCATGCGTTAATAACTCATAACATACATGTAATGATACGATAAATTCCAAACTGAACATTTCGTTTTAAACGAATCGCAATTACTGAGTGTCGGATTGATCCGTTTGGTTTTTTATGCATTCAACAACATCAAATTTTAATAATGCGACCTTCACCACCTTGATTCTTTTTTCCCACCTTGTCTCTGATTAAAGGCTTAAATTTATCATTGATAATTTTTGCAACATTTGCTGGAACTTGAGAATAACAACAACAAAAAATCTTCTGAATGAAACCAAAAAATGTTTTTGTAGACACTGACGAATTAGCTGCTTCTCTATCAATAACAGATTCCAGTTATGATAACCGCAAGATATGAAAAATGCTCTGGGATTTATGTTCAATATATTCGAGTTTTAACTTCACTATTTATGCCTACCATATTTGCACCATTGTCCTATCCTTGTCCACGACAGTTCTGAATATCTGAGCCATTTTTTTCTAGCTCTTCCAGCATTGGTCAAATATTCTCCAGTTGTTTCAGTGACAACAAGAAATCCGATAAAGTTTTCTTCTATAAATCCGGTTGCTGTACTACAATATCTTTAAAAGACTGGCATTTGTTAAATTCTACTATAGTCTCTAGTGCAATCGAGTAAAAAAGAATAATATTTTGCCTCTTTTATCATTATCAATCGTTTGGCATAATTGTGATCAATTCATTTTTAATACAATGGCTTAGATAATGGAGTACAAGTCAATGCGATTTATGTGTTCCCGTAACGTAGGATCATATTTAGATATCTACGAAGTTTCTAAGTGAAATAAGTCTATGAAGTTTCCAGAATTCTTAGTGTCTTCGTCTGTTTCAAGAGATTTTCTGTAACCTCTAAACGCGCGTGCGCCAGATTATGATAGACTAAGAAATTTATGATATCAATTAATCACTCAAACAAATTGTACCTATGTTTTTGAGATTCAAGAATTCGCCTTTCGTTTTCTTGGTCTAATGTTTTTCCATGCTTTATTCCCTTCTCTAATGTTATCCATTGGAAAATATAGGCCATATGTTCTTTAGTATTCTCATGTCTGTGTAAAATACTACTTTAGTGTTTCTAATCACAGCATCCTTCCTGTTCTATTTGAGTTTGTGAATTGCCAAATAGTCTGCATAGTCTAGTCTTTATTTTTAGAACTTGAATAAACCAACCAGCGACAAGGTTGTGTGCAAGTTTCACCATTATTTAGTTTTCTTGTGAAATGAAAATTGAAAAGTGTATATGATCATCATTTTTAGTATAACATTCTTAACTGCTGTGTTGGACCGCTTTGAACTGTATCATGACAGAGAGCATCTGTCATGGGAAACGTCCACAATCTCGGGTCAAAACTGGCAACTGCTTGTCTCACTACATCACTGGCATCTCTGTTCACAGGCGAAGAACTAATCTCAATCTCGTTTTCTTGATAGTGACTTATATTACTCAACATAAACACAAAAATCTCAGTGTCAGATTTTGATTGGCAAGCTTTTGATTCTATTTCTATTTCCGTCATTCGGTATC
Source organism: Trichonephila clavipes (assembly GCA_019973935.1). Classification (NCBI taxonomy): domain Eukaryota; kingdom Metazoa; phylum Arthropoda; class Arachnida; order Araneae; family Nephilidae; genus Trichonephila; species Trichonephila clavipes. The sequence continues at coordinate 127,672 of BMAU01013736.1, forward strand.
AATAGTCGGTGCATCTGGAGTAACTTACAAATTCAATGGAGACTCAGGTATGGATAAATGTTGCTGAGAAGTCAAAAGAAGGTCAGTCCGACCAAAAAATTTCATCATACCTGAACTTTAAACCTGATTGGATACAACTCTTTCTGCTTTCTTTTTCTTTTTGCTGTAACAGATTTCCATTTTCTCCCTTTATCTCTATCTCTCTTAGTGCCTAAGCCTGACATGATTAATAAATTATGAAAAATGCCCAGTACCACTATTATTTATTCTTAAATCCAATTTTTTTAAAAAAAATTTATAATATGATATAGAAACATGAAGCGAGACTGCATCTCCATGAGATGCTTTAATTGGCTTTCTAATGATGGGGAGTCTCGAGATATGCCCCGTCTATCATCGGGGATTCCCCCAATAGCAGCTTAACTCCAACTAATGTTGCCTGACTAAATATGAGCGAATGAGCGGAAACAAAAAAGTTGAGAAATTTTTAATAAAAGAAAACAGTAAATATTTTTTAGAATTATTTATTCCTATGCTTTCATGCACAGATAAATAGAATACCTTTTTTAAAAATGTCGATATATCAATTTTTTGATATCTCATGGTGAAACACTGATAGAGTTAAGAATTTTCTAATTTATTAATTATAAAAATCCCTGTAGCGTGTACTTTTGGATTTTCCTTACTTTTCGTTTAATTTCTTTTGGCTTTGATTCATGAGGTCCTATGCACCGCAAGGCCATGGGCAGTGGCCCACGCCTTACGCCACCTCTGACGGAGGTGAATGAGACCTGGGTGTTTGGAATAATTGAAAAGTCTTTTAATAAGTGCTTCTTTCATGTGGTTCAGGAAAAGTTGAAGGATACACTTCTTCAATCCATCTAGTGCAACTTGAAGGAGGGTACAAAAATATTATCGGATTGCTGGAAAGCTTACGATTGAAAGCTGGTCTGGAAGATGAAGGTTCTCTTCATCTTTCAGTCAATCACAGCTTACACTGTAAAGATCCGGAAACATGGACTCACACGAACTCCATCAAAGTTTGTGGAGCTCCGTTAAAAAATCTGCATGGAACCAACGGGTGTAAAGATCAATTCAATTCTTATCTTGCACAGTACGTGTGAAAAAAGTGAAGCCACCCAGCAATCCAAATGACTTATTCACTACCTGTTTTTAGAGGCAGTGAAAGAAATTTACCCTCCTTTTAGAAGAACTCTCCTGCACACGGGTATATCTTTTTCTGAAGTATTCTAGTTTACAATTTCCTTTTGCTTAAGAAATGCAATTTGTATTTCACATTAATATCTCTTCATTTTTATTTCAAAATTACAATATGTAAATTCTCAGAATCCCTACCGCTAAATTATGTATCTTGGCTATCGAATCCAGTTACCAAAAACACCCTATGAAGTAGCTTTGCAAACGAATTTGGTTGCCAAAAAAAGTTTACATTGCCACACACACCTTACTCTCCATTCTACTCCCCCTCCCCATTTACACCAAGCTATTTTATAGCTTCTTTGTAGAGCAAAACAATGCAGTGTTTGTTTTTTTTTAAATTTAAAGTTTTAAAATATATTCCTTGAAATTTCTCGTAATATTTTTTTTTAAATTGTTCATAATTGTAATGGAATTTATTTGCTTGGTGGATTTTAGTAATGGAGATTAAGAGTAGTATTTTCATTATGTAAAATAAAAAATGGGAATAATTTCAAGTGCTATGTTGATCAAAGCAATCATCGTGTTTCTGCAAGATCCTTATAATGATCAATTATTAGAAATATCAAGACTTTTAATAAATTTATTAATACCCCTTTCTAATAAAAGCAAATTAAATAAAAAAAATATCACAAACTTGTAATGCTTTATTAAGAATTATATTTTTACACACATATGCAATCATATAATATAATTTTTAATAAATCATTTTTTCATTTTATGTATAATTCCATTTGTTGTTTCCTTACAACTGCATTGAAGGAAGGCTTCAGATATAAATTTTTTAAATCTTCAATTTACTCATAAACCGCTTAAATGGGTATTTTAATTGTTATTATGGTTATTTAATTGTTATTATCTATTATGGTCTTGATTTTTCCATCACATATCTTAGTTTATAATATAAAATTTTTATATAATAATACATTTTGATTTGTAATGTTTAATTGTTCTTATTTTATGTTAATAATTACCTCTGTATGTGTAAATATAATATAGCATTCAACAGAATTATTTCAATATAATTTATTTTAAAAAAATGCATCTGCACGGTGTCTGAGAGGTTATGGTCACAAACTTGTGGATGGCATTGTTTCTGTCAACTTTTCTGCTTCTGTTTGAATCTTGGTATCACTAAAGACCCATGATACTGTAAGGCTAATGCATGTGAACCTGTCCAGTCTTAAAGTCATGTTAGCATGGTGTGAAACTCTTGAAAATGGGGTACCAGCTGGAGTGTAATCCTTGTCATTTGAGCCTAGTTTAAAATGTTACTTCATTAGAACAATATTAAAAAGAACAGTCTATTTTTTAAAAAATCTGCTATTTGTTCTATGTTTCAAGAAATGCAATAATTTTTTTCTAATAAATGATAAATTTAGACATGATAGGAATGCAGAGTGAAACTTTTATTTTGAAAATCCATTTTTATTAATCCATGAAATAATTATTTTTGTCTATTTTACTATAGAAAGATTTAAAAACTTTACTATTTTAAAGGTAATTTATCATCCACAAGTGCCATCATATGCTAGATATCATTTGAAAAATCCAGATGCTGCAGCTAGAGCTCATCCTAAGCTACTAAAACTGTTATTCCAAGATGGTTACCTAATTCCTGAAAAAGTGCGAAAGTGGATTCAAAGCATAGTTGATAGAACCTTGCAAAGCTACCGACCACAATTTCCCATTGTGAGAGTGAGTATCATATTAAATTTTAAAAAAGTTCTTACATTATATCTTCGTTAATGCTTATGCTTTTAGTATTGTCCTTTGTTAAAGCATTATTTTTACGAGGCACATCCAGGAAGTAAGTTTCCAGATGTTTTCCCCTTTAAAGTAAATATAATTAGCCATGTCAATTGTCCATGCATAACAGATTTATGACGTATAAATCAAATGCCAGCCCAACAGATCCTGTCTCGTGCCAGTAGCATGGTAGCAGTGGTCCAAAATGGAAGATCTTATTCCTTCTTCCGCCACCTGCGAGGTTCAGTTGGTGATTAAGTTCTTGAACACACAAAGCATTGCGTCAATTGAAATTCATCACCAGCTCTGTCAGGTCTATGGGTCGAAGATCATGAGTAAGCAGGTGGTGCGTTGCTGGTGTAGTGAGTTTTCCCGATAGTCGTCAAAGTGTCCTTGATGAAGAGTGCAGTGGCCGACCATCCCTCAACAATGATGATGTTGAGCTTGTGAGGGAGAACTGTTGTTTCATGATTATGGAGTTGAGCAGCCATTTTCCGCAGGTATTGCAATAGTTGTTGCATGAGATTGTCACTAAAAACCTGCTGATCAAAAAGTTGTGTGCCAGGTGAGTGCCAAAAAACCTAACGTCTGAACACAAAATTCAACACTGACTTTTCTGCAATGATATCATGATGACGGCAACAAGTTCATCGACAGGATCGTCACCGGTGATGGGACTTGGATTTCGCACTTTACCCCGGAAACCAAGCAGCAGTCAATGCATTGGCGGCTTAGGGGATCTCTAGTCAGGACGAAATTCAAATAGATGCTGTTGGTGCAGAAAGTGATGTGCATGGTGTTCTGGGACAGGAAAAGCATTCTGCTCATTGACTTCCTTCCACGTGGGGAAACCGTTACAGTGAAATACTGCCAAAATTGCGACGTGCCATTCAAAACAAGAGCCATGGAATGCTTACTGCAGGTGTTGTGCTCCTGAATGACAATGCTTGTCCACATACAGCTCGACACACAACAGCTGTTTTGACGGAATTTGACTGGTGTTATTTGATCATCCATCCTAAAACCCTGATCTTACTCCCAGCAATTTTCATGTATTCTTGAAACTCAAGAAATTCCTGTTCTCTGATGAGCATTTTGGAAATGATGAAGAGCTGAAGACATCTAGCACACTGGTTCCATTCACAGGTGGCAGAGTTCTACGACAGAGGGATACAAAAGTTGATCCCACAATGCAACAAATGTCTCAATTCTGGTGGTGGCTATGTTGAAAAATAGCTAAAACATTGCTGTACTTGTTGCCAATAAATATGTTCTTGAAAGTGTGAGTTCTTTTCTTTAAAAAAATAAGAAAACTTACTTTCTGGATGTGCCTCATAAATATAATTTCATGATGTCAAAAAATTGAGTTACAATGCAACCTGCTAAAAAATCATATGAAAGAATCACATCAAATAAAACCCTTGAAAGGCTAAAAGAAAAAAAAGAAATGTTAGATAGTGAGTAGACTAAACAATATATATTCTTCATGAGAATTAATTTCCAAGTACCTTTTTAGATACCTTTTAACATAAAATTTGAGGTGTAGTTTTGAAAAGTGTGAAGAATAATTATTCAAAATCATGTATCACATACACTTATCAGTAAAATATACATAATCATTTATTGATAGCTATTGTCAAGTCTGAAAAAAGTACTCAATAGGAGCAGAAATTTGTATATTTAAGCTTAATTAACTTTATGTAACTTATAATAAATGATTCAATCATAAATTATTATTGTGATCAGTCACTATTATATTACATTATTTGTATATTACCTAATAATGTAAAATGAGACAATTGATGATTCTTTGAAATGAATAGATTAATCAATCTTCATTTATTTATTTCATAATAAACTTGTATAGCACTTAAGATGTATCAAGCTCTAAAACAGCTTTACTAAATTTAAATGTGTCATTATTTTTAAATTCAATTCAAACTCTTGGGTCATGAGATATAACATGACCTAATGGGCATGATATTATTTTGAGAAAATGTCGAGAGTTTATAAAAAATTCTATATCTGTGTATATTGAATCTTATCCTTTATTCATAAAGTCAAATTGAAAAAAAAAACAGATTCCTTTTTGTTTTGATATATGTTAATGTTGCTTCCTTATATTACATCTTGACAAATTTATACTAAATAAACTTGTCCGTATAATAAGTTTTAAGTAGACAATATAATATTAAAAGTTTTTTTTTATAAAATATTTTATATGAAAAGATAAAGATTTTATATGCTTATATTGATGTGCATAAGAGAACTTTTCTTTAAAACTTGCTATTTTCTATTAAATTAATAAACTACCAATTTTGTTAACGTTTTTTTGTAATTGAATGTTTTGTGAGAAGTTATATTTTTAGTTTATCTTAAATCAAGTAAATATTTTTAACAACAGCAAAATTTTCCATTCTTTCCTTTTTTTATTATTATTATTTTTTAATAACAGTCAAAAAGTGTTGCCAATTATGACAAGACATTATTATTTTTAAACATCATTATTATAAATATCTGTATGATGGTGTCACTGTTTGGGATTTAGGCTGTGCAGCCTGGTCAACCTCCAGAGTGATGACCAGCTGCATTGGTCGGGTGATGGTGCTTCCATTAGTACACCAGCACACAAGTATGGACTTTCTTGTCACAATCAAGAATTAACTCCTCCACTAAAAAGCAATATATTTTGAATTACTCACTGTTTTTTCAATTTGATAATGAATTTGATTACATCTTTGTAGATCATTCCAAGTTCTTCAGGTCCTGCCCGCACTATTAAATTATTGAAGAATGATCTTTCTGTTATTGATATTGATTTAGTCCCTGCAATTCCATGCATTCTTGAATCTAAACAACCTGGTATTGATGGGAGAGTTAAAGCAAAATTAGGAGCCACTTTGGAGGTAAATGAATTTTGTTTTTTTTCATTTGCTTCCTTTGATAGATAAAAAAAAAAGTGTTATACTTAAATTGTACTTATTGTTACTAAAAAAATTAAATTTTTGTGATTGCTTTCATAAATTGATATAAGTGACACTTGGGGAGGGACATAACTACATTGTTGAAGTAGAAATTTTGTAGATTTGTTTTGTTTGAGTAAACATACATATTAATTAAAAATAAGTACAATGTGTCTAATGTAAGATTTTTCATACTTTACTTATACAATATCTATTGATCGAGAAAATAAGTATGAAGAAGGTAGATTTTCTTTTATTTTTCATCAAAATAAATGTTTTGCTTTATATATATATATATATATATATATATATATATATATATATATATATATATATATATATATATATATATATAATTTCCTTAATCTGATTTATTTTAATTTATTACAATAAAGTATTTTATTTAAACATTAAATTTCTTTGAAAACTAAAATTACGTAATTGAAAGGTTTTGTCATATTTATACACTGGTGTGATTTTTATTATTTATTATTTTTTTTTGTTTTAAGCTGTAACTCTACAAGAAATCATCTGAGAAACATGAAATGAGAGCATTTTGTATGCTGACAAAAGCATAGCTGTGCAAAAGTGAATACAATGCAAATAGTGTGGAATCATATAAAAAAGGGCTTTATTGAACTCATAGTATTGTTATGATTGTTTGTCCTAGAGGAAGAACAGCAAGCAGATGTTCCTTAGTATGAGACATGCTCTCCCCTTATTGCAATGGTTACTTGGCACTGTCTCTCCATACCCAGCACCAGTTTGTCCAATTCTTGTGGTAAAAGTACCCACTCCTCAATCAGCATCTGTTTCTGCTTTTGGGTGTTCCCCAGAGGATGTAATCATGCTGCAAGGCATCTCCCCAAAGCATCGCACACATGTTCTATAGCAGGCATGTCAAACTCATAAGATATTGCAGGCCGCATGTTTTTAAAATTAATTTTGAACAGATTTATTTTTATAATTTTAACAAGACATTTCAGCTACATATTTATCTAATAAATTAATCTAAATAATGATATAATATCATGCAAGATAGTGCTCAAAGTGAAGTATAAAAGTAGTAAAAAATTAATGTATAAGATATTAGTGTTTTATATGGAAAGATACTGTGATTCTCTCGTTGATGACACATGTGTGTTTGTGAAGTTTACGAAGACATCTAAACAGCAATAACTTAAAACTAAAAGTAAAACAAAGGTAATAAAATAAAGCACACTAATCCTATTGACTTTAAATACTTATTTTTAAAATCATGATGAAAAATATTCTTATTTTTGATTTTCTTAAAATGAGTTTTTTTGTGCGTAGATTCTGATACATTTTCTGAAAATCTACTTTACCTATAGCGCTCATATCTTGCATGTTACAAAACTTAATTATTTCCTATACAATGAGTACTTTTTTAAAAAAAATAAACATTTAAAACTTTTAGATATATTGTACATTATCTTCATAAAAATTTTAAATAATATTTAAATCATAAAATTAAACTTTTTAAAAAAAGTTATTTTATTTACATTTATTGTATAGAATGATATGTTAACAAGCACCTCAAGGTTTAAAAGTTATATTCCAGTAAGCTTAATGCAAGTTGTACCTAAAGTTAAGTATATGACTGAAAAATATGATAACTATTAATTGCTCACACATAATTACACATAACTGATTTTTTTTACATACACAAGCACATTATACAGATATTATGGCTTAAAATAAGTTTATTTTTACCTGCCAAGAATGCCCAGTCCCAATATTACTTTTTATAAGATGTTTGGCACCGTTTTCATACAGCAAATCATCAAAGCTTGGTTGAATATGCTGAGATGATGCCGATCTTTAAAATTGATGATAAATGTTTATTGGTTAGTTCTGACCTTTCTGAATTTTTGTTATTTTTCATTAAAGAAAATAATTGCTCCTATAAATAAGTACTTCCGAACGTAGCCATTATACGCATAACAAAGGATAACATCTTAGAAAATCGATCTGTTGATAAATATTGGTAAAAGTCTGGAATTCCAATTTCCATATATTTTTGCTTGAGCAAAGAATCACATTGGATCTCAATCAATTCCATTTATAAATTTTCATCAACAAGTTCAATATCCATAGATAGAGGTGAAGTAAAAAGATGAAATTGGAATTCACAGCTTTTGAAATAAGAAAATTTTTGATTGAATTCTATTTCTAACAACTCAATTTGGGGAGCATATTCTGTAAATTTTAATTTAGGGGATTTAATGAATAGATATTGCAGCTTTCAAAGTGAGACAGATTTTCTTTTATTTGTTTTCACCTAAGAAATAATTTTTGTTTAAAAGCGTTAATGTTATCAAATAGTGTTGTAACAAGATTATTTTTGCCTTGAAGCTTAAGATTGAGTTTGATGGTGACTTGTGATATCAACTCATAAGGCCAGGTCCTTTAGCCATTGTCCATCTTTTAATTTTGCAAATTTGTATTTTTTTGTTTCTAAGAAAATTATGATTTCGTCCAACAGTTTGAAAAATAGTTTTAATACTTTGACTCGAAAGCCATCGAACTTTTGTATGATATGGTAGATTGGTAAATTTACTTTCTATGTCTTCCAGAAATGTAGTGAATTGACGATGATTAAGCCTATGTTCTTGAATATAGTTTACAATTTTTGTGACAATTTTTAAAACATGTCTGATATTTAAAACTTTGGAACACAGTACTTTTTGATGAATAATGTAATGAAAATGTTCAAAATTATTGTTTCTGTGTTGTTTGCACGTTTCTATTAATTTTGCAACAACTCCTTTGGTAATACTGGTCATGGTAGGTGCGCCATCAGTTGCAAGACAAACCAACTTATCTAATGGTAACTTATACTTTTTTACAACTTCCATAAGTGCATCAAAAATATCAGCTCCAGTGGTAGTATTATGCACAGAAATGACTTCTAAAAGTTCTTTATTTTTAAGTTAACATCGCCTCTCCGAATAAAAATGGCCAGCTGAGTGATATTTCGAATATCTGTACTTTCATCAATTGCAATCGAGTAGGCTTGAAATGTTGATATTGTTAAATGATGCTGATCTCTCAAATTTTTGGCTATGTCATCAACTCTGCTAGCTACAGAATTTCGACTTAAGCTAACACATTAAAAAATTTTCCTTTATGCTGGACTTAATACTTCCGCCGCTTTGATTAAGTATTCACTAATAAAATCACATTGAGTAAATGGTTTCGATCTGCTTGCTTTTTAATGGGGTAACATATAACTAACTTTTACAGCAGCTGTATGTCTTCAGAAAATTTAGTGAATACCTTTTTTGTTGTTTTTGAAGAGTTGATTTCAAATTCACCAATTTTTCTTCACGAAATTTTGAAATGTATTGGTCATAATTTGTTTTATGATTTGTCTCATAGTGTCTTTTAAGACTATACTCCTTAGAAACTGAAATGGAGTTTTTGCAAATCAGGCATGACATTTTATTCTTGTTTTGGACGCAAAAATATTGTTCCCATTTTTCTTGAAAAATGCATCGTTCATCTGCAATTGATCATCTGCAATTGTTCATCTGCAATTTAAAATGAAAAAAACTTTAAAAGCTCGATATTTAAATATTTTTTAAAAAGTCATGGCAGGCCGCAACTTATGTATGGGTGAGCCACATGTTTGATATGCCTGTTCAATAGGATTTAAATCAGGGAAGAATGCTGAACATCAGCAATCCAGTGTGACCTTGCATCGTCATCCATAAAAAAAGTCTGGACCAATAGTACCCCGGAACAGATGCACATGGGGAAGGATCACCCCCTTACAATAAAAATCTCTGGTTACAGAACCATTGTCAAAAATGTGAAGCTCCGTACAGATGTTACTGAGATGAAACCAGTCCTGACCTTTCTTTAAATCAGTTGGCAGTTAAATCAGTTGGCAGTGAGAATCACTTGTGATACTGAAACAATTGTCATCTGTAAAGGAGACTCAAATCCATTCATGAGATGTTCAGTTTTTGTGGTCCTTACACCACTTTAAATGATCCTGCCAATAGCCAACTTTTAGAGGGAGGCAACATTCAGGATAGCAGGCAAATAGGCCAGCTTTGTGAAAGCGTCTGGCCACAGTAAACCGCGACTCTTCTTACCCTTTTGCTGAGTGATGGCACTTGCTGACTGGGATTGGGCTCTTTTCGCCTGCAGGACGATATATTGGTCATCTTCTGCAGTTGTTTTCCTAGGGTAGTCGCCACAAACACTTTTCTAACAGCTGCACCTATGGTTTGGAAGGCTTTCTAAGCATGCAAAATGACACTAAGTGATTCCAAACTCTTCAGCTACTCTGTTCAAACTATTCCCCTCCTCCAGCTTTCTGATCATTCTTCTGCATGTGAAGTTGCCCAGATAGTTTCTTCTAGCCATATTTCATGGATGAACTCACTTTCCCTTGCAGCGAATGTCTTTAATTACACCTTCCTTCCATTGTAGTCATGAGCTGTGTGCGTCATCGCCTATGATGTTTTGTTCCTGACATCAGCATGTGCATTGCCTTTCTCCTGAATTGCATGTTCATTGTACTGATCGAATTAACCTCTTATCTGAAATTTCATGGTTATCTGTGTGTGTTTAATATATCATTGTTTCTAAATTTTTGCACACCAGTGTAGCTTAACTGTTTGACAAATCATTTAAATGCTTCTGTTGTGTATTCTATAGTGAAAGAGCTTAATTTAACGATACAAGAGACTGCTGAGCAAGTTGAAATCAGTGCTGGCTCTCTACATGCAATTTTGTGTGATAATATGCAGAGCGGTTGCAAAATTTGTTCCCAAGCTTCTGTCAATGGAACAGAAAAACTTCATCTTGCTGTAACAGATGACCTACTTAGCAGTATCAACGTTAAACCTGGTTTCTTGTGACTTCTGGCTGTTCCCAAAAATAAAAATGCCATTGAAAGTATAAGGTTTTCAGAGTAGATATGAGATAAGGCAGAACCTGACAGCCGAGTTGAACAATATTCCGAAAAAAGCCTTCCAGAAGTGTTTTTGGAAATGGAAGGAATGCTGGGCTGAGTGTGTGAAGGGGCAAGGTGCCTACCTTGAATATGATCCCCCAAAGTAATTTAAGATATTTTTTCTGGCCAAAGGTTGGATACTTTTTGAACATACCTTGTATATAGCAGGAGCAAAAAGACTTTTGATATTTTAATACATCTGTCCATTCTACTCACATTGATGTATTACATTACCAAATAAATTATTTGAAGACACTCTGAGATTCATTTGGCTAAAATAATGCCATTTTATCAATGATTAGTTTCAAAGATATAATACCCAAAATTTTGAAGACATCTTCGCTGCATTATTTTTAAATTAAGTACTTAAAAGAAGCATTTGCTAACTATATGTTAAACACTTGCGTAGCTACTCCTGAGTGGGCCCTGAATCGAAATTTCTTGTAGACCCTTTTTGGAGGCCCCTTAACATTTTGCGTTATTTTACTTGAAACATTTAGGTGCCCCATATCATTGATATGGCAGTAGCTACGCCCTTGATGTTGAATGAGCACTGCAATTTCTAGAATCAACTTTGGAAACCAGAAATTTAAAAAATGAACACTTTTCAACTAATAATCAAGAGTATTAACCTTTTAAGCAAAGAATTGAAGAGAAAAAAAAAGTAAGACACTGTCTGGCAGTATGTAATGATGCATAAGGAATAATACTATTTGTTAAAAATAAAGAAATCTTTCAAGTGGAACTATTTGAAGATCCTTACAAATTCAATATAAACTTATAATTAAGCTTTAATTAAACAAATTTTTTTCCCTTCTAAATTTTAGGACTTACCATTAAATGTTGAATTTTTATTACCTTCCTTTAATACATTCAAAAAGCAATTATATTATCATTAATTAAATCATAACTTTTTGTTAAATGTTTTTAACAAAAAGTTATCAAATTAGTCATATTGATTTATAAATGTGAAACATTATTGTAATTCATCTTTTATCTATTCAGACTTTCTTAGTTCCTAAACCATATTCTTCTACAAAACAAGCTCCAGTGAACAATACGGAAATTTCACGATTATGGAGAACTCATTTCCCTGATGCAGAAGAAAAGCTTATACATGACATTGGTTGTGTTAAACCAGTTATCAAACTTTTAAAGGTTTGTATTCTTTATCCAATTGTGTGTGAAAAATTTACATTGAAATTTTCTAAAAGAGACCATTTGTATTATTGAAAAATGACATTTATTGAGATTGTGCATTTTCTCATTAATTATAAAATATTAAAAATTTATCCTACCCATATCAGAAAAGGAATAACAAAATATTATTTTTAATATATGTTTTTAAGTAAAGCTGGAAACTCTCTATAAACAAATTATTTTTTGCAATTTTGCAGTAAATAAAATTTTCAGAACAATACACACATATTTGATGCATCAAAATGAACTTCTCTCAATTCCTAGTTTTGTGAATAATGTGATAAACAAAAGATTGTATTATAGTAATATCTCCACTTACACTACCCTGATTTACACAAACCCATCAATTGGTCTTTTGCTGTAGCGCTACACTGCTTGATTACTCACTCCCCGCTTCCTGTTTAGCAAACCTGCATGTTCAAACATATCGCACAGAATCAACGCTTAGCCATAATAATTTATTTTGTGCTGTTATAAACATATGTAGGCAGGAAAATAAATTTAGAAATAGAGATGAAATTCAAGTACTGCTGATTCCTACTTTAAGGAGCTGACAATTAATGAGCTCATAGAAATACATGAAACAAAACAAGACGTTGAAGAACTTGAGGCTTTAGACCCAGTTCAAACAGAAGATCGTATGACAGTTGGTAGTTTGACAGAAGGTCTACTTTTTATTGAAAAAGAGTTACAAAATTTAGAAATTATAGACTCTAATGAAGAGATTATTTATTTTAGCAAAACAAGGAATGAAGAAATTATTAGCATGCTACAAAGATAACTTATTTCATTCTTAAAATTTCATTTATTTTATGGTAACCTGTTTGATTTAAACATTTAAGTGTTTAATGCATTGTTTAAATGTGTTGGGATTTGATAAATGACAACAGTTTTATGACTCGTTTAATATAATAAAAACAGCAGACCAATTTCTAAAATAATTTTTTAATTTATCTTGATGTTTTAAAGTAAATTTAAAATCTCAGCAGGAAAAAAAGAACCTTTATTTTTGCTACATCAACATTTGCTCTCAATTTCAGTTAGTGAACCCATATCTGAAAAACTTCTCTGTAAAAATAAACATCGAATATGCATAGTATGTCTTTTTTCAATTCCTACTATTAACTCACACTCTATATTTATTTATCTTGGTGGAATTTTCAATCGTTAATAAAATACATTTTAAAGTGCTCAATGGACTAAATTCATGTGACGTCACGATCACATGATTCCTGTTCAGCTCTTGCGCACATGCATGCGGCGTCATTTGTTTACAACTATTTTGCTCTTAAACTTTAGTTGATTATTCTTTTTTGACGTTCAGAAATGACGTACTGTGCAGCATATGGATGCAATAACTCCAAAAAGAAAGACAATTGCAGAAACAAAACTTTCTTCCAATTTCCTTTAAAAAATCCAAATTTATTAAAAACATGGATAGAAAAGATTAGGCGGGAAAAATTCGTACCTTCTTATGCTTCTGTACTATTTTCGAATCATTTTGAAGAGGAATGTTTCGAATACCAAAATTTTACTAATCACAGGCACTTAAAACCTGGATCAGTGCCTACAAATTTTGTATATACAAAAAGTCCATCTTGAAGAATTCTGGAAAGATGCAAGCCCTCTACTTCTACTGAAATGTAAGTACTTCAAAATTTTTGCTAAGTTTAAGTTAAGTTTTTAAATGAGTTACTTAGAAAATACTTCAATGGTTAAATATCTTAATAAACTTAAGTTTTACTTATGTTATAAATCTTCAAAATAAAGTAACAGAAGTAATTCTGTACTTTATATAAAACTACTTCCATCAAGGGAGAGGTAAAAAAGGAGCTGCTGTGAAATCAAACCCAATTTCATTCTCAACTGCTATTACTGGTTCGCGCATAAATACTTCTTCTGATGTCTGGGGAACCATTTTAACAGGTTTTGGTTGGTGCTAAGTCTGTAATCTTTCTGTTGGCGCTTCATTACAGTTTTTTTGCTATGTAATCATTGATTGCATGCAGTAAAGCAAAAACATGTTTACAAAATGCTGGAGTGCCTCCAGCAGGACAAGTACATGTTGCACTTATAACCTAAAATTAAAAAAATTTTAAATATTAAAAGTAATAAATTTTAAAATTAGATTGCAAATTCATAGAAGTTTTTGGTATTTACATATCAGTCTACTGACTAATACATTTTGAAAAATTTATGCTAAAGTTATAATTTACAGCTCAGTTTAAATTCAATTATTTTAATAAAGACCATAATTTAAAATTTAAATAAATAAATCATGTAAATGAAAATTTCAAATAAGTAAAAATTAACAGTTTATAAAAACATGTCATAAAGTATTTGAATTAAAAACACTATGCCTTATAAGAAAAATTACTAACAATTTGGGAGAATCTTATGTTTACACAATATTATTCCTTATTGAATTGAAGTTTTAAATGAAAAATTTACATTTCTTTTTCAAAATGGTTTGGCATTTCTTGTGTTTACTTTTAATATGTTGGAATCAAATTAGAATTTACTCATAATTAGCAATAATTATAGAATGACTAAAGCTTAATAATGCATATTCATTAAAATAGAAAACAATGCAATTGATATTCAATGCTACTCTAAAAAATAAGAATCAAATTATAAACTTATCACTAATAATGTAGCTATTAAAAAAATATAAATTAGCCCATTCACATTTCTTTTTATCTTTTGGGGAATCAACTTTTAATTAAATAACTATCAATGTTAATACATAGAATCCTATTTTGTATTTTAAAACAATGAGTTATATTAAGGCATAAAAGAGTAAATAGTAATTCAATTATAATCGTTTTAAAAAAAGTTCCTAAATTAAAACAAAATAATTTTTAACTTACCTGACAAGTTCTGATTTGAACAGATGGCTTGTACGTCACTTTCTTCTTCATTTCGGCTTTAACAAAGCCTTGAATAAAAAAATCATCATTCATTAAGAAATCAGGCTCAGTAAATGATATCTTGCTTATGAATTTATCGTCGAATAATTTTAATCCTTTCGATATATTTGCAGCAACACTTCGATTTCCAGTGGCAGTGGAAAACTTCGCACTGTAATTTAATATTTCGTGCAAATTGAAATTTTTCAAAAGAAGCGGTTTCGAACCTATACTATGAGTCATTCTTGTGAAAAAATATGAAATAAAGAACTACAAAAATAATAACAAAAATAATTAATAGCTATATCTAAGTGAATCAAGAAATATAAATAAATATCCCAGCTAACACTAACGCAGCAGACGAATACTTAATTAGATAAATAAAGTAGAATAAAAAAAAAATTATGTAAAAGAGTTGTTAAAAATATTTCCTAACAACTATATATACTAGAATAATGCAAAAAATACAATGATATATGTTTTTTATTAGATAAAATTAAGATGCAAGAACGACGTCAACAAACATATAGAAAAACCAATGGTATGAATTTGCACGTGCTGTTTATTGACGTTGGGATCAAGTAATTACTGACTGGCATCAGTCTGTCCATGAAGTTACTCCATTGAGCTGAAATTTTATGTACATGATCATTTTGGATGACAATACAGTAACTGAATTACAAATACAGCCCCTTTGGCATCATTTTTGGCGAGTTGTGTCAAAACTTGAAAAGATTTTTTTCTCACGTTTTAAAACATTCAGTTGAACTTAAATTTTTTTTCACAATTGTTTTGGATGACAGTACGATACTTTAATTATAATTAAAAACGAATATTATGAAGAGCGTATTTTTCAATTCCTGCTATTAGCACGCACTCTCTAAATATTTGTTTATTTATCTTGGTGGAATTTTCAATCATTAATAAAATACATTTTAAAGCTCTCAATTGAGCTGAAATTTTATGTACTTGATTATTTTGAATGACAATACAAGAATTTAATTATAATTAATAAAAATTAATTAATTAAAACTAATTATTTAAAGAATTACAAATACAACCACGTTGACATCATTTTTGGCGAATTAGCGACCCTTTTGGCGACTTGTGTCAAAACTTGAAAAGCTTTTTTTTCTCACGTTTTAAAACATTAAATTGAAATTTTATAGACACGATTGTTTTGGATGACAATACGATACTTCAATGATAATTAGTAAAAATTAATTACCTCTTAATGTTGTGATCCTGTCATATATATATACATATTTATATTAATTGTAACTATTTAATAAAGAGTAGCTAAAATAAAATTTTTCTTTGTTGATCTAAGTAAGAATTGACTTAAAATTTTTTGTTATAGTACTTTTTTGTTTACTCTTTATGTTTGAAACGAAAGATAAGATGCATCTATCTTATTTATTCAATTTTAAGCCACACCCCAAATTCGCAGCACTTTTTTGTGAAAAAGTAAAAAATTGTCTAAAATGGTTTATCAATATCCAATATTTATGAAATTTTAGAAAAATTAAAATGTGAACTATTAAGAAGTGAACAATTAATTTATTTCACCAGTATCAAAAACTTTTTGCATTAGTATCATGTTCAATTCCCCCATTCTAATGAATTTTTCTGCCTTCGATTCTAAGCTACACCCGATTTTCAGCAGCATTAACATTGGAAAAAAGGGCTGCTTAGATTTGAATAAATATGGTAGTAATGTGTACATTACGACATCTAATGCATGTAACAACATATTTGTTGAACGAGTAGCCTATTTATCTTATTTTGTGTTTAATAAATATGTACTGAAAAATTTCTCTCTCTCTCTCCATCATTTAACTGTATTATATTTTTCTAAACTTTTAATTTTTATAATTTATCTTAACATTTGGTGACTCTTAAACAGCTATTGCGAGACAAAAATAATTGGAAAATACTGGCTTCCTACTACCTTAAAACTGTAGTAATGTGGATGCTTTTAGAAAATTCTAATAAAGAATACTGGAAGGAAGACAAAATGGATGAACGATTTATCGAGGTAATTCTGTTTTGCCGTTTTCTAAGTGTGTGAAATCATATTTATTGATTAAGTTCTTAACCCTTTGACGCACGTAAAAATAAATTCGCTGAATTTTTCAAAATAAAATTAATAAATGTAATGTATAGAACCTAAGAACAGAAAAAATACCTTTAAAAAAAATTACAATGAATTCCCCCCCCCGATGGGGGTCACTGGAGTACCACCGCGCACTTACGATATAATTCTCGGATGAACAGTATATGATTTGGATCAGATTTGTAAGATTATTCCTTATGTATTTTGTAATAAATTTACTAAAACATGCAGTATTAAGCATTAGAATTGCATTTTAAATGTTAAATATTACAAAATATAACTATAAGAGATTGAAATCAACTTCAATAGCCAGATTTTTTTATTGTTTCTTTATTATTAAAACATGCAATAATACTGATAAGAATTAGCTTCAAAAGATTAAATATTAGCAAATTTAATTGAAAGAAGTAAACAAAAATAATATTAAAAGAAATAGTATCAGCTATATTAGAACATATATTCATCATTCAAAAAATTACATTCATCATCCAAAAAATTCAACCTCTCTTCAGTATAAAAAGAACGTAAATGAGACGAGAAAAAAATTCCATTCGAGAAAAACCTCACCATTTCAATATAAACAAAATCCCCTTCTCCAAAGCAATGGCAAAAACTCCATAAATTATTAGTTACTTCCCTGTCCGAGTCAGAAAAAAGAAAAACAAGAAGGAATATATCTTACACGTGTGTGCTAGAAATCGGACAATTTTCATGTTCTAAACGTGCAGTGGTATCTCAGTGAAACCACCACTTAGATGACTTATTATGAGGCAGTTCTTTTTATAATTTATCATTCTAAAAATTAGTTATGCTATGAACAGCATATGCAGCAAAAATGTTCATAACTTACTTTGAATATTTATCTGTTTTTGTTTGCTAAAAAAATTTTTTTTGAAAGTGTTCAAAAAAGGCTTTTAAAACGATGCATTTTTCTCACAGAAAGAAGAATTTTTTGTATAGTGCTGACATCTAGAGTCTTTTATGAAAGATAAAAGATATCTGTAGAACCATTAGTTTCATTCAAATACCACTGCACGTTTAGAGGTATTTTTTTGAAAATGGTGGTTTCGCTGAGATACCACTGCACGTTAAAGGATTAAAGATTGAAAGCTTATTTATTCTCTCGTATATATGCATAATATTTGACAGCATTTTTTAACATGTGCTAATTATAGATTTATCATATATCTAATTTTTTAAAAAAATTTATGTGCTTCTCATTGTGTATTTCTTAAATTTATTTATAGGCTTTGGAGAAATTATCTGGATGTGTGCAAAATCAATGCATTCCATATTTTTTTAGTAAAAAAAATAATTTGTTAAGCAAAATTGGACTTGCTGAAGCTATGAATATAAATGGGAGATTGTGTTCTTTAATTAGAGATGTGAAAAATAATCCTGAAAACTTTTGGAAAATCTTTAATGTTTCTCCTACTTTTGCTGTATCAAATTGCTCATTGTAAACCGTGTTTCTTAGTTTTTACTTTTGAGTATTGATGAAAACATTCAAAGTAATTTTTAAAATACCAATTTTCAATGGTCATTAGTTATTGCCTTATAACTTAATTATTAAATATTAATTGGTATTCATTATTATTGTTACATTAATTATTAAGGTCACTGATTATTGTTTTACAAAAATGTATTCATTGCCATTTTTTTATGTTATCCAAAAGTAAATGTTTAAAAGAATTTGAAATGCTTTGTGATTTTGGTTAAGAAAATGTTTTTCATTGATTTTATTGTAATTGTGAAAAATGAAATTTTGGCTTCATGAACAATCCTTTTTTTTTTAAAAAAAAAAAGCAATGCTCTCTATGTGGTAATGTAATTAATGGAAAAATATAAACTGAATATTTAATAGAAAACTATAATCAAAGAAATTTTTAAGTTGCATTAAGATTATTTGTATTTGCTAATGAGTCATTAATTTTATCAATTAAAATAAAAAAAAACCTTTTATGTACGATTACAAGATGGCAACTCTACTTTTAAAGTTGCATATCTTATAATTTATAGCTGTTAAAATAATATGACTTTTTTTATCTCAAGAAATATGTTGGACTGATTATATTCAGATTGTTACCAATTTATCTTTTATATATTTTAAAGTAAAAATTTATCTTAATGCATGTTAACCATAATTTTTGAAACATATATTTTATTATTATATTGATGTAGTAGTGTGATATTTAAAATATTATCTGGTGCACATATTGGAGGTTCAAATATTTTATTTGTTGTATTTTTAAAAAATCTTTCTTAAGTATTATTTTTAATTGTCTTTTTATCTTCTATTTTATATGATATACATTGATTTATTCTGATGCTCTTCTTTTATATAATTTCTTAACCTGCTGCTCATTTTAATTCTAAATCAATTAATAATTGAATTTTTGTTACTGAATTTTAAATGAAAATTAGTACCTCCTAAGTTCTATGTACAACATAGTTGCTTTAGTGGTATTTGTAGATTGCAATAGCTTAATTAGCAGAGTAACAAATGTGTAAAAGCAAACCTTTTATTTCTTGTGCTTCTACAGATCATTGTACTGTAAGGGTGATGTACACTATATAAAAATCAATTAAAGCTTAAAGACTTTACATTGACATTATGTGGAAGTTTGAACCTAAGCTGGAAGTTTATTCTTCATTTTAATCATTTGACTGTGATTCAGAATTATAAGGTGTCTCACCAATAACTCTTATGTTATTTTTAATGTGACATAAATTATAGGCTTTGGAGAAATTATCTGGATGTGTGCAAAATCAATGTATTCCATATTTTTTTAGTAAAAAAATAATTTGTTAAGCAAAATTGGACTTGCTGAAGCTATGAATATAAATGGGAGATTGTGTTCTTTAATTAGAGATGTGAAAAATAATCCTGAAAACTTTTGGAAAATCTTTAATGTTTCTCCTACTTTTGCTGTATCAAATTGCTCATTGTAAACCGTGTTTCTTAGTTTTTTTACTTTTGAGTATTGATGAAAACATTCAAAGTAATTTTTTAAAATACCAATTTTCAATGGTCATTAGTTATTGCCTTATAACTTAATTATTAAATATTAATTGGTATTCATTATTATTGTTACATTAATTATTAAGGTCACTGATTATTGTTTTACAAAAATGTATTCATTGCCATTTTTTTATGTTATCCAAAAGTAAATGTTTAAAAGAATTTGAAATGCTTTGTGATTTTGGTTAAGAAAATGTTTTTCATTGATTTTATTGTAATTGTGAAAAATGAAATTTTGGCTTCATGAACAATCCTTTTTTTTTTTTAAAAAAAAAAAAAGCAATGCTCTCTATGTGGTAATGTAATTAATGGAAAAATATAAACTGAATATTTAATAGAAAACTATAATCAAAGAAATTTTTAAGTTGCATTAAGATTATTTGTATTTGCTAATGAGTCATTAATTTTATCAATTAAAATAAAAAAAAACTTTTATGTACGATTACAAGATGGCAACTCTACTTTTAAAGTTGCATATCTTATAATTTATAGCTGTTAAAATAATATGACTTTTTTATCTCAAGAAATATGTTGGACTGATTATATTCAGATTGTTACCAATTTATCTTTTATATATTTTAAAGTAAAAATTTATCTTAATGCATGTTAACCATAATTTTTGAAACATATATTTTATTATTATATTGATGTAGTAGTGTGATATTTAAAATATTATCTGGTGCACATATTGGAGGTTCAAATATTTTATTTGTTGTATTTTTAAAAATCTTTCTTAAGTATTATTTTTAATTGTCTTTTTTATCTTCTATTTTATATGATATACATTGATTTATTCTGATGCTCTTCTTTTATATAATTTCTTAACCTGCTGCTCATTTTAATTCTAAATCAATTAATAATTGAATTTTTTGTTACTGAATTTTAAATGAAAATTAGTACCTCCTAAGTTCTATGTACAACATAGTTGCTTTAGTGGTATTTGTAGATTGCAATAGCTTAATTAGCAGAGTAACAAATGTGTAAAAGCAAACCTTTATTTCTTGTGCTTCTACAGATCATTGTACTGTAAGGGTGATGTACACTATATAAAAATCAATTAAAGCTTAAAGACTTTACATTGACATTATGTGGAAGTTTGAACCTAAGCTGGAAGTTTATTCTTCATTTTAATCATTTGACTGTGATTCAGAATTATAAGGTGTCTCACCAATAACTCTTATGTTATTTTTAATGTGACATAAATTATAGGCTTTGGAGAAATTATCTGGATGTGTGCAAAATCAATGTATTCCATATTTTTAGTAAAAAAAATAATTTGTTAAGCAAAATTGGACTTGCTGAAGCTATGAATATAAATGGGAGATTGTGTTCTTTAATTAGAGATGTGAAAAATAATCCTGAAAACTTTTGGAAAATCTTTAATGTTTCTCCTACTTTTGCTGTATCAAATTGCTCATTGTAAACCGTGTTTCTTAGTTTTTACTTTTGAGTATTCATGAAAACATTCAAAGTAATTTTTAAAATACCAATTTTCAATGGTCATTAGTTATTGCCTTATAACTTAATTATTAAATATTAATTGGTATTCATTATTATTGTTACATTAATTATTAAGGTCACTGATTATTGTTTTACAAAAATGTATTCATTGCCATTTTTTTATGTTATCAAAAGTAAATGTTTAAAAGAATTTGAAATGCTTTGTGATTTTGGTTAAGAAAATGTTTTTCATTGATTTTATTGTAATTGTGAAAAATGAAATTTTGGCTTCATGAACAATCCTTTTTTTTTTTTAAAAAAAAAAAAAAAAAAAAGCAATGCTCTCTATGTGGTAATGTAATTAATGGAAAAATATAAACTGAATATTTAATAGAAAACTATAATCAAAGAAATTTTTAAGTTGCATTAAGATTATTTGTATTTGCTAATGAGTCATTAATTTTATCAATTAAAATAAAAAAACCTTTTATGTACGATTACAAGATGGCAACTCTACTTTTAAAGTTGCATATCTTATAATTTATAGCTGTTAAAATAATATGACTTTTTTATCTCAAGAAATATGTTGGACTGATTATATTCAGATTGTTACCAATTTATCTTTTATATATTTTAAAGTAAAAATTTATCTTAATGCATGTTAACCATAATTTTTGAAACATATATTTTATTATTATATTGATGTAGTAGTGTGATATTTAAAATATTATCTGGTGCACATATTGGAGGTTCAAATATTTTATTTGTTGTATTTTTAAAAATCTTTCTTAAGTATTATTTTTAATTGTCTTTTTATCTTCTATTTTATATGATATACATTGATTTATTCTGATGCTCTTCTTTTATATAATTTCTTAACCTGCTGCTCATTTTAATTCTAAATCAATTAATAATTGAATTTTTTGTTACTGAATTTTAAATGAAAATTAGTACCTCCTAAGTTCTATGTACAACATAGTTGCTTTAGTGGTATTTGTAGATTGCAATAGCTTAATTAGCAGAGTAACAAATGTGTAAAAGCAAACCTTTATTTCTTGTGCTTCTACAGATCATTGTACTGTAAGGGTGATGTACACTATATAAAAATCAATTAAAGCTTAAAGACTTTACATTGACATTATGTGGAAGTTTGAACCTAAGCTGGAAGTTTATTCTTCATTTTAATCATTTGACTGTGATTCAGAATTATAAGGTGTCTCACCAATAACTCTTATGTTATTTTTAATGTGACATAAATTATTACTTACATAAACAATTACTTATTTGAAAATATTTCTCGTAATTTTGTTAGTTATGTAAAAGTAAATTGGTGTATTTTTTAAATAATATAATTCATTTGTTTCAAGACACTGCATAAATCCAATTCTGAAATAGTTTATTCAAGATTTTCATGTAATGAAGGATAAGACTGCTGCATAATTTCAGTTTTGAATATTTGTGAATACTAGCAAAACATTTTTGTGAAAATTATTTCCAAATTTTATTTAGTCAATTATAATTATTCATTATGTATTTAGTGAATGTTAACAAATGCTTCAATCCAAAAATATAATTTTAAGTATGTTTTAAAGCGAAAAATTTTGCACTTGCTTTGCATATACTTTTTCCATTCTAGAGTACTTTTAAAAGATTCCTTTTTTAAATATTTTAGCCATTAATTTATAATTACTATATTTGAATTTATAATAATCCCTTTAAATAAATATATATATATTAAATTTTTCTCTTTAACTTTTTTGTATTTTTAATCAAATTTTTGTAATTTGTTGCGGATTTATCTAGTTTTATTTTTAAATTCTTAACAATAATTCCCGAGCTATATTACAATCATATTGTATGAAATTTTTATATAACCATAACCAAAAAGATAATTGAATAAAATTCAATTGGTTTGATTGATTTCAGATAATTTCCATAAATACCAATAAATTAAAATTTGGATTAGTTTCACAAATTGGCTTGTCTGTTAATTTATAGCTGTATCACAAAAATTATATGCACATTGCTTAAGTTATGATTATATGAAACATTTTTTGGAAGAGTTGAATACTATAGGAATAAAAATAACATTTTAAATTAATATAATAATGATATATTTTATGTTATATATCTTTGAAGCCTAGTGGCTGAGTGGTTAGTGCATCGTGCTTCCACACCATAGGTCCAAGGTTCAAACCCGGGCTGGGTAATTTTGACTCAGCCTTTTATCCCTTCAATGGGTTGATGAATGAGTACCAAGTATGCTTGGGAACTTAACACTGAGGGTTTCATTTCAGACTGACCAGAACATCTGTCCAGCACCTAATGGCCCGAGGTCCACGTATACTGAATTGGGCACATTAGGCATTGGCCCTCTTTAGCTGTTGCACCTCTGAGCTAAGTTATATATTTTTATTGTGCTATTTTTATATTTGTATTTATATAATTGAATATTTGAGCATTTTTATTTACATTTTTTCATTTAAATATAGGTTTGATTTGTTTATTTATGTCCCACTTTGATGCTGCTTAAATTAGCATAATTTCATTTCAAGGCAGATCTTTAGTGACACCAGGCATGACAATAGCAGAAATGAATTTGCAGTCATGTTCACTTGGCTATCATAGCCACTTGAATATTAAGTATTTTTATCTGTCAAATAATTGCAGTATTATATTTAAAGCAAATTATATTAAAATCTGTTGTGTTATTAACACCCAATTAATGTGTTTATTATAGCATTTGCTATATTGTATAAAAGCATCTTAGTTATTGTAGGCTGTGAAAAATCCTTAAAGTTGTAAGATGTTTTATTCCATTGAAAATCAATATTTAGAATTCTTGAATAAACTTTCCATTAAAAATCAATATTTAGAATTCTTGAATAAACTTGCTTTCAAACTGGGAACATATCTTTTCTGAAGCATTTAATATATATATGGTTATGGGTTATACTTGATTTATTTTTAACACTTGAACTTTATAAACATCTTTATCTTAGAAAGATACACATTCACTACTTAAAAAAAAAGGATTCTATGTTTTAAGAGCAACAGTATCAGGTTAGAACTGATTTTAGAAGTTAATTAATTTTTAATTTCTTTGTTATCTTGAACTTTATTTCATGGTGTTTCGGTTAGAATATGAACAGTGAAATTTCTCTTGAATGTTCTTACTTAGTGTATATTTTTGTTTGTATTTAAAACGGTATATTTCAAGTATTATTAAAAAGAATTATTGATTTGTTGTTGATAATGCAGAAGCATATTATTTTTACAAGACCAATGGAAATATTTAGTTTTGTTTCCCACCTATAGCATTCTTATTTGGTAGCTCTAAAGTATTGATATATTATTATATATTTTAATTGGTGTACCTTGGAAAGTATTAAAAATTATAAATTTATTCTTGAAATAAATTGAAAGTGAGGAATGTGACATACAAGAATCAGTCTTTTATGTTGTATTTCATAGCTATAATATGTGAATAGTTAATTTCTGTTAGGTGAAATATATACTTGTAATTGTCAATTTCTGAATGAAAGGGGGGGGCTCTTTGCTAGTTCTGTTATTCTAAATAAAAGTACTTTTTTGTTGATGTTTTTAGAAATCATGTAAAATGTTTATACTATTAAGAACATCTTGCATGTAATAACTGACTCATCAGTGGAAAACAGTTGAGATAAATAAGGGTTTTAAATTATCTTAAATATAACTTAATGTGTTTTCAGTATTTGAATTTTATTTATTTATTATTATTATTTTTTTTTTTTGTAAATTTAATCGAAACATTATTGAACATTAAACACTTTTGGGTGTTGAAATAAGCTCCATAGAAAATGCTTCTCGAATTTGCAAGTCTTTGAAAAGTAAATGTTTGCTTGTTTTTAAAAAAATTATGTCCTTTTATTTTGAAGAAAAAAAGAATATACAACTTTGACACTTTTAATATTCAATTCAATTGTATGTGAAGAGTTTTGGGGTACACCTGTGATCAAAAACAGTTTAAAAGCTTATTTTTATATTGTCGTTTTGCTAGTTTTTAAAAAATGTATTTGTATTTTATAGGTTTTTTTATGATGATAAAAAAAATTTTAATCCCTAAAGAAACTATTTTACAAATGTTGGAAATTATATAAAGTTTTCAAAATGTATGTGTTGTAATTGTAAAATATTTTAATTTGTATTATTTTTTTCACTCAGTATGTGCATGCAATTAAATTGTAGTAGTATTTTTATTTTCTATTTTTGTTTTACTAAAGAAATTTTAATAAAAATATTTTTTGAAGTTTTTTCCTGTATTTTTGTTATTTATTTGTGTTTCTCCATAAATTTTTAAAGCTTCATTTAATAGAATATATTTACAATATGAATTACATTCAAAAGCTCTTAAAATGAATCATATTTAAATATATTAAATGGGGGACACAATTGATTCATATTAAAATATCGAGATTTCACATTCCAAATTCCTGCTCAATAGCGTCATTATAAATAGCTACCAAATGAAAGAATTAGGTTTTTTAACTCGTTTGTTTCAAAAAATGAAATTTTCTAAAAACATAATAAAATTTTTCACTTTTTAAGTTTATATGTTTTTTGAAAAGTTATAAAACGAACATAGCACAATATTATCTTTTGCAGAATTCTCAGAAGAATAGAAACTTTTTTTTTTTTGTACTCTAATCCTTCACTACAATATCTGTTGAAGGACTGAAAAAAAAGGATTTAATATCTTAACACATATTGAGTTAAAAATTTTCTTCATTGACAATTTTTATTCTCTGATTCAGAGTTCTCCCAAAATAATTGTCTCTTAATAACATTTTTTATGCAGGACTCAACAAATAAAAATCTCTTAGCTTTTTTTCTAGAAATTTTTTTTATTCCTACTACTTATTATGAGAGAAAATTTAAAAAATTTATAACTATATACCAAGAAACAAACCTGCATTATTTGTTATCTTGTGTACGTTTAACAGTTTATTTTTTTAATTTATAAAAATACAAAGCAGTTTCCTGATATTTTACTAAACATTGACGTCGTTTCCTTGGTAATGTTGCATAATAAACATTGCTGACACATACACCCTCTTGCTTTGTTATTAGTTTCTACTTCCTCACCCGATTCATGTGGGATAACTATTGTAGCGTTGATTATTGATTCAAGCTGAACCTTACTATTCTCGCCTGTTAAGAAGTGATTTTTGATGCTGATGAAGTTAACAGATTTTATGGGTTGACCTTAGAGAACCTTTTATCATATGTATTTTTAAAAGTTACTCTTACTACTCTACCATTGCCTGGATGCATTTCATTTACCTTGCCTAATTGCTGGAAGAACATATCCTTAATAATTGCAATTTCTTCAATGTTAAAGTTATTTTTAGATCTCAATTTAGTTCTATTTTACAAAATAGTTAAATAGTGTCCACCTTTTCCAAAAACAATTTCGTTTTTTAAACAATATCCTAAAGGGAACGTAGAGAAAGTTTATCATTATTGATGTTATACTATCATTATTATACCGGTCGAATTAATTGGGGCAACATTTTTTTCTTGTCTGAGTTGGTGTGAAATTACCAGTTATGTCCCAAACCACCTCAAACCGTTTGTACCTGCTCAGAATTAATGTAACGGATCGAGAGAGACCTAGACTATAATTTACTCATTTTATTGGTTTTAGTACATTAGTAGCTCAGTTGTGAGGTAGCTGGTGGGTATAATTTTGCGTTCCACGTAACATGTGTTTTGCTTGTTCAGACATGGATATTACTCCGAGGAACCGTTCTAAAGTAATCGCTCTTTAAGAACACGCTTCTATGACTGTGAGAGATGTATCTACAGGAGTTGGTGTGGGAAAATCAAGTGTTTTAAGAATATTTCAAGATTCCTGATTATCGTCTCCGAAAAGAAGAGGAAAATGTGGGCTCAAAGGCAGTGGCGTAGCTAGGTACTCAAAGGCCCCCAGTGCAAAAAAAAAAGTTCCCTATTTTTGTTGGGTTTTATTAATAAAAAAATTATAAATATTTTAAATATAAACTGCTGTTTATAAAAAATGCAACACCTTGAAGAAATCAGAATTAAATTTAATGCACAAACGACTTGTATTAGTACAAATAAATGACGAAATTTTCAAAGCAAAAAACAATATTAAGTGCCCGAATGCAGTATTTGGTGTAGCTACCACGCTCTCCAATAAGTGCTGCTATACGACGTGGCATGGTGTCTAACAGATTTTGAATGTCTGTATGTGGAAGACAATAACATAGCTTGTATGCGCAGTAAAAGTTCGTCTTTTGAAGCTGCAGGACGCGGATCACGAGCGAGACGCCGACCAACCAAATTCCACACGTGCTCAATAGGTGACAGATACGGCGAATAAGCAGGCAAGGAAGAAGTTGCATGTTTGGGCAGAACAAAAGTCTCGAAACAGTCTTTGAAAAATGTGAGTGTGCATTTTCCTGCTGAAAGATAGTTCCAGGGATGCCTTAAATGAAGGGAACGACTTCAGGCTGTAGCACTTCACGGACTCTCCTGTTGCTATTGAGATTATCCTCAATTCGTAGCAAATTGGATCGTCCATGGTACGAAATCGTACCACAAACCATAACTCCGGGTGTTAGGCCACTATGTCGTTTGATAACGCACGCTGGAAGGCAGTGTTCACCGTCATATGTCTAACACGAATGTGGCCATCACGGTCCAACAAATTGAAGCGTGATTCATCTGAAAAGACAACTTGGTGCCAATCAGCTTGCCAGGCTCTGTGCTCATGGGCCCATTGCAGACGCAGCCTTCGATGGTTTGCCGTGAGGGGGCTCCTGTATAAAGGCACCTTTCCACGCAATCCACGTTGCAGCAGACGTTGACGAAGCCGACATTAGTACACCTGTAGCTGTAGACCAACACCTGTTGTGCTATCAACTTCCTGGAGGAAGTTGTGTGGTCATTCACCGCCATGCGGAGCAGGTGTCGATCGATAGCGAATACTGACGTCACCTTTCGTCGTCCACTGACAGTTTTTCGTGTCGTTCGGTGCTCGTCGGTGCACTGCTTCCAAACTCGCATCAATGTGGAACTGTTCCGCTGCGCACGAGATCCTATTGTGCGATAGGAAAATCTTCCTTCTCGCGCGAAGGCCAATAATTTTCCCCCGTTCAAACTCCATAAGTTGTTGGAATTTCTCCTTATTTCGTCGTGGAAGCATACTTAGGTCTCACGTAACGTTCACCACTAACAAATAATCATTAACTATTTTCATCGTCCCCTCTTATTTATACGACTTCAGCATCAGTTCAGAGGGCGCTGCTCAGGTCACGTATCTGCGGTGACTCCGAAACTTTACTATTTTACGTAACATCCTATAATTGATATTTGCTGCATAGTTCATTTAATTCTGAGGATTCCTTCATTGTGTTGCATTTTTTACAAACAGCAATGTACGTACTCCGCATTAATTCTTAAATATTCTTAATCTGTTTTTGTACACCATTATACACATCGCTCATCACACTGGCTCCATCATAAACTTGACCTACATATTTTTAACTCTTATGTTTTTGTCGATAAATAATGCAGTCACCTAGTTAACTTATTCTTTCGCATCCTATTTGATGGCTGCATAAAAGCCTAGAAACACTACTTTTACTTCTAGTATATCAAAAGGCAGTCCATTTTTCCGATCTGGTTATTACTGCATACCTCACAACAATGCTTAGCTGATCTGTTCTGTTTCGTATCTATTATGATAGTGTTAAGAATTTTGTATCAAATAGTGTAAATAATTTGAATTTGGATGCGTAATGCCTTTATCTTACTCTAAATTAGATTTAATTTAAGTTAAAATTGTAATGTTCACAAGCAACGGCGTCCCTTACGTTATAATGGTGATTCAGTGGGAACTTGGCAATAGAGCCAAGTTGGTGTCATTTTTGGCGACTTGGCGACCATTTTTGGCAAATTGGGGACCCTCTGGACACTTCTAGAAATTAGCAGAGAAATACACTAATTTCAAGACCTATGACGCAAGCGAGTCTTTCTCGAATTATCTCGAGAGAGATATAAATAGAGAGATAAAGTTGCTGGTTGAAAGTCAGTCCCATGCAGAACACCTTTTGCATGAAACTTTTACAATCGTCATTTTCTTCTAACAAACTTTTTGCCAGATATGGGATTAATGGTTAGGAGAAACCCAGATGCCCGCAGAAATTTCCGTAGAATTTCCGAAAGTCAGTCAGTTTGGTTTCAACTAGCGATCAGTTAGTATTGCTCTGATTGATGAAGTGATTAGTGATTAATTCGGCTGTTGAACGAGCGATTGCTTGTGAGTAATCTTTTATATACGTGTATTTTAGACACCGATCATTGTGTCTGAGTGCTATTGAAGGTATGAAGACCTGTTCTGAGATTTACTCTGTGAATATTGCTGCTGAATTCTGTATTTCAAGGATTGGAATTTCGACAACAAATTCGCATTGCTCTTAAAGAACTGTCTTGTTCTTTGTCGATTTGCATAAAATCCTCGAACCCCGGATCTACGTAACATTAAATAAAAACGGTGACGCTCTAATTTGTTCTATCATATGGTTATCTAGTTTGATCCCCAAGCACTCAATCATTTCATTTTAAATTGTTGCATTCAAATATCTTGTAGATCCTGAAAACATTTAAAAAGCACGGTTTATAAAAGAAACTGAATATAAACAGTTAATAAAAAATAAATAAAATGATGACAAAACTTAGAAATAAAAATCGTTACCTTTGGGCGTATCTAAAACTTGCTGCAGTATGTAATCATATCGAGTGACAAGCTCTACAAAGGATGCAAAATTTTCTTGGTATCCATCTTGACTTAAGTGTTCTCGATGTCCTCTGAAAGCCAAAGATTTCTTTGATAGTGTAAGTATGATATCGAATAACCTTTGAAGAACCATTTTCCCAAATGACGCTTCTTTGTGAATTTCGTTTTCATGTTCCATGTCGATAGTATCACTTTTTTCCAATGTTCATAAACAGCACATGCTTCCACATGGCCACTCGAGAAACTAATAAATGCATCCAATCCCTAATGCCCGTACACCGTACATTGCTGCTTTGCGAAGCAAATAACCAGCATTTTGATACCAAACAGCATCCAGTATTTTAGAGTAACACAGCTAAAAACTATTAACTAGTCCATATTTGGAAGTTGAAAAGTTGTACGATTTTGTTGTTCTGGTGCATGTCTTTTGGATAAGTACCTGAAGGCTGTAAAGGTCCCATATCAATAATTTGATGTTTTTCATTATTACTTAATATCTTATTCGTGAAGTTACCCAAGTCACAAAAAGAAGATGTATCGTTCACACTTTCGAAAAATGTAGAGATCGATGGTTCCTCCGCTCTTACGTGTTCCATGCAGACATGATCATCTTTGACATCATATTTAACTGCAATAGCTATCAAATTTCCTTCAGTAAGCGCACCAATGGATCTCTTTTTTTCCATAATTTTATTTTTTACTTTATGCAATGCAATTCGTATGTGCTCGAGTACTTACTGACGTTAAAAAAAAAAGATGTAATGCTTCGCTACAAAACATCGTTGGGGAATCCTTGGCTATTTATATACACTGCTCAAAACAATTAAAGGATATTGTAAGTTTTATATAAAATAAAGATATAAACGAAATTTTTGTCGCCGAAAATGGAAGAAGAGAATCACAAATGCAAATTTTTCTGATTTTCAAACTGTGGAGTATGCTAATTTTGAGTTCGACGTCAAAAACGTCGCTTCAGCGGCAGCGAATGAAATTTGACTTTCAACTGAAATGAAGACAAGGATGATCGGCATTCAGTGACTGCTTTGTTTCGAAAAGTACGATGTCTCAGCGGAGTCATTTAACCAATTCAGAAGCTTGGAGAGTTGTTGGTATGTTAGAAGGGGGCCAAACTCAAGCCGAAGTAGCGCAAGCCATTGGAGTGTCATAAAGCGTGATTTCCAGGATCTGGAACCGTTTTTTGGAGACTGGAAGTGCAGGCCGAAGACCAGGACAAGGTCGTAGATGGGCAACAACGCCCAATGAAGATCGTTATTTAGTGTTAACGGCTCGGAGACACTGAAATATGAACGCTACTCTTCTCCAACAACACCTTCGCTCTGCTACTGGCACCACGGTTTCAACTCAGGCTGTCCGAAACCGGCTCCATGGTGTAGGTCTGTATGCTCGCCGACCGATGTGTTAGCCTACCATCAAGGCATCGTCGCTACCGCAGGGAGTGGGCAACAGAGCATGTGAACTGGAGGAGAAATGAATGGAGCAATGTTCTTTTTTCTGACGAGTCCCGTTTTTCTGTTCATCTGGATAATAGGCGTATTTTCATCTGGAGGGACCATGGCAGTAGGAATAATCCTGCGTTCGTGCACGAAAGTGTCAGATTTGGTGGTGGGGGAGTGTTGGTGTATGGTGGCATCTCCATTGACGGGCGCACAGACCTCTACATCATTCGAGATGGACCTCTGACTG
Organism: Trichonephila clavipes; assembly: GCA_019973935.1. NCBI lineage: Eukaryota > Metazoa > Arthropoda > Arachnida > Araneae > Nephilidae > Trichonephila > Trichonephila clavipes. Next base: position 159,786 of record BMAU01013736.1, read on the forward strand.
CTCGTCGATACAGGGATGAGATCCTCAGACCTATTGTATTCCCTTACGCTGCAGCAATCGGAGATGACTTCATTTTAATGGACGATAACTGCAGGCCACATCGTGCTAACCTGGTAGAGGATTTCCTTTTCGAGGAAGGAATCGTACGAATGGAATGGCCAGCGTGTTCTCCAGACATGAATCCAATAGAGCACGTTTGGGACGCTCAAGGAAGACGAGTTGCTGGCCGTCAACCACCCCCACAAACTCTCCAAGAACTAGAAAGAGCTCTTCTGGAAGAGTGGGACAGAATACCCCAACTCGTCATTAATAGCCTCATTGACTCCATGCTTCAAATGTGCTCAACGTTGCTGGCCGTCCGGGGAAACCATACCCCCTACTGAAAATTATTTCCTTTGAAGAAAACACCTTTTCTTATTCTTTTTTCTCATATGCACAAATTGTGTTTTTTTTTCCTTTTGTACACAAATGCGCAATAAAATGCATTTTTTTCTGTCAAACATGTGTAATTTATTCTCATATAACCTACTACGTCTGTCATCCATGTATCAATCAGCTAAAAAGTTTCCCACAGACACAAGATCCACCTAAAACCGCAATATCCTTTAATTATTTTGAGCAGTGTATTTATTCGGGGGGATCTAACTCACCTCACCAAAAGTCTTATCTCTACAAAATGAACCACCGAGATAAACAGGAAACAATACAAAAAATATGCATGAACAAGAAAATACAATACTACATTATTATAATTATTTTAAAAAAAACTGCAAAAAAGAGCAGAGGGGTGAGAAATCCCACCTATCTATTGCAAGTATGAGTAGATGCAAAATATTGAACAGGAAATTAGCTTATTATGAATGATATTGTTATTAAAAATATTATGTAACAGGAAAGAATTGCATCCTGTGTAGTGTTTTGAGATGTAATAATAAATGCGGTAAGATTTTTCATGGAACTTTAAGTTTATTTTCAAATAACAGTTTATAGAAAAATAAAAGAATTGTAAGTATTTATTACTTACTATTCTTTTATTTTTCTATAAATCTATCTTTCCAATATAAGTAAAGTTCGCAACACAATGCAAACAACGCAAAGGAATTCTATACAAGTTCGAAATTACTTTCAACTGAGATGCTTACAGGTACAACCTTTTATCTTGTATTTTAAATGTGGGAGAGTTATCGCGCACATTCGGCTCGCTTGGTGGTCAGGGTCCGAGGATTCCCCTGAGCTTGAAGGCCCGGTGCACGGCGCCGCCTAACCCATTAGTAGCTGCGCCACTGCTCAAACGGAAAATGACTCAAAGAACTAATAAAATTCTAATAAGACAGCAAAATAAATCAAAGTAAGACATGCACAGATCTTCGAAGGGATTTTTTGGATTATGGTGTTGAATTGAGTACCTCAATTGTAACGAAAAAGGTTCTGGAAATGAGTCGTAAGGCAACAAGACGAAGAGGGAAAAAACGCTTAGCATAGGTCAAATATTCCGAGCTTATATTATTAGCGCAGGGATACAAATCAAGTGTAGTTAGACGAAATGAAGTTGAAACTCTGCTGCTAGATCATATCCAATAGACTGTAAAACACCCTTCTAAACAAATGTTTTGGGGTTTTTTTCGCAACAAATGTCACTGGAAGCTTTTTTCCTTTTAAAAGCATAATGAATTATGTCAATTACGTAGAAATATTACGCAGCAGCAGTGGCGCACACAAAGGGGGGTCCTAGGGTTCCGGACACCCCTCCCCAAATCCCTTGATTATTTTTCCGAATGATTATAATTCTAAGTATATAGCATGTAAAATTTAATTAAGTATTTGTCATTAATTAATGCTAATTATTTATTCAATATTTAGTTTTTTTTCTGTTTTTTTTATCCCAAAAATCGGCAAAATCAAAAGGAGTGTGATACAAGAATGGTTGACTTTCGACCCTTGAACCCCTTCCCCTTGAAAAATTCCAGTGTGCGTTACTGCGCAGTAGTATTGTTCTATCCATGGAAACATTTGACGGAACATTTCAACATGATTTGGCTTCTTGTCACAATTCGAAATTGGTTAAAATACAAGTGCTTAATTGGCCTGGTAATTCACCAGACCTAAATCCTATTGAGAATTTATGACGTATTCTCAAGAATCGTTTAGCTAGGATGAGTTGCATGACTACAGAACAATTGATAAAAAGTGTTATAGATACGACGATGAAGTTATGAACATACGTTCTACACTAGTGGAATCAATATCAAGACGAATTCAACAGATCATTTCTGCTATAGCAGGACGTACTTCATACTAATGTAGAGATTTTCCAGTCTACTTAAGGTATGTAATGAGTAATAGCTAAGAACAGTATAGTACGCTCAGGGGAAAAGCTTATAACCTCATCTATGAGAAGGACAGGGTTGTCTGCCCCTCGGCCACAATGGGGTCCTTGACTTGTTCTCGACTCAACTTTAATAACATCATGTTTCGAATAATTTCGACGATTAAGTGTTTTTCTCCGAAAATCTGGGGATTTTGGATGATACGTCAACTGGTTATATGTGATAACCGTCGTTCATGTATAGACCTAGACCCACAAACAGTGGCGTAACGTACATCCCTGAATCGCGGGGGGGCTCAGGGTTCTAGGGAGCCCAAGGCCTGACTGCCGCCAAGTACCTACCTTTGTAAAATCCAACTTGGAGGCCCAAAACCTGACTTTACAGGGGACTCCAAATATCCTCCGTTACGCCATTGCCCACAAACATGCACCATCATTACTCATTCAGTCAAAAGGCAGCAGTCGGTTGAGACGGTTCGTGCAATTGTAAGTCATGCACATATATTTGTTTTGGATTATTGTTCGTATGAGTATTTGACAACGTATACTATGCACTGCTTACTTTTGTGTATGCGCCCTCGGCCCAGTGCCGGTTTATCCATTGGACGCTTGGGGCGGATGCCCAGGGGCTCGGAAGGCCCCAGATAATCTGGATGTGAGCAGATTTTCTGGTTTTGAATTTCAATCCTCTAGTGCCAAGGGATCCCGTAGATCTTTTGCGACCAGGGCCCGAAATTACCTTAAATCGGCACTGCCATGGCATCAAGAAGTCTTAAGATGTCCCTGGAGAAGGGGTTGAAATATTTATACTCTCTACATCATTATCACAGTCCAAAGTGACTAAAGGTGCTGAATTAAGAATTTTCTCTATGTTTGAGTAAAAGAGTTGGAACATCAAAAGTTAAATTAGAATTACCAGTACATATATAATCCTATTTAAATGAAGTGCAGCAATTTTTACTCCTGCTTCCTATAACCCTTCAAAACAAGAAATAGATGATTAAAATGCTCTATTCACTTGGGATTTAAAAAAATACGTTCATTTTCACTTTTCGATTCAAAATTAAATATTTCTGATAATTTTCTCTCTTGCATTAACAAAAGTGGTACCAATATCACAAATATGTTTAGATGCTCCTTTTCTAGCATAAAAACGCCACGTTTGAGGAATGAACACCTCAAATCACTTACTAGCTCTAAATGTGGAGCTTTTGGTTGCAAAACAGACAAAAAGAAAATAGCTACATATTTCTCAATAGTTAAAGCTCCTCTACTTAGACTGATGGGTCCAGAATAATCAAAGTCACATACAAGAAAAAGCCTACTGGGAGTTACACTGGCCTCAAAAAGTTAAGGTACAACCGGGTTTTTGTGTCTAATTTGCAAATGAATGAATGTAGAAACAAAAAATTTGGAGGATATGTGCATTAAATAGTTTTTTATTGAATGCGTCATAGAAACTTGTATAAGTGTATTGCAAAAACGATTTATAACAAAAAAGCAATCTCTGCGGAAAAGTCCATTCTTGGAGAAAACAGCACATCACAGTGTTATGTGGTAAAATGGCATAAAAACAATACAAAAATGGGTTCTAATAAGGAATGTGTCCACCCCTAACTTGAATGCATTGGCGGCATCGATTTCCCATGCTGTTTATTAAGTTGTCGGACACCGGAATAGGGAAGCGAAGACCAGACACAGAGTAAGCCTTGTTTCAGCTCATGTAACGACCTTGGAGGAGGATTTAAAGCAGCAACCTCTCTGCCAAGATAGTCCCAAAGATGTTCTATCGGATTCAGGTCTGGAGATCGAGCTGGCCATTCCATTCGTTCCAAACCGTAATCCTTCAGATACTCCTCAACAATCCGAGCTCGGTGAGGTCGTGCATTATCATCCATCAGAATGAAGTCGTTACCAATAGCAGCAGCATATGGGCGGACATATGGATCAAAGATCTCATCCCGATATCTAAGACCAGTTACGGTTCCTCCATGGAACACATGCAGGTCAGTGTGGCCACCGAGCGAGATCCCTGCCCAAACCAGGATTCCACCACCTCTATAACTGTGTCTTTCAACAGTGTTGGATTGATGGTACCTAGTGCGCTGTTCTCTCCAGATCAGTAGACGCCCTGAATCACTCTCCATTGTAAATCTGGACTCGTCTGTGAACAGCACAGAAGCCCATTGTTGCTGCGTCCAAGAAACATGTTCTCTTGCCCAGCATAAGCGGTTCCTTCGCTGTCGTCCGTTGAGGGGAACGCACACAACTGGTCTTCTTGCATACAGACCTGCATTGTGAAGACGATTTCGCACCGTAGTAGCGGAGATTCTTCTTCCTGATGCTTGAAAGTGGTCTGCAACGAGCTGCGGCACAGTAGTGGTTCTTCTCCTTCGTGCCGAAAGAGCTAGAAAACGGTCTTCTGCAGGTGTTGTAGCTCGTGGTCGGCCTGTAACAGGTCTTCTGGACACAGAATCTTCGGATTGGTATTGATCCCAAAGTCGCTGAACAACACTACGAGACACATTGAGACGTCTAGCAGCATCAGCCTGCGACAATCCCATTTCCATCCATCCAACTGCCCGCCACCTTAACGAATTGGGTAAACGACGTCTCTGAGACATTTTCTAAACTCTATTGACTATTGTCACCGAAACTGCCAACAACTGTTGAAAATCAACTCAACTTACACACAAAAGTACGAAAGCTTGATATTCGCATATTTTTCTCTCACTCATAAATATACGTTCTTTTCTATAAAATAAAAGTGGTAGCAATCGTTTTTGCATTAATGTTTTTAAAGTTCGTTATTATCATTCATGTAAACTATGCATTTTATTGTTACTGCCATTTTTTTTATGGTGAGCTTCGAAAAACATGTTGTACCTTAACTTTTTGAGGCCAGTGTATTCTATGAACTAGCGATGCCTATATATCAACTGCTGGTATGCAGTGTAGCGGTTGCCTATGTAAGGCAGTAACAGCCTCCGAACAGTGGTGATCAGTTTTGTCTAGTGGTCATGTTACCCGACTACGATCCCGAGCCGGGGAACTATCCTCCACATTGGTGACCTTGGCTGAAAAAGAAAAACGCAAAACCTTTTGATCTGTCGTGGCGCCATCTACCCGCAACAAGAGACATTCAAAGTCGTTAGACCTTATTGACGCATCAACCAAAGGCTTCAGACCCACTTGACGCATCAACCAAAGTCGTCACACCCACTTGACGCACCAACCAAAGTCATCAGACTCACTTGACGCAACAGCAACAACTCACACACTCGCCATAACAAAATATCTCGTTCGTTCGCCTATCCACCGACTCACTGGTGGAGGAGTAGTGTAGTGGTTCCTATATAAGCCAGTAACAGCCTCCGAACAGAGGTGATCACTTTTGTCTAGTGGTCATTTCTTCAGTATACTGTTTCCTACGTTGACGCCAAATTTCATCATCATCCGCAACAAAAGATGACCTCTGACTAGGTCTGGCTGCTCTTGGAGGTGGATAATTGCCATGCCTTTCTCTGTCAAAGCCATCCCCTCTTTCAAATGTCCAATCAGATTCATGGTCACTTTTCTTTTCAGGTCTATTATCATGAGACCAATCAGGATCACATGATGATCTACTTTCCCGATTAGGAGCATCTCTTTCCCTTTCTAGTTTTCTATCTCTTTCCTTTTCAGTTTTTAAATTACTATGGCTCTTTGAAGGTTTATCTTCAATATCTGTTTTATCCTTCTTTTGGTTAGGAGATTCTTCATCATCACTAAATACTAATTTTGCATCATAATTTATTTCTCCGTGAGTTCTATCCTCCAAATGCAGTTACTCTATTTATCTACAACATATACGAGTGTATTTATGAATATACTTTTTTTACAATCTACTATTTTGCGCTAATAAATTTGTTCTAGAATACTTAATATCAAATTATATCCGGTTTGTAAATATAAAGTATGAAACACATTTACTATTAAATGTTTAATCTTATGCTGATTTTGCAAGATGAATGGATGCTTAGCTTCATACTGAAAAGCTGGGGCGCCGAAAGTCAGTCCCGGTTGCGTTTCGGTTTGGGGAACGAAAATCTAAAATCGGATTTGAAGTTCCGGTAACTTTACCGGATAAAACGGACGATCGTAATATTATATTAAAAATTGGTAAAAATCAACATTATTCACCTCATTTATAAAATTAAGTCTTCATATATTGTTACTTAACACCTTTGTAAGTAATTTATGTATTATACTATACTTAAATATAGGAGATGAATAAAATTCAAAATTAAAAAATATTACGTTGCTTTATGCTTGATTTCAACTATCTAAAATTATAAGCGAAGATTAATTTGACTACATTGAATAGCTTAGAATAGTATTAAAACAACATATTACAATAAAGCCACAGCAACGCGTGGCCGGGTCAGCAAGTATATACAAAGAGAGAGAATTGTGACACAATATACTATCAAATCTCTGTAAACAATTATAAAGCAAGAAATATTTGACCAGTTAAAGCATGAACATATATCTATAAAAAGTATTCATACGTAAATAGAGTTAATGTATGTTCATTATTTTAAAAATTATTTAATTTTTAAAGAAATTAATTTCTTAATAGGACTTTTATTATAGTAATACTCAGTAATTTTGTGTTCTGAAGTATGCAATTTATTCAACATTTAAAAAAGCTTTTTCTTTGATCCATTTTTGCCTCATAGATATAAATAGAATCCGATTACATTCATTTCATTTGCTTCTTTATTCATTCGTTTTGAATTGTCGAGTATCACTGTTCATTTCTTTTTAACCCTTTATCGACCGCATTATGATTTGCTGCAGTTTTTTTAATGCAATATTTTTTTTGAATCACTACATTGAAAACTCTAAGGGATATACATAAACAAAATACTCAACTTTGAGAAATTTAATTAGTTAGAACTAATCAATTAATTAAAGATATTCAACTGTAAAATTAATTACGCACACTGTCCTCTTAAAATAAATAGTCAAATCGTTTTCTAAGGTCTTCATTAACATACCAATAAAATAAGAGTCTTACCTTTTGACTTTTAACTATTTTTTTCTGAACAAAAATGACAATCTTCGCTATCCGCTGAAAACGCCATCAGCTGAAAACGCAATTTCTGCTTAAAACTATTCGCCTTCATCGCTAAAATACTCATCATAAAACCCGTGCTGCCATATATCTTGGAAGAGTGGATTTCAAAGAATATTCTTGCCAAGTATCGTCAGAGTATTCGTAAAAACGGTTATTCTATGTAATTTTAAAGTGAGTGATACTTATAAGTACCGTCGGTCGATAAAGGGTTTTAAATTGTAATATATAACCTTGTTTAAATATAACCTTATTTTAGCTAACTTAAGTAGTTTTCTTGTTTATAATTATCCAGATACGTGCACAAAGTAGTTTAAGAACTAATTAGTTCTTAAAATATATAAATAATTAAATAACTGTCTTTCTTGAGAGATATATGCCTCAACTTAAGGTAAATAATACAATAATTAAGAAAAAAAGAAGAAAAATTTTTAATTTCAAACAAAAACCAGAGAAATTGTGAAATTATCCTAAGTGTAAAGTTAACACAATCTAAATAAAATCTTCATCAGCTGCAACGGTGAATGAGGAAGTTTTTATACACTCATGTCCATAAATTAAGGATAATTCAGAATCACACAGAAATTGAACTCTAAAATAAAAAATTCACCTGTAGAATTATCACACATATCTTGAAGAAGAATATGCAAATTACAGGAAACCACCAGATGGCGCGGATAGTACGTCATTTTGACGAGAGTGTAAGAGAGGGGTATATAAGGAATGGTGGCAAAGAAGTAAAATCGTTCACAAGCGCTTTAAAAGCCTTTCAGTGCAATAACCGCATAGTTATGGCACAAATGAAGCATTTGGATGATTTTTTACGTGGTAGAATTATTGGACGACTGGAATGTGGACGTACCCAGCTGGAAGTATCCGAGGAACTTGGAATCGCCCAGAGTGTCATCTCCAGGCTTTGGCAACGATTCTAAGATGATGGTAATGTGAGTAGATGTTACAGCACATGTCGCATGCAAATGACAGTACGTTTTGGCTTCGTACCGCTCCAAATGAGAGGGAGAACACCCTGGGGTAGGGGTGGGGGGCAAAGGACTTCCTTGTTCCCCTTCTACTTACTTCTCGAGTGGACTATTTAGAACCGGGAGGAGCATTACGTCAATCGCAACACATTTGGTGTGACCGCCTGAAGATTTTAGTTGTTAGTAATTATATACGGAAATATTCAAGGTTGGCTGAAGTATTCAGACTATAAGTCCCTCCTACTAACTATAACAAAGAAAACTAACTTTAGATAATAACGTTTTATTTTTTACGTATTTTGAATTGTTTGATAATAAAGGCAGCATTTGATATTATTAAATTTGTGGCTATTATTATGTTTGCGTCTTGCTTTAACGCGGTTTTAAAAGTGTTAGTTTTTGGGGGTTTTTTAAATTTTATTTTAGCTCTGTATTTAAGTACATATTCCGCGTATCTATTATTAATTTATTATAAATATTGTAGACCTTTTCCTACCACATCACGCCGTGTAGGGCAGCGATGCACGTTAAATCTGTCGAGAGCTGAAACGTCCTCCCGTTGGTGTGGTGTGGTAGTTAGGAGAGGGGGTGCAAGCTCAGGTGTCGTCCACTTCACTTGACCATGGTTCAAAATTACGTGGTCCGCCGCCAAAAGCCCTCGTGTAGCTGAACAGTGCGACGTTAATATTCAATCCAATCAACCAACCATATCACACCTACGACACTAGGCATTGGCGCACACGAGAATTTTTCAGGGGGGGAGGGTCCAGACCTGTGAACCCCTCCCCCCTTCTTGTGTGCCCCACTGACATTGGGCGGTCAACAACGGCTTGAAAAATTAGAAGTAGCCCGCACCCTGGAAATGTCTACCCACCCCTAATTTAGAATGTCCCCATGACGTACAGTCATAACACATTTGCAAACAACATTCGCATCTTCTTTAGGATTTGAACTCAGGTCCTACAGAACAGCAGTCAGCGTTACTAACCAATATACCGTCTGGGTGGCTAATGCATGTTGTAGTAGTAAGTGTAATAAGTTTTTTTTTCTTTCTCACAACAACCTCTCTTGCCCATTACGTATAAAATTTCCTTAGTACACTAATAAAACATGGACTTCATTATACATAAATCACGTTTGCATAGACAAATTTGGAAATTAAAAGAGGGTTCATTGAAAGAAGTAAAATTAATGCAATTGTGTGAATACAGTGTAAGGATTTAATCCACAAAAATAAGTGCAGATACATCAGAACTCAGTAATTGTATTCAAATAATAAATATCATAGTTATATAAAATTTGCTTTCTTCACAGCTTATTACAGCATGTTTCCTTCGATAGGACAAACATTTTATTTAGCACTGAATTCATCCTCTTATTTTATTTTTAAATATAGAACCTTCAAAAAAACGATAAAAATATAGTCATGCCAGAAAAATTACCTAAAAAAATGCTGTTGTTTTTTTTGTGTGTGTATGTATACCTACATTTAGTGTAAACAGATTGCTCAAATGTAGATATCTTTATCAGTTACCTTAGTAACAAATGTTCAGTTATCTCTTTTTTTACAACTTGTCTTTAATGAAACGCCAGATTTTCAAAGATGGGTATCTTCTTACACGGTATCCCCTTTAAATTTAATAGAGTTGAAGATTTTCTATATAAAATGTAACAGAACGAAATGGTTTTAAGGTGTGGAAATTCTCATTCTAAAGTAAAATTAATGGATAGAGCTACGAAATGACGAGAAGTTACACATTTTTAGCTATTGTTTTCAGTTTTTATTTATGTTTTCTCAATGTATCTTCCGTTCATATCGAAAACAATGCTTATAAGGGCATCTCCATATCCGTTTCCGAGAATGTAAAAGAACAGTATTTTGATTTTGAGAAATTGAAGGTAAGTCTCTATTGTGATTTTTTTCTTAAATTCTTTGAATATTTAAAGTGAAACAAATCTTATTTTCCAGTATAAAAAAGCTCTGGGATTTTGCAAAAGCGTATAAATGGATAATATTTATGATATTTAGTGTCACTTAGATTAGAAAATGTATATAAAATTATTTTAAGAATAGTATTACAATAAAAAATTATTTAAGTACAATATTTTGACAAAAAATGAACATAGAATAACCCATTTTTAAAATATTCTCCTTTTGTGAAAAATGCTTCTATTATAATAATATTTTGCCTGTATATGGCTCAGAGCTCTGTACAGAGGCTCAACTAGAATTTTTGAAATACATAACTTAAGTTTATCCATGTTTTACGACAACAGAGGGGTGAAATTTTAAGAAAAAAATGCCGATAATTATTTTAATTGGTTGTAACTCTAAAAATAATATGAATTTTTCAAAAATCATAGTTGAGCCTCTGTACAGAGGTCTGAGCTATGCACAGGCAAAATATTATTATAATAGAAGCATTTTTTACAAAAGGAGAACATTTTGAAAAAAGGTTATTCTCAGTTAATTTTTTGCCGTAGTATTGTATTTAAATAATTTTTTTTATAAAAATGTCCTTAAAACAATTTTATAAATGTATTCTAATCTAAGTGACACTAAATATCATGAAAAGTATCCATTTATGCGCTTTTTTAAAATCACGGTTCCGAACGTAGTCGGATACCTTAAAGAAATTATTTGTTATATATGTAAAATAATCGGTAGAAGACTTATAAAAAACACAAATTATACTTGTAAAATTTGGAATATATAAGATTTACAATTTCTGCTTGTAGTCTAATTTTCCTTTCAATTTTCGCCATTTCTTTTCTGTTTCCAGTAAATACACAAAATTGATCATCAGAAAATACTTAAATAGATTTAGTTTGGTATATCCCATGTATTTTTTTTGTTATTTAGGTAAACTCCATTAACACATACAATTCTCTTACAAACAATTATTTGTTTCACAAATAATAAACATAATTATATTTCAATACTATAGAATAATATTTATGAATTGTTGTAGTTTTAAAGCAGTAAATTTTAATTGTGATTCGTTTTTTAGCATGGAACAATTTTCGAAATATAAAATTAATATTATATAATACAAATGATTCCATTTATAATTTTGGAAAACAACTTATCCAAAAAAAAAGCTTTTGAAATAAATATTTTTAGAACATTCATGATCTTAAATGTTATAAATTAACTCTTTGAATAAGTTTTATAATCGTGTAAATATCTTAATTGCTATTTAAAAATCACAAAACTATTTTCAGTAATTTCCCTTGCTTGATACTGAAAAAGGATATCCCCCTCCTCCAAAGTATTACAATGTATACATACATTGTAAAAACACTGCTATTTTTACTTGTTTATGTTTTTAGTGTGTGGTCTTATGTGTTCCAGATGGTGAAATTTTGATTTCAAAAAGATTTTAAATATAATCAAGTTTATACATAAAGAAACTAACACACACATATACTTATACATAGGAGAAATACATTGTCTACTTAAAGATAGTATATTGTTTAAATATTTAATATTTCTTGGCTTAGGAAAGCAGATTTATTTTTTCTAGGTATTTTTTACTTGATATTTATCATTAATAAATTAGTTTTAGCATTATTTTTTTTTACTGTTTTGATTATTATCCTTAGTATTAATAAGGACCGTTTTTAACCTCCCCGTCACCCTAGACACTTCTAATTGTTACGCCATCCCCATTATTTCCAAAGCTCTCCTCTTGCCAGTTTTGTTTTGGGAGGGATTTTTCCTCACTTTACTTTTGTTGTTTGTGTGGAGAGTCTTTTCATTATCCATAACCTATTGAGCTCGCCATGTCCTAAGCCGGTAACCATAAGGAAAGGATAGTGGCATGGTTTGGGCACTCTTCTTCATTTCTTACCTTACGATATCACGGACCACCCACCCACCCTTTTGTAAATTAGTACAGTAAATTAAGGAAATCATTTACAATTACAGTATAGAGTACACATTATTCTACGAACTGTCTTCAACTTGTGAAATATCGTTTTAGACATCCTTATTCTTTGTTGAATCACTGTCATTGTACTGGTACAACAAAAGTTTACCTCAAGAACTGATCACTGCAAAATCATTAATAACATTGTAATCAATTTCCTTGGTAATATTATTTTGAGTACATAGCAACATCAAACTGTCAAGCTTTTCATTTTCCATTGTAGATCTCATTTCAGTCTTTATTTTCTTCATGACAGAAATGCTTCTTTCATGACTCGGTAGTCTGTGGTACGTTCGCAGTAATTTTAATTTTTTCTCGTTTTCCGCTGTCCAATTTTTGCACACTAATCACGTGCCTAGCGGCCCTGATATTAATGGAAGCTTAAACTTACTCTAATTTTTTTTCCTTGCAGCCCAGGTGAATATACAAATAAAAGGGAAGTTTGGCTGGCCTAAAATTATGTTTAATCCTGTAATTTTAGTACCTAAGGCTAAGAATTTGTTATTGTACCACTGTAGCTATCTAATTTTGACCTACATTATCGTGTTATATTTCTATTTATTACTTGACCTTTTTTAGATTTATGGCAATTTAGTGAGTATTTATATATATAAAGTGCATTGAAGTTGTGCACCAAAAGCTGCGTCAAAATATAATACAATTTAAAATTCCTAGCTTTTCGAAACTATTTCTTCTTACAATAAAAGAATATATCACATGATACTTTTATCTGTATTAATGTTATTTGTTGTTTAATTATTATTCTTTTGTGATATAAATTTTCTAAGACTTGCATAAATCCCTTGATCTCAAAAAATGTATTTTGTGAAAAAAAAATTTTTTTTTCATAGGCTGTTCTCACCAAGTCATCTGAAATCATATATCATGCCACAAAAAAGCGTTCATATCTCGGTGAATTCATCATTTCTCTTCCATCCTCATGGAATGCCCGCATGTGCACAGAGTTCGAAAATAAAGCTGTTCAGAAAGTAGATATTCACTTGACCAACTCCATCGGAGAATCCGGGTTGAGAACAAAACACAGCAAAGGATGCGGTGAAGAAGGTGATATGATTTATATGCCACATAACTGGCTATATGGGAACAAAGAAGGTAAGTAGATTATTGATTCCTTGTTATAACCTATAAAGAGGTAATTGTAAAAGATATACACTATCCAGTTCTAGCATGCAGAGTATCCAGGATATTTATATACCGTATAACTCGACCTAGTACGCTTACCCATGATTTCCAACTGCAATTCTTATTTTTTAGGTACATTCGCCATACAACACACGCATCCTTTTTTTACGTAGAAACCTGAAATTTACATATGTATTTCTCTTATCTTTTGAAGTCTAGATATAGTGTGTGAGAGGATAATAACAGCATGGAATGGTAGTGAGTCTTACATAATTAAAAAAAGTCATATGAACAATGTAGTGTAACTAACAATGCAAATGGAACGGAAGATGTTTCTTTATACTTATACGGATCAAAGTAACAGTAAAGGCGAAGAGTTGAAACTGAATCCGGTGATGTGCCTGAAGATATAACGAAAAACGAATAAGATGAACTTTTTATATTATCCAATAAAGAAAGCTCATAAGATATGTCATTTCTTTTTAATAAACTGTATTTAAAAATGTAAGCAGAAATCTAATTCTTCTGAGCTCATCTCTTTATTATTAATGCACTAATTTTTATATCCGGCGTATAACGCGCACCTATAAATGTTTATCTTTTTTTGTGTGTGTGCGTTAAAAGTGCACGTTATATGCCGGATTATACGATAACTTAGCAATAATTGTATGCTGCGAAATTTGGTATAAATTAATATTATATATATATATTGGTAATAAATGATATTTAATATAATTTGTATTGATAATAAATAATATTTAATATAATTTGAAAAAATTGTATTGTGAATTGGTAATTTTAAACGATAAAATCATAAAAATTTAATAAGGGATACTTTTTAATAATTTTTATGACATTAACTAGGTTGTAATTGAAGCGCAATTAATATAATATTTAATGAATTATTTTTCCCCTTTTTAATTTGGCATGGAAGCGACTACTTGTGAGTGAGAAACAACCCAAAAATAATTGTATCTTAATTTCCCCTTATAACAGCTGATGAATTTAAAAGGTTAGTCTACTCTATAGAAAAACGTTGCAAGACCGTAATTAAAGCTAAATATTTCCAATGATATTTAATTTTATGGTATTATTTACCTTAGTGTTATGAACCCTCAAATATAGAAAATAGATTTTTTTTGCGAAAGATCACCACAATTTTGGCCACCACTGTAGACTGTCTGTTTAAAAGGGTTACGTATGGGACCTACTTTTGCATAAGAGAACGAAGGTCTAAGGAAGTCTTAAGACGGCAATAGCTACATCCAAATCATGCTCGTTAAATACAAGGGAATTATAAGGTTCGATTTTATATTCTTAATATCCATGATCTACATTACCCAATTTAGCTGCTTTAAATTAAGCAGTACTCAATAGCTCGCTGACGTTTTATTAGTAATGCTTCCAGTGAATGAGTGACCATGAAGCTGGGCAACTTGAGTTTGCAGGTCTTTAAACGCTTCCAAAACATGCAACAATATAATTTGAAGAACGCAAATAAACACCAAAAGAAATCGGTATAATGTATTTTGGGCAAATTGGAGATGTCGCTAACTTGTCGCAATCAGTGCCGTGGAAAACTTTGATTTTTGTGGTAGGCTTAAAAAGAATGCGATAAAAAAAAGGATTGTGTAAAACGTATTGCCTATAAGGTATGTATAGCAATAAATATCTAATTATGTTATCTGTTAGTTCCTGATATCTTAGCTGAGGGTCTTGAAAATTATAACACGTCATATAAAAAGTACACGAACAGGGTCGTCTTAAGGCATAAGCCAATCGGGCCCGGGCCTCTGCCTCAGTGGGGGCCTCGTCTCGTTCTCGACTGAACCTTAATAAAATCATGATTCGAATAGTTTTAATGATCAAAGATTATTCCCCGTTGTATTCTCCGAAAAACTTTGAAGTTTGGACCATATGTCAACTGGCAACAATGGCAAGACTGTATCCTTATATGATGACCGTCGACCATGTGTAGACCTAGGTCTACCACCACACACCATCATTACTCACGAAGTCAAAGAGCGGTCAGTGACGCACACAAGGGGGGTGTCCTAGAGGTCTGGACATCCCCCATAGCCCTTGATTTTTTTTCGATTGGTTATAATCCTATGTATTACGTAAAATTTAATTATGTTTTTGTTATTAATAATTAATTTTATTAATTAATGCTAATTATTTATTCGATAATTAGTTTTGTTTAGTTTCCAAGAGAATACGTTGGGCGGCATATTCGAATATGATACCAAAATGGTGGAATGTCGACCCTGACCCCCTTGAAACAATTTTGTGTGCACTACTGAGAGCGGTAAGGGGGCCAAGCCGATTTGTGCGGTTTTAAGTCATGCACATTTGTTTACTTCGCATTGTACGAGTATTTGGCAACGTATGCTATGTACTATCTAATTTTAAGAGTCATGGGGGGGATTACATTTGTGTAGGGGCTCAGGGCATACTTTTACTTAGAAACCCAGGGCCTCAACAACTCTTAAGACGTCCCCGTGTACGAACAAAATCCAAAAAATAAGTAAATGGCAGCAACGGTTTCATTGTGTCAATAATGGTACACAGTGATGCTATTTATGAGTATGTATTTAGACTGACGTCATGTCCCACTCGTCAACGTGCTCCGATGTCTACTACATAAATTATTTAAATTTCATGTTTGTTATAAAAAGTTAAAAGGCTCTATGATTAATTCCATTTTTATCTACCATAGAATAGCAATAGGCATCCGGATAATTAAATTATTTTGATAAAATTTTTATGTAACCTTAATAAGTAAGAAATACATTAAGGTATCCGACTACGTTCGGAACCGTGATTATGCAGAAGCGTATAAATGGATAATATTTATGATATTTAGTGTCACTTAGATTAGAAAATGCGTATAAAATTGTTTTAAGAATAGCAATACAATAAAAAATTATTTAAGTACAATATTTGGACAAAAAATGAACATAGAATGACCCATTTTCAAAATATTCTCCTTTTGTGAAAAATGCTTCTATTATAATAATATTTTGCCTGCATATAGCTCTGACATCGGTACAGAGGCTCAATTGGAATTTTTGAAATATATAACTTAGAAGTGGGTTTATCTCCATGTTTTACGACAACAGAAGGGAGAAATTTTAAGAAAAAAACGTCGATAATTATTTCAAATGGTTGTAACTCTGCAAATAATTTGAATTTTTCAAAAATTCTAGTTGAGCATCTGTACAGAGGTCTGAGCTATATACAGGCATAATATTATTATAAAGGAAGCATTTTTCACAAAAGTGAACATTTTGAAAAAAAGGTTATTCTAAGTTAATTTTTTGCCAAAATATTGTATTGAAATAAATTTTTTTGTCAAAATATCCTTAAAACAATTTTATACATGTATTCTAATCTAAGTGACACTAAACATCCCGAAAATTATCCATTTATGCGTCTTTTTAAAATCACGGTTCCGAACGTAGTCGGATACCTTAAGTGTTAAAACGAAATGAACTTTTATATAATTACATTTACTAATCGTTTCAAAACTATAGAGAAATCGACTACATTTTCAAATTGACCTTCTATATATTTCATATTCTCAGAACTTGCGCATCAATTTGCTCAACAATGGTCTATTTATCGATATGGAGTTTTTGAAGAAGAACCAATCAACAGAGACAATTCTTGTCACCTGACAGAAAACTCTTGGACACCTGTAGGATGTTATAACATTAAAGCTAATTCTGAGTAAGTAAATTATTCATTCAATATTTTGGGGGAGTGCGTCTGTGATATTACGATTGTAGTGTGAGGAGATACGATTGTGTAATAGAAAAATATGCAATTTTCTTTTAATTAAATTATCTTTGTCTAAAAAACATAACTTCACAATGATCTGAAAAGCAATTATCGAGTTTTCAAAGAACGATCAATTGGGACTTGATCTCCGAAGAGGTCTTAATCCACTATCTTCAAAAATTGGTGGGTTGACATTTACAGATAGAGCTTGCCATGATAGACTAAAGTATTAGAATAAAATAAAAAGTTAAATGAAAATTGCAAATTAAAATTTTAATAATTAATAATTGCACCCTTGATATTAAAATAAAATTGCTGGAGCCTATAAAATGTTTGCGTTGTGATTGGGTGGTGTGAAAATGAGAAAAGAAAATAATGAGCAGAAGTAGAAGAATAAGAGATCTCTGCGTCAGCCGATAACCAATCTCAAAATTTTCAAAGAGAATTTAATGAAAAGAATATTGCATTATTTTCGATTACACAACCATATTTCAGAATATTATGTAATATTTCTCTTATTTTATAATGTAGGTACAGTCTTAAAAAGAATTTTTTAAAAATTAGAAGTAGCATAAAGATTCTGATTTTTCCTGAACCTTCTCGGCGTGTGCTTAGATTCTGCGGAAATTTTGCGTTTGATTTTTTAAAAACATATTTTATTTGGGCTTAACTTATTGACAAAATAAAATTGTCTTTCTCCAACTTTTAAGGCTACTGTATGTCTTAAATCCTATTTTGTTAACAATGCAAGCCTTATTTCACATATTTCATGCTCGAAGTATTCTCAGAGTTACTACAGAGATCAATGTTATGATGTCTGATGCATTTTAGAGATACGATTTTCATTAAAATGCATATTTCACCTTTTTCTCCATCTTTCGAACATTTTGTTACATACTTACTTTTAATACATCATCGTGTTGTATTTCGCTCAAGGATGCTCTTAATCTGAAAGCAAAAAACCATAACTTATCTTGAAGTTTAATTTTTTTTAAAAAAAATATTTACTTTTTATTTTAAGAAAATGAATGCAAAAGATATATGTTTACTTTTTTAGTACTTATAATTGCGAATATTTATTCCAAAATATAATTTTTTAAATTAAAATATAGAAATAAACAAACAGATGCATACTTAGATAAATGCATAGGAACAGGCTATTATAATTATATCCTTGCTCTAGAAGTTTTGCCACTCCGGACAAAAATGGAAAATGCCACTTCTCTCTCTAAAACAAAAAATTATAATTACAAAAGATAAATTGTCCACATAGATACACAACTACAAAACTTTAATAATTCTTGCGAATAAAAAGGCAGGGCATAAATATATATATATATTGTCTTAAAAAATACAAAATAATTCGAAATTAAGTACGTAATAACTTTACTCAGTGGCGCAACAGCCCATGAGGGCCAAGACCTACTGTGCCCAACTTAGAATACGTGACCTTGGGCCCTGAGGTGCATGAGCAAATGTTCCGGTCCGTCTGACGCGAAACTCCCGGTGTTAAGATCCCAAGCAAGCTTGGTACTCATTTATCGACCCACTGAAGGGATGAAAGGCTGAATCAACCTTGCCCAGCCCGGGGTTTGAACCTCGGATCTTTCGAAGTACATGAAATAGCCAATTTCAGCAGCCCCATTTCTTCGAAAAAGAGTCTGCTGATAGTGATAATCACAAACGTTTATTCCAACTTATAGTAACTACACTCAAGACTAATATAAAACACATCTCCTGTGGTTCTCTATCTACTAAAAACTCTTATTGTCCTGTTCCCCCTTTTGGATAGTTGACACCGGACATCGTATGGGTGAAAGGACTGTCCGTTTTGACCCCATTCTTGGATGGGGAGAAAGTTACTAGTGAAAGATGTGTAAACATATCGAATCTCGTGATTTAACATTTAATCCCACCTCAAACCCTTCAAGTTTCAACATAAATGAAAACTGACATTAAACATACAGAGAGTACAAAATAAGGAACTAATATACGTTGAATATGAAATACCAAATTCACACTTTATAATATTTCAGAAAATATTATGAGGTGTGAATTTGGTGAATTGGAAAATATAGAGCCGCCCCCTGTTATGGCAAAGTAAAAGAAAAATTGTCAAAGGTTTCCGATGTTTTCATATTAATTCATCAGATAACATTTGTTTGTAATTCAGTTTAATAATGGAATTGTATGAACTTGATTTTATTTCAAATTTTCCGATTGATATATATTATTTTATGTATGTCTAATCTTCATTTATATTTAAAATATTCATATTCATTCTTATTTATTTCATGTATTTTAATAAGAGAAAATTAAACTAGGTGTTTGGTTTTCTGTTCAGAAAAATAAATTGTATATGCTTAACAATCTTTGTTTTTTTAAATTATTAATTCCCCTTTTTATAGTTACAAAAATAAGACTCAAATATTCAAAGAAGTAAGATATTGTTGTTGTCGTGTCCTCCCCGAAAGGAAGGAATGAATGCTGCCAGAGCCTGAGCCAGGTTGGACTTCTTTATGATAGATGGCGATACCACCTATCTCCACCTCCACAATTTAGGCATGAAACTGGAAGGGAGGGAAATTTTTTCCAGCTTCCTGCACTCGTGGTTTCTGCTGCGACCACCCACAAGACTTTTGGACCCACTTATTTAATGAGCACGTACTCCGTGTGTACTCGGAGGATATTTGGAGGCATCGGGCATCGAACTCAGGCCTTCCGGTCTGAAGTCCGATGCTCTAACCACTAGGCTACCCACAGCCAAGATAAATAAGATAAAAAAAATGTAATGTATCTGAATTAAATATTTTCGATTGCAACCGCATCCACAGAAATTAAATTATTTAAAATATTTTTAAAAATAAAATAAATACGATATCATTTCTTAAATTTGTTTTCAAAGGAAATGTTAATCCCTTTTGTTATTTTTATTATTATAATTTTAATGTTTCCCCCCTTTTTTAAGTAATTTTAACAAAGATAATTCCTTTTCACTTATATTATTTATGATGTTTGTATCTTATTAATATTTATTAATGTGGATACTGATGCCAAAAAATTAATTTACAAATTTTATTAATAAAAAATATATGCCTATATTAATGTATAAATATCTTTTAAAATATGTTTTGTATTTTTCAGGCCAACATTTAAAGATGGGCTTCCTCTGTGTTCTTTGCAGAGCGACTTTTTTGACCAACAAGATCTACAATCATCTCTGATGTCCATATCCAATTCTTCAAACGTAACGATAGAAATACATTTAAAAAACATTCTTTTCTTTCGTTAATGTTGAAATATTTTCACAAAAGAGTTAAATTAAATTATCCCACAAAATAATAAATTTAAAATAATTTAAATATATTTTGCTATGTCACTAATAACTGCCCCTGGGCAAAATTATTTTTTTATTTGGTTATTACAGCAATTACTTATAGTTCATCTTTTGTGTTTATCATTCTACATTTAAAATATTCAGTTTTGAATGCTTATGAAGAGGTTCTAGTATTTTACATTGTTCAAGAACTAACTATTTGGAAAATTGTGATTGTATTCAAAAATTTATTCAATTCATTATATTAGGAGAGCTTTCAGGCTAACCTCACAACAGTGTGCATAAATTTTTAAAATCTTATAAAGAAAGTAAAAATCGAAATAATTGGACTTATTTAAATTTGTTTGCAGAACACAACACGGCTATTGTGGTCTGATGCAATTGTATAGAAAATTGTTATATTTAAATGTTCTGATTTTGGATGCCTCATTATTCATGATTATACTTTATTTTTAATATGTATGAATTTTTCAACAGGCTAGATCTTCCTGTCAAACTAGCTCTGTAGCTCTAAGCCTTTGTTAGATAAACTCGATCATGACTGGTTGAAAAAAAAAGACATATTTTGTATGACATTGTCTAACAAAAATTGAAATAGATCATTGCGGTTTGCAGTAAATCGTTGTGTGTGTTTGTGTTAGAGTCCTGGTTCTATCAGTGACGAACAATGACTATTTTTACGGAAAGAGTTTACATTTAAAAAACACGTAAAAGAATGCACCAGGGCGAAATTCTTATGCTAAAAAAATTTAAATCTCTTGGTGTATGGAGGGGTTTGAACCCTCTAACCCTACCCTTGTGTACGTCACTGGTTTCTTTCATATATCCGATTTATCTTATAATAATAAGAGCTAAGCCCGGAAAAATCATCCCATGATATGACAAGGAAAAGAGGATGATTGAATGGCTTCAGAGATCTCAGGGGTGTTAATTTTTTCTCGAGGGGTGAAAATTTAAACAATTTTCAAACAGGTATAGTTCTTTTAAATTTAATTTAAATAATTCGAATCTTTTACGCATTATTTACAAAGGATTGTGGTTTAAAAAAGGTACAAAATGTTTGAAATATAATCATAATTTTAAAAAAATTATAAGCATATGAAAATTTTGTAATAAATATTAAGTAATTTTTGCGTTGCGCACGCTATTTTCTAAAATAGTAGCCTCTGATGTATAAAACTTTAAGAAGTTATAAAATGTATCATACTCTTTAAACCCTACATCATTTAAGAATAATATATCTTTTTTATTTCAAAATATTTGAAAAATATTGAAATTTTTTAAAAAAATCTTAAAAATGTAATTTTTTAATTTTTAAAAATATAATTTATTATTCTACTAATATAATATTACTACAGTGTAATAAGGATACATTTAACTTTATAAATCAACTTATAGCTAGTAATTAAAGCTACTATTTTAGAAAATAGCATGCGCAACGTAAAACTTAATAAATATTTTTTATAGAAAAGTTTCTTATTTTCATATGCTTATAATTTTTAAAATTATGATTATATTTTAAACATTTTATACCTTTCTGAAGCCCCATTCTTTTATAAAAACATGTGTAAAAGATTCGAATTATTTAAGTTTAAAATAATTATACCTGTTTGAAAATTGTTTACATTTTCAGCCCTTTAGAGAAATTTAACACTCCTGAAACCCCGTCACCATTGTTATCGAATCAAGATTCAGAATTACGAGGTCTACCACAAATAGCCTTTATACTGCTCTACTGGAGAATTAAATAAAAGTCATTCAGTATAACTGTGAATAAGGAAATAAAATACAGTAATACCTCGATATACGCGAATTCGGAGTTGCGTAGCCTTCAATTTTTTTTCCATCATTAGAATTTAGGTTGAAGTATTGCCAGAGTTTAATAAAATTGGTAATTTGATTGAAGAAGTCGCGATTTTTCCAGGCAACTAAATTCAGGAGTGGATACTGATGACGTTCAAAAATTGCTGGATTCCTACAACCAATGAGCTCGTAGAAATGCATAAACAAGCGCAAGACGTTGAAGAACTTGAGTCCTTAGACCCAGTTCAGTCAGAAGATCGAATGATGGTTGGGAATTTGACAGATGACCTCTGTTTAATTGAAAAAGAGTTACAAATTTTAGAAAATATTTACTCGAACGAAGAGCGTATTTTTCAGTTCCTCTACTATTAGCTCAACTCTCTATATATTTATTTATCTTAGTGGAATTTTCAATCGTTAATAAAATACATTTTAAAGCGCTCAATTGAGCTGAAATTTTAAATACTTGATTATTTTGGATGACAATACAGTAATTTTTAATTATAATTAATACAAATTAATTAATTAAAACTAATTATTCAAAGAATTACAAATACAGCCACGTTGGCATCATTTTTGTCGACTTAGCGATCATTTTGGCGACTTGTGTCAAAACTTGAAAAGGTTTTTTTCTCACATTTTAAAGAGTTCATTTGAGCTGAAATTTTCTATACACTATTGTTTTGGGTAAAAATACGATAATTTAATTATAATGAATTAAAATTAATTTTTTGACTGAAACTAATTATTTAAAGAATTGCAGATACAGCCACGTTGGTTTCATTTTTAGCGACTTGGATCAAAACTTCAAAAGGGTTTTTTTTTGTCGCTTTCTGAAGCAGGGGTGGACAGACTTCTAATTTTTTCAAAATGTTGCGATCCACCCAGTTGCATAGGTGTAGTGAGCTAACAGAAAGTCTGCAATAAAGTCGGTTCTCCATTTAACTAACCTCTATTGTGTGAATTTCTCTATTTGGCGAACTTTTTTCCTGGAAATAAGAAAATTTTACGATTTTCTTCGTAAAATAACCTCCAAATAGCGAAGCACATTTTCTATTTAACGAACTTTTCTCTTGTGATTTGATTTTGTTCTCCGTATTTTAAAAATATTTAAAGGCCTTCATTTGATGAAATGATTATTAGGCCTTATTGAAGGCGGTCAACCCAAAATGTCTTGACGGTCCATCGGTCGATCGCGATCGACTTAATGCTTACCCTAGTTTTAAAGCATTCAGTTGTACTGAAATTTTATATACAAGATTGTTTTGGATGACAATACGATACTTTAATGATAATTAATAAAAATTAATTATCACTTAATGTTGTGATTCTGTCATATGCATATAAATATTTATATTAATTGTAACTATTTAATAAAAGTAGTTAAAATAAAATTTTCTTTGTTGATCTAAATAGGAATTGACTTCAAATTTTTTTACTTGTTTATTATTACTATGCTACGAGAAAATTTTGAGGGAAAAAACAAAAAAAAAAAAAAAAACATCTTTGAGCCGGCAGACTCTTTTGTTAGATTTTATGAAACCTGCATCACAAAATAACTTCGGTTTGCGACTTTATATTTGTGTCGACAAAGATTTTATTAAAAAAAAATTTTTTGAATTATTATTTTCTTTCATCTTCGGCTGAAGCAAAAATAATCTATATGTATTTAGTTCGACATTATACCCCTACTTACGCAAATGCGACTTACGCAGTTATCACTCAGTCCCACCTATCGCGTAAATTCGGGGTATTACTGTACAGCACGCATGTTAAAAATGAATACAGTAGGCCCAGTTGGGCCTAGTTATTATACTTTTGAATGCTCTAATCAACTTAGCATTTTATTTTCCAGATCTTACACTTCTGTGATGGAACACCTTCATTTCCCCATAATCCAACCATGCCCACTCTTCATAATAATTTATGTAAAGGAAGAACGGTATGGTCCGTGGTTGAGAATTCAAATGACTTTAAACACGGAATGTAAGTAAATTGAGTATTCATATGCTATCGAAATTTTCTATTTCTTTGGTAAATAAAAAAACAATAACAGCATCTCATAATGAACAATTTCTATGTGTCTTTTTTTATAGAAATTTACCACTGCCCAACAAAACACCTCCAGTTAGCCCAAAGTTTAAATGCTTCCGAGAAAGGCCAGTACAAGTGATATTTGCAATTCAAAACAATACCATTAAGACGGATTTAAGTGAGGTAATAATTCATGCTCAGCAAGATGGTTTTTATAAAATTTTATTTTATTTATTCGTTTTTAAAATAATCAATTTTACAATTTTAAAACAATTTTTTAAATATTTGTAGGAACTTTTTGAAAAATGCGATTGTATATTTGTATGCGATTCCTGTGTTAGTATCTTCATAGATACACTGCTGGACAATTGCTAAGGACGGATAACACTATCATCCATAGCAACCACAAAATGAAAGGAAGAAAAATGTGGAAAATTAGAATAAGTGCGAGATATTAGTAAGAAGAAGTATGAGTACGCAAATTTTTTCCACTTCTGTTCATCACGTGATAGCGTTCATAAGAGCTTTAAAGGTTTTGACGCGTGTGGACAGTTGTTGCTTCAAGTCAAAGTTTTACAGGAAAGATTTAATACACGAACTTAAAATTTTTGGCATGTCTCCCCGACATCACATGGATGATTTTATGCGTGGCCGAATTATTGGAAAGATCGAAGAAGGGCGAAAAATAACAGATGTTGCCAGGGAGTTCGACATCGCTCACAGCGTTGTTTCACGGCTGTGGAAGTCATTTAAAACTACTGGAATGTGTAGTAGACGGCACGGGGGAGGTCGCGTTAGAAGTACGGCGCCTGCAGAAGACAGATATATCGTCCTATCAGCAAAAAGAAACAGGCGCTTCACAGCTCAGCAGGTGGCAAATCAGTTTCTTGCTGCCTCAGGAAAGCAGATCTCCCGAAAAACTGTTGCCAGACGTTTGAGGGGAGGAGGACTATACGCACGCAGACCTGTTGTGTGTGTCTCATTGACCAGACAGCCCCGTATTGCCCGTTTGCAATGGTGTCGTGAACATCACAATTGGACTGAACAGGACTGGGCATGCGTACTATTCTCAGATGAGAGTAGGTTCAGTCTGTCATCGGATTGTAGACGCCAACTGATCTGGCGCGAGAGTGGTACTGCTTATCGTCCAGAAAATATCCAGGAAAAGGAACGATATCCGACATGCAGTATCATGGTGTAGGCCGGCATCATGATCAATGGCCGCACGCGCCTACATGTGGTTGCGAATGGGGCTATGACGGGCCAACGATACATTGATGAAGTTCTACTTCCTCATGTTCGTCTTTTCCGTGGTGCTGTCGGGGATAAATTTGTTTTTATGGACGACAACGCAACATGTCATCGAACACTCGCTGTTCAGGATTGTCTAGACAGCGAGGGTATTCAACGTCTCGTATGGCCAGCGCGTTCTCCAGATCTAAACCACATTGAAAATGTGTGGGATGCTTTGGGGAGGCAAGTTGCTGGTCGAAACTATCCTCCGACAAACAAGAACACCCTCATCCGTGCACTCACAGAGGAATGGGATAAATTGCCTCAACAGCTGCTGGATAATGTTGTGCAAAGTATGGTACGACGTGTGGAATGTTGCATCACACTCCACGGTGGACATATCCCGTACTGATACCTTTCCTTAAGGTGCCTGCTGACTTCTAGATGCATTGTTCCATTTCTCCGTACGCAGATCAAATGAACATTTTTTTTCTTTCAGATGTTTCACGGCTTTTGTACTTTCCAGAAGAATAAATATTCTTTATTCTAATGTCTGAACAGTGTGGCAACTATATTTTATCCTACTAGGCCTCATGTCTCGCTTAATGTTATGCTACATAGCAATTTGTGATCCGTCCTTAGCAATTGTCCAGCAGTGTATTTTAAATTTACTATCAATCTGTTTTATCATTTGCACATTTTTTGCTTAAAAAAAACCATAAAAACATTAGAAAAGTTAACTTTTGTGCAATAAGAATAATAACTTACATTCATTTTTTTAAAAAAAGATAATAAATGATATCCTATAATGTAATTAATTCTACAATTCTTTTTTTAAAAATGTACACATGCTATATTAAACGGTCGAAAATATTTCTATTTTCATTAACATTGCTCCATGGCTTGCCTCCTGAGGATATTAGACTGAAATATTTTTTCTAAGCGTTTAATTATTTTAAACAATTATAATTATGGTTATAAAAACTTGAAAACCTCTTAAATGAATTACATTTCTATTTAGGTGATTATTCGAATCACATATTACTTCTTTCATTCATTTGCAGTATAATTTTTTGTATTGCTCCATTTCAGGAGATGATTCAAATGGGATCTTCATTGTACGAATTTTTAGCGAACGTAGCACCAAAAGATTCCGCAATAGATGTGGTTATGTTCTCTGACAGCAATGATACAAGCAAACCTTTGCATCTCGATATAACAGATTCTAAAAAATTATCTGAAGCTTTAGAATATCATGTGAAGACATTTAGGCCTATCTTCGACGTATGTCTTTCATGCGGCTTTGAAAAAGCTCTTGCTGTAAGTATTGTCAGCCTTTTCAGTGCCCATAATCACATTAGCTACCTTTCTTTAGATTTGTAGCAGTTTTCAACCTTATATTTATATTACCAAGAAATAACCGAGATACTTGGATAAAATTAAATCTGCATGTTAGTTTCCCATCTGTTCATAATGTTATAAATTACGGCTATTAATACTGACTTATTTGGTGTCTGGAAGCCGTAACTGAAGTAATCTGCTGTATGGTCTTACGGTCTTTTATTTGAAAGGTCTCAGTGCTTGATAAAATCACAATGGAATAATGATTATTTATGGAAATTACAGCCCTTCACATGACAATGCTGTGAAGTAGAAAAAGAATAATTTTCAAAGTGACTTTCACAGACGGTTCAAGAAGTGGAAAATCAACAGCCCCGGACGATGCTGCCACAGTAAGGAAAGTGGAGTTTATACTTTTAGACCGAAATGCAACCATCCAATTGATCTTGAATTAACAAATCTTAGTTACGGCAGTGTGTGGAAAATTATTTACGAAGAGCTGCACATTTGAAAGTAGCGACACGCTGCTTCCCCAATTACTGACTTCTTTTCAGAAGCAAATAAGGTATGAACTGTCAAGGTAGGGAGACAAAGAGGATTTTTTTATACATGGAAACTATCCATGAATCTTAGATTTGTCAATAGGTTCCATAAACAGAAGAGATAAGAAGAGAGTGGAAGTACAACGTCACCTACCCCTTCAAGAAGACTAAGGTGTAGAGATTTGAGGGGAAGGTAATACTATCTGTTTTTAGAATTGTCGTGGAGTCATCTTAACAAACTGCCTGGTGAAGGAAGGATTAGAGCATCACTAGTGTCTATTATTGAATACTGCTGAACAAAATGCGTGATACTGTGATTTTAAGAAACTATAGAGTATGATTACGAAAGGCTTCCAACTTCTTGCCGGCGATACATTCATCTGGAGGTGTGGCTTAGGAAATATAATGTTATGGCTTTTAAACATTACCACATCCTACTTATTATCTTGATATTGTACAAACAACGTTTTTTTTTTATTTATATAAAAAACACACTGTAGCGTCGTAGATTAAGCAATAAAGAAGATGTCATTCAAGATTTGGAACAATGTTTTACGATCTGCTGAGTTCTACAAAAACGGCTTGCGAAAGATCAAGAAATCTTGACAGAAATGTACAACTTTGGATGGTGACTATGTAATGCTAAGAATAACAAATAAAAATTAAGTTTCGCGCACGATTACCTAAAGTAATAATTAAAACTTTACGATCCTCCATCTAGCTAAAAAAAAATAACAATTTATTTGCAACAAAAAGAAACAATTAATACTCTTTAAAAAACATACCTTGAAACTTCCTCAACTTCTTTACATATCTATTTCCTACATTTAAACATCGGTTATATTTTTTCACGTTCAGATTTCCCGTAGTATGCTCTTCTGCTGCCGGTGTATTGAGCCCAGTAGACGCTGCATTTCTCAACTTTTCATCCTTTCCAAACGTATTGTTAAGGCCGTATCACACGCAGACTTATTTCAAGCAATTTTTCCTCCAACTGAGGGTGAAGGGTTGCCGTAAGCAAAACGACATGCTCTGACGTCAACCGCGCACTTTCACCACATTGAAATGTTACTCGCCGATTTTTCTCCTTCGGAAACAACCATTATTTTTTTATACCGCTTGAGCTTACAGGATTCCTATTGGCTGGAATTCCAAGCAATTTTTTATTCCGGGCAATTTCTTGAGCTCACTAGCAAGAAATTGCTCTAAAGCGGTTGCTATGGCAACTGAGTAAAAATTGCTCGAATTGGACGAAAAATTGCTTGAAATGTATACGTGTGATACGGCCTTTAGCTCTTTAATATTGCACTTGAGAAAGTAATTCGTGATTCAAATATCAATAGTAGTGAGAGCATTTTTTTTCTAAATCAGTACAACTTTTAGCCTACGCTGATGGTATTGATGTGATTGCTCAAATCCTCCCTGCTCTAAAAGTGGCATTTCTTGCCCTTAAAATGGCAGCAAGTCGAATGAGTCTTGTTATAAATGGGAAAAAAAGACTAAATATTTGCCAGTTTCAAAAAACAGAATCTCAAAATCCTTATCTTGAAATAGGTTCATATAAATTTGAAACAGTTAGAAGAGTTCTACCTATTTAGGATCAATTATTTCCTCTCTGATAACAGAATATCTCATGAAATCCAGAATCGATCATACCTGGCAAATACGGCTTTTTATGAGAATTGAGGAAGTTTTTAAAATCTAAATTTCTTTCAAGAAACACAAAATGTTTAATTTACAAAACTCTTATTAGACCAGTTCTGACATATACATCTGAGACTTACAATTAGACAATAAAAATACTAGAAGAAAATCGAATGACATCTTTTGAGAGAAAAACGCTTCGGAGTATACTTGAAGGTGTAAACGTGAACAATAGCTGGAGAAAAAGGTACAATTTTGAATTATATAGAATTTATAAACAACCTGACATCATTAAATACATAAAAATGAATAGAATGAATTGGATAGCCCATATAATTGGAATGCCAGATAATAATGTTGTCAAAAAGGTACTGCAATTCAAAGTCACTGGTATTTGGAAACTTGGAAGACAAATTGAGAAGGGTAGACTCAACGGAATCAAACTTTGGGATTATAAATGTGAAAACTTGGAGAACAAAAGTAAACAAGGGGTCATTATGGAGGAATTTTCAAAGGAAGGGGGGAGGGCACTGGCCCACGAGTGAGTGAGTGAGTGAATATTAACGTCGCACTGTTCAGCTACACGAGAGCTTTTGACAAAGGACCACGTAATTTTGAACCATGGTCAAGTGACGTGGACGACACCTGAGCTGGCACCCCCCCCCCTACAACACCACACCAACGGGAGGACGTTTCAGCTCTCGACAGGTTTAACGTGCATCGCTGCCCTACACGGCGGGTCTTTAGTGGTACTGGGCTAGAACTCATGACATACCTGCCATGAACCGATACCTTCACCACTGGGCTACCGCAGCCCCACTGGCCCACGAGATCTTGTCAGATATGATGATAATTTTTCGAAACATAATTCCTATTTTTCTATCTAATGTGGAATTTAAATCTTATCTTTTAAATAAAAGTTATCTGTATATAACACATTGCTAATTTTGCTGTTTTTGGTTTTTTTTTTTAATTCCTTCCTTCCTCAGTGGCTCGACAGCCCAGGGTGGGCCTTGCCCTTCTCAAGAAGTGCTAGTGATCTGCTTCAGTGTAGGCTTCTACTAGTGTTCTCCAATTCTTAGTTCTCAAAACTATGAGATCTTTTTCTAGGTCATCAATCAATCTAAGATTTGGCCTGCTTTTTTTTAAATTAGAGAACAAAATATTAAATAATCTAAAATAGGCCATGTTTTATAACTTTTTAAGGAGGGGGTGATATAATGATTTTATTCTTAATCTCCTTCAAAATATATTTATAGCATAAAATTTAAGGGAACATATTGGCATCCAAAGAGATTTTATTCTATACCTTTACTTTTTCAAAATTTTATTAATACTTACTTATATATGATGTTTTCTATTTATTACATTTTTATTTTAACAATTGTTCTTATTTTTCATATTTTAGGTAATTCAAGATTCTTCTCCATCACCCATAATTATTTTAATCGCATGGGAGAGTGCACTAATTAGCGAGAAACCTTCAGTGCTGGTTGAAAGTATTCGACGTTATCCAAAAAATGCACGATTGCATTTAGTCTTGGTGGAGGACACAGAAACGGAAATTGTTCCTGTGGATATGATTAACGCCGTGAGATCTTTAGGGGGTCTCATATATTCTTTACCAAAGGAACTTGTCTTTATGGCCAGTAAATTACAATTAATTTCATCGAATATAGTCAAGAATCATTTACAGCTTGAAGATAGAATTCTAGTGGTAAGAAATATTTTATTAATGAATAAATCTGCAACTTTATTTCTTCTTTTTTCTTCTGATGAAGGAGAAAAAACTAACCTTTAGACTTGAAGGAAGGAAGGATTCGATCTGGGTAACTTCTGTTCCGTACGCAAGTACTTTATCGACCACGCCAAAACGATCGTCTTCGCGGGATGTTTGGTACTAGTTTATATCGATATCACACCACCACAGACTTAAATTCTTGTCAAAATATTCTTAAAAAATATCCTTGTCTTTGAATTTCTATTCGTTATTGTTCAAAAATTATTATAAAAAAACTACTATCAAGTCTCTGATTCAATGACGAATGAACTGGAATGGAAGGAGGAAGTATTGTTTCCTAGAATTTTGATGTAGCTGCGAAATTTTTATTGAATGAATAAGTAATTAAAAAGTAAACTTAATTTTCTTTTTCAGAAAAAGGTTAAGATTACTAGTTTATATGAAGTATTATAAGTGAAAGGGCTTAGAATAATTTAGATATCTGTGTGTATTGTAACCAGTTCTGAGACAGCAAGTACAATTAATCGTATTCCAGAATATAACAGCTATTTGTAACAAACATTAATTACAATCCCTTTATCAAAGTACTTACCAATATACTACTGCGACAATTAAGTAACCGGACTAGTCTAAAAAATTAGCTTTATTGAAAACAATGTACAAACCCTTTCAACATACTCCCCTTCCCTATCAATAGATCACACGAGTTCTCCACCGTTCAAAGCAGTGCTGCAGTTCATTAGGTGTCACCATCTTCAGTAAGTGGGCCGTTTTGCCATCACCTCTCCTACAGACTGAAAATGTGTTCCCATCAATGCATTTTTCACTTTAAGAAACAGGTAGAAGTCGTATGATGAAACATCTGGGGAGTACGGTGGATGCTCGAGCGCAATAATACTTTTTTCCCACCAAGAACTGTTTTACAAAGAGCGCAATGTGCACCGAGGTCTCGGTGCAAAATTCACATCTTGTTGCTCTACAGATCATGCCTTTTCTTCCTCACTCTTTCTCTAGACCTTCTCATGACCTCAATGTAGAACTCCTGTTTTACCATTTGGCTTTGAGGCACCCATTTAATCATAATGATGCCATTAATATCGAACAAAAATGATGAACATCAACTGTCCTTGATATCACCAATCGACAAGAACGTTCATCATCTTCAGCAACCCCCGATTTTCCGACAATCATTTATGCTATTCAAAATTTTGACTTTGTGACGTACAATTATCTCCAAACACTCCTTTAACAATTTAAAACATTCAGCTGGAATTTTTTTTAATTTCACGAGGAATTTCAAATTAATGTGCAGCTCGATTTTTACACTTATCGTGATCGCGGCTCTTCGACACTACAACGTCTTTTCCAAACAAGGATAAAAAACAAACTGAGCTAGGTCGATGGATGGAATAACGTGCCACCAGTGTACCGGAAAGATCAAGATCAACTATATTCCATTAACATTTCTTCACACCAAGCCTAGCGGCCAGGACATGCGTAATCTGGGAATTTAATTGCCACACCTTGTAGTGTAGATTTTGTATAAATGCTTAAAAAAAATTTCTCGTGAAAATTTTTTTCCCTCCATACTCGTAAGTAACATTCCTATTATTTCAGATACATGATATTCAGATATATTCAGATTTTTAAAAATATAGCATATATTTTCATAAACGTAATTTATATTACTTTTATATAGATACACGAAGCAAATTACCACAATATATCTGCGAATTTCATGGATTCCTTCACAACACCCTCTGGTGGGTTTGAAAGGATGGTTTATTACATGTATTGCAACCCTAATCGCAATTCAGTCATTCGATCAAACAATGTGAACTGCACTTCGTTAGGAAGACCGACAACTGATGTGGGAGCTTTCAAATGTGGAGAAATCAGGGATTTCACCGAAGAAACAGTGAGTTTTTTTTTTTTTTTTTTTTTTTTTTTTTTTTTTTTGCCTAATTCAAGCTATTAGAACTGACGCTTCTTTAGTTTAAAGAAAAATTTATAAATATAAATCGATGTAAGCGTAGCTACCACGCATAAATAAACGGTATTCACATATTATACCATCGACCAATTTTGCCAAATAAAAAGACGTTGCCAAATTCCGTGATATGCAACCGAAAGTGGAAACCGTTCCGTGCATGTTCGCATACAGTAATAATAATGAGGACAGCATTTGGCGACATGTTTTCAATTGACAATGCTTTGTGATATCGATCGACGGTATAGTACGTAAGTACCACATATACATATTACTATTTAAGCACATTTTTATCTAACTAATGGTTTTCAGTTTTTGCTAAAAAATAGGTTTCATAGCAAAAAACATCTATGCCTGTTTTACGTCAAATGCAAGAACCGCACGATGACTTATTGACGAAAAGAGTTATGCAAAAGCTGATATGAAAGTAAAATTTCTATTTTCAAATTATTTCAATAATGGCTACGTAACCCCTTTAATCTACACATGTTTTAGAATAAAATCGAAACTCAAATCTACAAAAATTTTACTACGATATACGAGACTTGACTCCAAAGTAACTTTAGTATGAATAAAAATAAATCCATTTTTAAATACTTTCTTAAATTTTGTGGCCTTTTATGTTTATTGTATCACTTTCTTTCAAATGAACACGGAAAATATCGGGGGAATCAGCAATATTTATGTAATTGTGGCTTATCTATTTTATACACTAAATTTTTTTTCCCATGCAATCTAATTTGCAGTTCAGTTAAAAATATACAAAATATTTAAAAATTGGACCGTCGTTAATTTTTTTTTCACCCTTCCATCTCATTATTGTATTTTTCAATTTAAATAAACAATAAAATGAACGAATATACCAACTAGTTGTTAATAAAAATGTTCGAATGTATAAAGAGTACTAGTATTTTTTCTTGTTACTCATTCTCATTCCTTCCTGTCAGATAAATATTTCTGTTGGTTCAATTAATGAAATTTTTCACTAAATTTCTGAATGCTCTGTCATCAGCAATGACATGAAGCAATTTCATAAAAGAAAATAAAATTTAATTCTAACTTAATTTAAAACTGCTCGTGACTGAGAACAACGTTTGCAATAAAAAATGTATTATCTTTCAGGTACCCATGAGAAACTGGCAATATTCATTTTCATACCTTGTGAGCACAACCCCTGTTCATTGCTCTTCAATCGCAATGCTCATCACATCATCATCATCAACATCGACTTCAACAGGCTCATTTACAATGCGAGGGTGGCTTAGTGAATATGTGGTAAAAGGCAACTCCTTTAGTTTTGTTTCTTTCTACAATATGTTTCATTTATTCATTGATACTTTAAACATAATTTGCGAGTTTTATTGCATTGTGATATTTATTGACAGATAAAAAAAACTCGGAGATAACTTATTCCAACTATTTTTCTTTATGATTTGCAGTAACGCGTATATTCTTGTTAATATAATTTTCGTTCTTGAAATAAAATTTCTCTACGGAATTTTTTTTAAAGATAAAAACAAAGTTTATATAAAATGTTTTTAACCAATCTAAAAATTATTATTTCTGTCAGAATTATTGTATGTATTAGCGATGGCAATTGTTTTAAAAGGAGGGTCACATTGGGGGCATGCGGAGGATACAGGAGAGTAGCACTTTTTTAAGGTATCCGACTATGTTC
The DNA here is from genome assembly GCA_019973935.1 of Trichonephila clavipes. Lineage (NCBI taxonomy): Eukaryota > Metazoa > Arthropoda > Arachnida > Araneae > Nephilidae > Trichonephila > Trichonephila clavipes. The sequence goes on from BMAU01013736.1 coordinate 194,412, forward strand.
GGAATATTTTTAAAAATATTTAGTACTTTTTAGATCAGAATATACGTATAAAATTGTTTTAAATAATTGCTTTAAACAATTGATTACGTTAAATAATTCTTTATTACAATAAAAAATTATTTAAATGCAATATTTTGGAAAAAAATTATCTTAGAATTATTTATTTTCAAAATTTTCTCCTTTTATGAAAAATGCCTCTATAATAATAATAATTTGCTTATACATAGCTAAGACTTCTCCAGAGAGCCTGAACTAGGATTTAATAAAAATTCACATTATTTCCAGAGTTACTACCAATTGAAATAATTATCCGTGTTTTTTGTTAAAATTTCTCCATTCTGATGTATTAAAATATGAATAAATCCATTTCTAAGTTAAATATTTCAAACATTCTAGTCCAGACTCTGTGCAGAGGTCTGAGCTATATATAGACAAAATATTATTATTATAGAAGCATTTAGCATAAAAGGAGAATGTTTTGAAAATAAATAATTCTAAGTTCATTTTTTGCCAAAATATTGCATTTAATTAACATTTTATTGTAATAATATCCTTAAAACAATCCCATGCATGTATTCTAATCTAAGTGACACTAAATATTTAAAAAATATTCGTTTTTACGCTTTTGCAAAATCACGGTTCCGAACGTAGTCGGATACCTTAAAATGATTGCATCCATTTGGGAGCTTTGCTTCTCAGAAAGGGTATAAATAATAAAATAAAAATCAATAAATATATGGTAAATAAAATTATGGTAATTTTATTGAATTTATTTATTGTATTATTTTCAGATCTTTTTTAGTTACAAGCACATTTAATTTTAGAATCAGTTTAATGAGACGACACTTATTACACTTTTCTACAATTTATTTTTTGGCCGTGGGTAGCCTAGTGGTTAGAGCACCGCACCGGAAGGCCTGGGTTCGATGCCCGTACCGCCAAATACCCTCCGAGTACACACGGAGTACGTGCTCGTTAAATCAGTGGGTCTGATAGTCTTGTGGGCTGAATCACGTGTGCAGGGAACTGGAGAAAATTTTCCTCCACTTCAGTTCCATGCCTAAATTGTGGAAGTGGAGATAGATGGTGGCTCCATCTATCTTCATGCAAGAAAAATTTTGCTCATAAACATATGTTGACTCAAATATAGAGAACATTTTCTGTCTATTTGGTTTTCTTAAAGAGCCGTCATTGGCCCACCCCTGACGTATATTTAAGTATGCAAAACAATGACACTTAATAGGGAAATTTAGTGTGGAAATAGGGTCAAGTTGAACAGATTTTTAAAATGATTGGGTGAAAAACATTTTTTTTGTCACATTATTTTCACAAAATATTTCAAATACTGTATAATTAAATTCGGATTTTTCTTCTTAGCATAATTAAAGGAGAAAGCGCGCCAGTTTTAGTACCGTTTTGACTTGAAGATCATTCAAAATATAAAATTTGGAACAAAATTTTTGTAAAATAAACCATATATGAGCCGTTTTCTTTGAAAGTGGTGTATAAGTCTATTTTATATTATATAGAGATATTTACCATCTTCAAAGTATTTATATATGTAATTTCATTAACTGCGTAAACTTATACTGACAAAATGATGAAAATTTTGAAGGATTTTTTTAGAACTGTGCTTAAATAAAAATCTCATAGCAGATTGCACATTCAATGTTATAATTAACTAACTTTTTCTCAAAAATGAACAAACACCACTTTCAAAGAAAATGGCTCATACATTGTACGTATGTTTATTATAGGGTTAATAAATCATATTAGCATTACATTCAATATCTGAAAGAGACCCCTATACATTTTGAAAAAAATTTCTATAAAAATAAAGGTTGTCTTCCAAATCTTTAATTTTTCAACTCATTTAGCAGTATCAAAGAATTTTTCAAAAGCAAAACTTCAAAATTTACTATTTAGTTGCATTTTTCTCATGAATTTAATGTATAAAAGTGTATTAATTCAATAGAGGGGTTAGACTTACTTAGAGCCAAATATTCTTTACAATTGTATCTAGTTTGAATAAACCTTAATTTTTTTTTTAAATCAAAAACAAAGAGATAAAATTTTTAAAGTTACTCTTAGACTTTTCCTAATTTAATTTATTGTAACGGTTACATAAGTTAAAAGTTAGAATCAACCTAATTTATAGATCTTTGAAAATCTGAGCAAGATTACAACAAGCGATTGTAAAATAGTATCTCAACTTCGATTGCAAATAAAACTATAATCTCTTTTTATATATTTTATTTATAATATTATTTTTTATAACAACAAAAATATGTTATATGAAAAATATTTAATGCGTAAGTATCTACCATGCGCTCTTATGTTTTGTTCCAGATTAGCATACCTGAAAATGCTCTCGTCATCTATGTAGAAATTATTGGTTCATTGAGAAAGTTCAAAGTTCATGCTCAAATTTCCGGTCCTGGACGTGCATCTCCCATTTTGATTGAGCTACGAGACAATGGAAATGGAGGTAACAATATATATAAAGGGTGTTTTTTTAGAGGTATAGAACTTTAAATTGCAATAAAACAACGATGTATTATTCGATTGACATGAATTTTTTTTTTATTCGAAAGATAATCTTGTGGTATTACATTTTAAATAGGATCAAGCAAGGCGTAGATTCGTCGAATGGGCCCAAAACGAGATTGCCGTTGTTCCCGATTTTCATAAGCGAATTTTGTTTAGCGATGAAGCGCACTTCTGGTTGAATGGCTACGTCAACAAACAAAACTGCCGCATTTGGAGTGAAGCTAATCCACAAGTGTATGTCGAAACACCGTTACATCCAGAACAACTAACTGTTCGGGGCGCTTTATGGTCTGGTGGAATCATTGGTCCGCACTTCTTCAAAAACGATGAAGGCCACAACGTTACAGTCAATGGTGATCGGTATAGAGCCATGATTACTAAATTTTTCATTCCTGAATTGAACAATCATGATGTCCAGGAGCTGTGGTTCCAACAAGACGGCGCAACATGTCACACAGCTCGTGCCACAATCGATTTATTGAAAGACACGTTTGGTGACCGCCTCATTTCACGTTTTGGACCTGTGAATTGGCCTCCAAGATCTTGTGATTTAACACCGCTAGACTATTTTCTGTGGGGCTATGTAAAGTCATTGGTCTATGCGGATAAGCCACAAACGCTTGACCATTTGGAAGACAACATTCGCCGTGTTATTGCCGATATACGGCCACAAATGTTGGAAAAAGTCATCGAAAATTGGACGTCCAGATTGGACTACATCCGAGCCAGCCGTGGCAGTCCTATGCCAGAAATCATATTTAAAATGTAATGCCACAAGATTATCTTTCGAATAAAAAAAATCATGTCAATCGAATAATACATCGATCGTTGTTTTATTGCAATTTAAAGTTCTATACCTATAAAAAAACACCCTTTATTTAACTGTATCTATTAATTATATTATAATTATATTTATAATATAATTACCAAGCACATTTTGAAATAAAGGTATGTTAGCTTTGATGACTGCGAACTTAATCCTGGTTTTCACGAAATCAAAAATTTTAATGATCTAAAAGAATAATTTTCGAAAATTCACGTTTTTTTAGTTTATTAACAGCATCTAGTTTTCGTTGATGTTAATAGGCAACATTTTTTTCTCTTCTTTGGGAAGTAAACTATGAAACAATGTTACATACAGCGATATACAGTACTTCAAACTTCTTTGTTCGACTTTCTTTCATTTTAACCAATGCATTAGTCAACTGGACCCGATCTCGGATCCTCGCGGAGAGAGCTCATCTCGTTCTCGACTCGGTCTCGATAAGGTCATGATCCGAATAATTTTAATCGACAAATGTTATTCCTGGACATACTTTTCGAAAAACTAGTAATTTGGAACAAGAAGTCAACAAGCAACAGGGGCAAAACTGCATTATTATGTCACGCCTAGTCATCCGTGTTTAGGCCTAGACTAACGTAGCCGCCGCACAACTGTGAATTGGCATCTTGATGGGTAGGATCATCACACTTGCATTGACAACTGCAACCTTAAATTATAGCGTGGTCTTGCCTTGGACATCGCCCCGGCAATCTATCACACCAGGATGTACCCCTATTCCACCAACGAACCGGATGCAACCCGAGGATAAAGGGGGCCGTCCGTGATCATCCCCGACAGGGCCTGCGCTAGAAGTTTTGCCGCCCCGGACAAAAATGGAAAACGCCACCCCACTCTCTCTATATATTATTTTAAGTCTTAAAAAATTCAAAATAATTCGAAATTAAGGACATAATTATTTGTTATTATTTCAAACGAGTGAAATGAAAGAGACGGATTCGTCTATTTAAGCAGGCCAACTTCTTCGGAAAAAAGTACTAATGGCGGGGATCACAAGCGTTTGTTTTAACTTATAGTAACTATACACAAGACTAAAATAAAATATCTCCTGTGGTCCTCTATCTACCATAACCCAGTGCTTCTCAAAGTTTCAATATTCGCGACCCAATATTCAATCATAATTTTCCATCACCCCCCTCACAAAAAACAATGTATTGAATTCAATACTAAACTTTGATGCTAAAAATACGGTACGACTTAAACCTCTTAAGTGCCACCGGCGTATATAAACGCCTTGCTCAGCCAAAGTATTAATTTCCCCTGACGTATATATACGTCTTTCCGAAGTACGATCTTTTCTGTGCACTACTATCCATAAAATTATTCCGAAAGTTTTGGAATGCAATAAAAGGACCTGGACAATGTTTACGAAGGATTTAGTTATTTCAGATTTTTTGCTTCGTTATCCCTCCGCCCCCAATATACGCGCGAAAACGTGTGGAAACCACGGTTGGTATCGGGACGCTAATAGTGTAACTTTTATTTGTGGCAATTAAAGGATTATAAACCGTACAAATTATCAAAAAAAGAAAGATAAGTGTTTTATATATACTTTTTGCATATAATTTTATAAATGACAATCCCATGTGGTTACTGGTAACTTAGTATTGTTAAATTAATTATGAAATACGTTGTGTAGCACCAATACATTTATAAGTGTAATATATCAATGTAAATGTGTATTTTATTTTTATTATGTCAGAATGTATTTTGTTTACTTTCAGTAGATTATAATTTTTTTTTCAAATAATCTTTTGTATTCGACTTTTCTATGTGCTCGCGCCCCCTCGTACAGTTGTCACGCCCCCTAAGGGGGGCGCGCCCCACAGTTTGAGAACCACTGCCATAACCTCTTATTACCCTTGTCACCTTTTGAATAGTTGAAACCGGACATCGTAAGGGTGAAAGGAATGTCCGTTGTAACCTCACTCTAGGATGGGAAGAAAGTTACTTGTGAAAGATGTGTAAACATATAAAGTTTCATTCTTTAACATATACTCCCACCTCGATTGATTGATTGAATATTAACGTCGCACTGTTCAGCTACACGAGGGCTTTTGGCGACGGACCACGTAATTTTGAACCACGGTCAAGTGACGTGGACGACACCTGAGCTGGCACCCCCTCTCCTAACTACCACACCACACCAGCGGGAGGACGTTTCAGCTCTCGACAGATATAACGTGCATCGCTGCCCTACACGGCGGGTCTTTAGTGGTACAGGGCTCGAACTCGTGACAAGACAAGCCACGATCCGATATCTATACCACTCGGCTACCGCGGCCACTACTCCCACTTCGAACCCTTCAGGTTTCAATATAAAGAAAACTGTCATTATAAATGTACAGAATACAAAATAAAAAACGTTAAATGAAATACCAGATTCACACCCAATAATATTTCAGAAAATATATCAATTTTTTTGTAATAAAAAAATATATTTTTTAAATTTGATTTAAATGCCGCCATTAAAATTTGCCGCCCTGGGCAGGGGTCCGGTTTGTCCGGCCCTAGAGCCGCCCCTGTTCCCTAGACCCTAGCGAGGGCAGAAAGAGAACGGGGATGGTCTGAAAACCTTCGTTGAGATCGGACCCCAAAAAAACTCCTCCATCACAAACAGAACTTGAACTCTAATAATCTAATGAATAAGTTTAATAACTTCAATCTTTAATCTGTAAGCAATAACTGTGACGTAAATAAACTAAATATTTAAATTAATTAAAATCGCGCTATCTTTATTTATCTCAGACGTCACACCATATACCAACATTACATATTTAGTCGAAAAGCAGCAGACAGTCCAGTCGCTTTGTGCCTAGGTTTGTGAGACTTTCACAGTCCCATGCATTTATTATTACGGTTTACTGTTTGTAGGAGTATTTGAAGACGTATGGAAGATACTGTGTCTACTTTATAAGGGTCGCAAAAGGGCCTACTTCTACTTAGGGGCCCAGGGCCTCAAAAATTCTTAATATGTCGCTGGTTACCCACCTACTCTTTGCTGGGTATTTCTTCATGTTGTATGATTAACTGTATTGTTCTTGTTATTAATTATGACTGCATCCTAGGTTTTTTGGTGTGGAAAATCCTTTTAATTCTATTATTTTCCCCATTTATTTACTTCGGTAAAATGTTTTTTTTCTTAGATAACTTTTTTGACAAAACGGCTCAAATTTATTTTATTTAATGACAAAATTTTCAAAAAAGAAATTGTCACGGAGATACCATTTTAATAATGCAGTAATAATAATGGGGGTACATAGATCATTTGTTTCACATAATTTAAAATTGGATGTATATATATCAATTTCTAAGAAAATATATACATCTTATAGATTGAAAAATAAGTCTAGAACAGGTGTGTTAAACTGGCGGCCGCGGCCCACAACGAACATTTTTGCGGTCCGGCCAGTATAACGGCACACAATAGTATATAATAAAATATCGAAATTTCTCCCGAAACAGAAAAATAATAGCAGAGAACAGATGTCAAGTGTCAGGACGTAAACAATAAATTTTTCTTGTTCTTTTATTTATGTTTATTATAATGTACTATTCCAAATAAACTTACATTTCTATGAATATTGATTTTTTTTCTGCGACTCACCTACAGTTAAAGCTTGTTTGTTTGGCCCAAGTTTGACACCCATGGTCTAGATACATAGATATTAAAGATATTTTATAGCTTTAAAATAGTATTTCTTAAATAAAATTTTGCAAATATTCTATTGTAACTAAAAGTTATTATAGATGAGAGCCTGTTAGCTATAAAATTAAAAAAGTGAAAGGAAAAGACTGTTTTAATAAAATCTCTATATAAAAACTATTTCTGCTTTCAAAATTCCGTTTTCATTTTCTGTATTTTAACAAACAACGATGGGAATTTTAAAAAATTCTGTAAATTTTTTTTTTTTTTTTTTGTCTAACAAAAAAAAAGTAAGAACATAATTTCTTCCCTCGTGAATCCTAGAAAATTAATGACACCAAAAATCAACCAAACTGTTCTTTGTTAAAAAGTTCATTCAAAAAATAATTAAATATCTTCATGTAATGGTAATAAAATTTTAATCTATGCACTGATACATCAAATCAAAGAAAAATAGTTTGAATCGAATAAAAGCATTTTATTTTACTGGAGAGCTGGAAAATAATTCTGCATAAAGGCGCCCAATTCTTCTAGGACTACACTGTGTCCTTACTTAATTCACTTTTAAAAGTCAGCGGCGTACATAAGTGAAGGGTTTGGAGGTTTTCATGATGTTATATAGAAATCAAATTTATAAACTGCATTTTATTTTGAAATTATCAATTACTTTTATTTACAGATCCTGACGTAAAGGCTAACGATGGAATTTACAGTCGTTATTTCACATCCTTAACTAATAAAGGAACTTGCACTGTGTCCGTTTCTGCAGAACTTAAAACGGAAGCAAGCGGAATCTCTGAAGGTAATGTTAACTCAAATCTTTTCCATAAGAAAATTGAAAAACAAATGTAGGACTGTTAAGCAGAACTCAAAATTAACAAAATTCTCCCCCTTTATTGTTAAAAGCGCATCAAATATTATGTAATCTGAAGTAATAAAAGCTTCATATAAATAAAAAAAATCGATTAACATGGGTGGATAAGTTGTTTTTAACTTTGAATTATGAACAAAAAGAATACTGGGAAAAAAATTTTTAAATGTCATCTCAAATTTTGTATAATGGAAAATTTGGGATCTTCACTTCTCTGTAGAAAGGGTATTGTAGCCGGAAAGATAGTTAATTGGCCAAAAGAGGCTCCTATTTCAATAATATTGTTTGAATAGGGTTGATCTTACCAATAGATTTAAAGTGTTGGGGAGAAAAATAGATGCACCTGGAAAAAAATCAGAAGTACTTTGGATGATTTGACGAGAAAACTCCAAAAAGATTCTTCTCAGCCTTTAAACGGTTGATGAAAAAAAGCAACATTAGAGTCAAACATTTGACAGTGCTTGTGCGTTCCATTGGTTTCGTACAACATTATTATTACTAATATATATTGGTGTTTAACATTTGTATAATTTTTTAATCTTGTGTATTTGTTGTGGATTTATATTTATATGTCAATTATTTCCTGTTAGAAGAAAATAAGTTATAACTAAGAGAAAGTTCTCTCTCTCTCTCTCTCTCGAATCAATTACAATTTAACTCGAAAGAACTTGCCTGTTAATTGCATGAGCTTTTTCTTGAAAGATGATAAATCTCGAGAACAAAATTATACGTCAAGAATTAGTAAAAATAAATTATAATAAATTAATATATATATATATATATATTAAATATATTAATGGAAAATATTTAAAATGTACATGTAATAACGTTATTCAAAAAGAATTATATCATTCGCATGAAATATTACCTTAGTGAAAGTAAGGTAATATAAGGTTTCTTTAAACTTATATAACTTCGCGTCGAATAATAAGGAATTTTACTTACTTTCATTTCCAAACGAAAATAAAAATGCTAATTCTCATATTTTAATTAATATTTTACATTAATTTTACAGAAATATTTCTAATACATATGATACGAATTATTTTAAGGTAGGTTCAATTTCAATTTTTCATAATAACTGAAATAATTATGTTTCTTTTAATTAAACATTGTTATTACCAAACAATAAAAATCAAATCAAACTTAGCAGTTTTAGATCATATTAAAATAAGAAGGTAAAAACAAACCCAAGCAAGAAATTAATGACACTTAAGAATCTAAAGCCCTTAAGAAACGAAGCTATGCAGATTTTATACTGTTCTGCTGAATTTAATACAAAATGTACTTTTGTTTTTTGAAATGGAACTTTTTTTGTGTGTGTTAAACAGTTTTTTTTTCTCGATGCGATTAAACTTGTCTAATATTATAGGAAATCAACGAATGGAGCACAGTCCCTCGCAAAAGAAAGATATCGGATTCTTTTACGTAAATAAACCTGCACCCGACATCGATATACTACCGCCAAACAGAATAGCAGATTTGAATGTTGTGTCAGTAAATCATGAAAACAGAATGGTCCAACTTCAGTGGACGGCACCCGGAAATGACTACGACTTCGGACAAGGTAATTCTCCGTTTAAAAAATCTTTGAAAAAAATTATTGAGTATTTCATTCTAAAATCCAAGACTATAACAGTTTAAAAAAAAAAAAAAAACTTTTTACACTTTTTCAAAAGTAAGATAAAAATGGCCAAATAATTATTTAGTATAATTAGAAGTCCTGAAAAAATACTTTAATCTATATATATAAAGGAGAAAAGCGACTCACTCACTCACTGACTGACTCACTCACTGACTAATCACGATATCTCCGGAACTATTAAACCTACAAACTTGAAATTTGGTAGTTAGGCTCCCTTCATGGTGTAGACGTCAGCTAAGAACGGATTTTGCAAAGTTCGAACCCAAAGGGGCGTTACGAGGGTTTAAAGAGCGTTATAGATAATTATTTCCTTTACTAAACTATTAGATGTAAAGTCGTGAAACTTGGTACACAGATTTCTTTCATAACGTAGAGATTCCCTACATAATGATTTTTACAAAAATCGACCTCCAAGGGGCGTTGAGGGCGCTTAAGGGGCGTTATACATAATTATTTCCATTTTTAAACTATTAGACGTACAGTCTTGAAATTTGGTAAGCGGATTCCTTTCATAGAGTACAGATCCCCTACAGAATGGGTTTTGTGAAAATCGACTCCCAAGTGGCGTTGTAGAGAATTAAGTGGCGTTATAGGCAATTAGCTCCTTTTTTAAACTATTAGACGTAAAATCTCGAAATTTCGTAAGCTGATTCCATTCATTGAGTACAGATCCGCTATAAGATGGGTTTTGTGAAAATCGTTTCCTAAGTGGCGTTGCGAGGACTTAAGGGGCGTTATACATAATTATTTCCATTTTGAAACTATTAGACGCACAGTCTTGAAATTTGGTAAGCGGATTCCTTTAATAGAGTACAGATCCACTGCAAAATGGGTTTTGTCAAAATCGACTCCCAAGTGGCGTTGTAGAGTATTAGGTAGCGTTATAGGCAATTAACTCCTTTTTTAAACTATTAGACGTAAAATCTGGAAATTTAGTAAGCTGATTCTATTCATTAAGTAGAGATCCGCTATAAGATGGGTTTTGGGAAAATCGTTTCCTAAGTGGCGTTGCGGGGGCTTAAGAGGCGTTATACATAATTATTTCCATTTCTAAACTATTAGACGTACAGTCTTGAAATTTGATAAGCAGATCCCTTTCATAAAGTACAGATCCCCTACAGAATGGGTTTTGTGAAAATCGACCCCAAGTGGCGTTGTGGAGAATTAAGGGGCGTTATAGGCAATTAACTCCTTTTTTAAACTATTAGACGTAAAATCTTGAAATTGAGTTAGCCGATTCCATTCACTGAGTAGTGATCTGTCATAAGATGGGTTTTGTGCAAATCGTTTCCTAAGTGGCGTTGCGGGGACTTAAGGGGCGTTATAGATAATTATTTCCATTTTTAAACTATTAGACGTACAGTCTTAAAATTTGGTAAGCTAATTCCTTTCATGGTGTAGAGATCCGCTACAAAATAGTTTTGGGGGAAATTGATCCCCAAGGGTCACTGAGGGGGATGAAGGGGCGTAATAGATAAATATTTCCGCTTTTCAACTAATAGAAACACCTGCTTGAAAATTAGAAGGTATGTTCCTTTCATCGAATAGAGTTCTTATACCAAAGAGTTTTGCGAAAACGGACCCCCAAAGGAGTGAGTTTGCGAGGGATTAAAGCATGTTATAGAAAAATTCCTGTTTTTGAATTTAACTCACTTACTCTAAATTTGTTGAGCACTTTTCTTTCGTTGAATAGAGTTCCACTAAGAATGGATTTTACGGAAATCAACTCCAGGGGGAAGCGGGGAAAGTTATTGGGGCATATTGATAGACAAAATTCCCGATTTTGAACTGCTAAGACTATAATAATAAAATTTGGTTTGCATGTCTCTTTTGTTGAATTGGAATCCGCTAAGAATGCTGCCAACGAGGTATTGATGATAAAAATTCCGTTTTTGCTCTGTTAGATTTAGACTTGAAATTCAGCACGCATGTTTATTTTATGGAGTAGAGATCCACTGAAAGTTGCTTTGGTGGAAATCCACTTGATTATTAGGTTAAGTGAGAGAAAAAAATCTTTCTACTTCGATTTTAGACATAAATAGAAATTAGATATTATAATTTATGTTCTTTTTATATCAAGGGGTGAGAATGTAACAGCTATAAATATATTTTTCAATACAATCGAATTCTTAATGCTAGATATCAATAATTAATATATATGTAAACATTATACATATATGCAACATCGTGAAATACCCAGTGAAGCGGGTGGGTAACGGCTAGTATAATTTATATGCGTTGGTGGAATTTTCACTCAATTCGGCACAAAACCAATACCTTTTTTGTTGTTGTTAACTTAGGTCAGTGTCGGTCTTTTCAGACTTATACTCCTATGTAAGTACTTCAGCCTCTATACTTATAAATGGCCCTGATGGCTTATTTATACCTTGTTTCCAGTGCAGGTTTATCCATTGGGGGCTTGGGGAGGTGGCGTGGTAGTTGCGGACACATAACATTTCGTGGTATTTGCGGACACTCTGAAACGCATCGTTGTTTGAGCGGACACATTCCCCCCCCATCTTAGAACAGATAAAGGGTGCAGATGAATAAGGAAATAAATACTTTTAAAAATCACATAGATAATTTAAAACAGTATTTTAAGTGGCAAATCTCTTTCACCTGGAATAACGTTTTTCTTTTTTTCCCGAAGTTTTCCGTTTTTACATTCGATTATCGAATTACAAGGATAAATACATTTTGCCAATCAAATTTACTTATTTATATTGAATTGTTAAGATATTACAGTGTGTGAGAAGGCATTTTAAACATAGCGAAATGTAATAAAAATAAACACTTTCAGAGAAATATTTAAAAATGAATAGTAAGTAACAGTATTGTTATCCCAGGTGAAAGGGATTTGCCACTTAAAATACTGTTTTAAATTATATTTGTGATTTTTAAAAGTATTTATTTCTTTATTTATCTCTGCACCCTTTACCTGTTCTAAGATGGAGGAAAAAATGTGTCCGCTCAAACCACGATGCGTTACGGAGTGTCCGCAAATACCACAAAATGTTACCACGTCCGCAAATACCACGCAACCCTTGGGGTTATGTGCCCAGATAAGCTACCGCGTCCGCAAGATACCAGCTGGACTTAACCCAGGTTTCTCAGAACTGGACTGGCGTGATAAGCCTACGTGGGGGGCGCAAACATATCAAAACGTCGAAAATAAAAGATTATTTTTTAAAAAAATAGTAATTTACTGAAAGGAAGCAAGGCAAAATACATTCTGAACTATGAAAAGTAACATTATACTTACCCTAAGACTTAAAAGTAACAAAATATTTATTACATAAAAGTGATGTATACAAGATGCAGTTTATAATTAAGGTCGCATTGTAGCTTTAGCGTCAAAGTACAATATTACAGCATTCAAAACATTGCTATGGGCGGGGGGGGGGAGCGCGATAAAAACTGGGTCGCTAATATCGAAAGTTCGAGAAGTCCAGACTTAACCGGATACAACAGACCATCTTTGGATCCAACAATGCCAAGGGGGGCGTTCATCTTCAGCACCCAGGGCCTGAAATGAGCTTAAACTGGCACTGTTTGTATCACTAATTTGGTTTTTTTTTTCTCTCTTTAAGGTATGCCGAACTTTGAGTTACACTAATCTATTGTTCAGATAGTCATAAGTAATCAATACTCTAAGACAGTGATTCCCAAAGTGGTCTATATGGACCCCCAGGGGTCTATGACGACCTGCAAGGGGTCCATGTCAGCGAAAAAATAATTTGGGGGTTTATGAGGTGTAAATGGGGGGTCTATGATGGTGACTCTCATTAATCAAAATCAATATTTTATTTTTAAACGCTATTTACTGAGGAGATTTAGGGTTAAACCTGGCACAATCGAGAGAGAGAGATTCCAAATGTTGAAAAATTGTTATTAAAGCACCAGATTTATTCCTCCCTTTAAAAGCATTTGTTTGTTGTACAGTTATTTTATGTATCAATTAAATTTTAATTTAATTAATATGTTTTTCTTAAGTTTTAAACACCATACTTCGCTTCAATTAGAAGTTTAAATCGTTTAAAGTAAGTAGCTCTTACCAGCTGTCAAAAAGACATTTAAGTTGGAAAATTTGCAAAAACTCAATATTAGGTAAGCAGGGGTCTACCCCAAACCGAAAAACATGGCAAGGGGTCTGTCTATGAGACAAAAAAGTTTGGGAACCTCTGCTCTAAGATGAGCGTCTCGGCAGCTACTTATTATGAAAATCACTGATGTCAAATAGAACAATAGGTTGTTAAATTATTTGAATCCAACTACTATTCATTAATAAATAGAAAAATCAGAAAAATAAATTACATGGGTATACATGCATATTTAAAAAGCGAAACAGGCAAAGAAGTCGTTAAAATTTTATAACAGATAGAAAGAAAACTGCAAATCACATATTTCAGCACGACGAAAAATAAAACCAACAAATTTAGACTTCTTAAACACACTTCCATCATGAAAATTGAATTCATGAATTGCGTAGTAATTTTTATGAAGAGAAAATGGTTCAAACATGTAACAAACTAAATCAACTTTAAACTTTCGTAAATAAGAATTGCTATAAACTCAGTTTTTTATAAAAAAAGGGGGGGATTGTAACATTAAAATTTTAAAATATTCGGATTCTCAGTCTTTAAACTCGTAAATCCAAAATTTATCTAATTATCTCCAACTGAACAGAAGAAATTCAAAACTACGATCAAAAATTGAACATATAAGAAGGGAAAAGTGCCAATTTAAAAGTTTTAACTATACGATATTTAAAAATGTGACAAAATATTTGGGAGGAATCTGAGTTAAATTTTTTGAATAAACTTTAATTTAAAAAACCCCTTTAATTGTGTATAAAAAATAAAAATAAAGCAACATAAGTTATAAAGTGAAAGCTAACTACAAAATATCTTGATTACAAGAATATGTAACTGGCTAACCCCTTAAGCGGTTTGCCCGTACAAGGAACGGGCTAACGCAAGTTGGCCACAACTGGTTTATGTTGTACGGGCACTGATATTTTCTTTCTCTGATTTGCGTTTATTTTTAATTCTTATGGTGTATTATTTAGTACTAGTATTTTTAAAAGGTGATATTCAATTTGTCTGTGCTACTAAAATGCTTATCGTCCAGCATTTTTTATGGTGAAAGCATGGTGTTTTAGTTGTAAACAATAAACAATGTGCCTTTTTTTAAAGCATTTTTTCAGTAAAAAAGAAAAATTACCGCTTAAGGGTTTAAAAATGTTAAGAATTTTACAAATGATCTATTTTCGCAAGAATAATCTAGTATATGACCCTCCCCAAAATTTGTGTGAGATCTTCTTGGCGAGGGGGGAGACTAATGATCGAATTCGAAAGAAATATCAAGAAATGCTATTTAGAACAAGTTCTATGTAATTCGGGGGAAATGGCGTCAGTAACGAAAAATGCTTTTTTAAAATTTAATTACGTATGTTGAGAAATTGATATATTAATATCATTATTTAGCTCTATTTTGTTTTTACAGTAATATCAGTTTTTGTCTTGCTATAAGGAGAGTAACAAAATTTATTAAAAGTTTCCCATTATAATTTTAACGATGTACTATGAACTTAAATCTTCTAATTATTTGGGTGCTTTAAACGAATTTTTATTCTAAAAAATAATAACAAAACCTTCAAAATCAGTGTCTGGATGAGAGTTTTTGAATAGTTAATAAAATTTGCATTCACTTATTGTGATACCTGAATGCATCGCAATGAGTGGATACCCATGACATATGATAGAATCACATATGGCACATGATCATCATACAGCGAGTCCTTCCTTCAGGGCATGAAACATGATCGATCACGACTGAATACCAATCTCTCTTACCGCTCATTTTTCATTAAAGAAATGGCGCAGTAAATCTGACTAGCAAGACAGTTTACAATATAAAAATGTATTAGTTTAGACAGGGTTACTAGAAATAAAAATATTGCCATTGGCGTCAGGCGTTTTACTTTATAGCAATTTGATTGGAAAATATTGCGAGATATTCAAAAATTACAGAGAATTAAAATATTTTTTTTTCTAATTCGCCTTACATACGAGTTTCGATTTGGGGGTAAATTTTTGAAGAAAAAACGCATTTTAGGTTTATACACGTATCGCCTTATACTTCGAGATATAAGGTATTTGCTTTTTTAATGCAATTGCTATATTTTTGAATATGCTTGAATCAAAAAAATTCTAAATTCGAAAATTGTACTATTTTTTCAGCTTCTGCTTACGAAATTAAATACTCTCAACAGCCATCGAGTCTTTCAGATTTGTATTTCAACGGAGAAGAAAATCTCATGATGGAAACAGCCAGTTCCCTAAGTCCAAATGTCAGTGGAGATACAGAACTCAATGAATTTTATTTCCCCGAAATATACGGCAGTGAGGTCTATTACGTTGCACTTAGAGCTGCTGATGCTAATAATAATACCGGAGGAATTTCAAATATAGTTCAAATATTTCTCAATCAGTCAAATACAGTAATCACAGATAAAACAATTAGCTCTACAGAAAGTACAAAACCAACTTTTCCAGAAATTCAAACCACAAATAATTCAACAGATGGTACTGTCCAGACATCTGATGCCTATGAAATCACTAGTACAATAAATGAAAACAAAAGTACAGTTCCTCCACAACCAAAAGATAACTATGAATTCTTTGATGAAAAGACCATCATTATACTATCATCAGCAGGAGGTATTCTACTGCTAATAATAATAATTAACATAATTATTTGTTGTTGTTACATAAAGAAAAGAGAACGATCTACAGGATCAAAGAAGATTTCAAGAAAGGCCTCTCTCAGACCCCCTTACAACATTAATATTGCATATCAAAATGAATCCAATTCAAGTGGCAATACCGATAATTTGACTCGAATTTCGACCAGTACATTAGCTGATCCAAATGAGTATTCTCAACCCCAAGCAAGAAACAAAACGAGCAGTCCCAGTTATTCTTATCATACTTCTAGAAGTATTGAAGCTAAAGCAAGAAAAGATTCGAGGGAATTAGGTTTCAAATTAGTTCAAACTCATCCAGCGTATGCAACATCATCTTTGTCTCATTACAGTGCTAGGCTCCGAGAAGTTGATACCGAATCGGAGACGGAATTTAAATCACCAGTACCACAACCTCAAACACCTACCATTACCAAAGATGCTCACATATATCCGTTAGGTGTGGTGTGATATAAAGATAGAATACTAAAAATAATTTTGGAATAGAATTGCGATGATATTCTTTCCTCTATGAGAAATTGTGTTGGGTAAAAATAAAAACATTTGATGCTATGAAATCTGAAAAGCAGGGAGTAAAAAATTCCTGTGCAATTGTCTCCATGATAAGTTATTTTTTAAACAAAATATTAGAGTAATAAAATTCATAAAACAAATACCAAATCCGAGGCAATATGACTGCCCAGTTTTGAAATTGAAAAACCTTTAACCAAACATGTTTTCGGAACTTATAATTGCATGGTAATATAAGAAAATGATAAAAGAAAATTTAAAAAAGTGACTTGATACATTATACTTATTTAAATTTGATCATTTCTTTTTCAAAAAAAAAATTCTTTTTGAATTAACAAACATTTTTCAAAATATTTTTTTTTTTAATCTTTCATGCATTAATATTTGTGATATTTAATTGATGATATAATTTCTATTTATCTGTAAAATTACATCCTCTCTATTTAAGAATTTAATTATTTATAATGAAAATATAAATACGCACAATGTTTCATAACAGTTATGCTTATTTCTCACAAAATTGTGCTTTTTATTTGAGACTGCACGTAATTATTACATAGCAAGTAAATTGTACTGTTTGTTTTGTTTTCACTATATTTATTATTATCCATGTTTTGTTTATTCTTTTTTACTTGTACTGGTACATTCTTTGTAGAAATACATATTAAACTTATATCAAATTGTCTCATGAATGTTTTGATTTTCAAAAAATATCACATCAACACAAAATTTAATCATTCACTTCCTGCACAAAAATGTGATTGACTATTTATGTATATTTTGGGATTTGTTTAGGCTAGTTATATTTATATACTATGCCGAATATAAACAATTATATTAAAAAAGCTATTAAAATATTTTAAAATGTTTAGCTCCTTCTTTAGCTGACAACACTTGTTTAATCAATGGGAACTAAATAACAGCAAAATAATTACATACAGTGGTGTAATGTAACTCATATAATATTAAAATTCGTACACTTATGTAATATTCGTTCTAAAATAACTAGATTTATTAATTGTTACAAAAATAGCAAAGTAATGTTGACACTGATGACGAATTTAAATTTTTATGTATTGAACTTGTCTCCATTCATCCCTATCCTAAATATTTCATTTCAGAAAAAATTTCCATTTTACTTACGAAAGCAATACTGAAAATTCCAGCACTCTACAAAAAAAATGATGACACATAACCTTGACATTCATTTGTGACAAGTTTTTTACAAAAGAAATTAAATAATACTACAATCTATACATATGCAATAAATCATTACCCTGAAATAAACATTGTTTTTTTTTAAGTCTGCATTTATTTCTTTATAATTTGTTCACAAATAAAAATATTGATTTACTGATTAATATAATATAAGTAAAGAACCTAATACATTAAAGATAAATTTTCTTTTTCTTTTCCAACAGCAAAAAAATACGAGATTTACTTCACAGAAGATTGGAAAGATCTCCAAGATTCTATGCTTACAAAAATACAGTCAAAAATGATGGAACACAAAGGAACACCTAAGCAATCAGGTGAAAGAGAACTTGGAACTTTCCAATTCCCTGACCAATCAAAAAACACTATTTATTACGTAGCATTGAGAGCCATAGATGCTTCTCAAAACAAAGGACTACTATCTAACATGATTCAGGTTGTGATTGGTATAGAAAAAGATCCAACATCAAACATCACAGGAGGTAATATCACCGGAAACGGCACCGAGACTTCCACTGAGAGCATTAAAATAGTTCCGGAAGCTGATGATTTCTCAAAGTGTTATGTAATCATTGGGGGATTGTTAGGAGTCATTTTATTTATCTTAATCATCAACATTATAATATGGGGCACATGTTTTCGAAAATACAAAAATAGGTGTGAAGAGTCCCTAACTAGTACACATGAAAGAATGATTCCAGAAAAAATTAAAGCTGATTCCGATGAGACTGTTATGAAAGACAGGATAACTAATTACCATTCATATGCAAATCCAGCAATGGAAGAATATCCTACATCCCATGAAAGAAATGAAATCAAATCAAATGCACCATCTCCACAGCTATCAGTGACATATGCCCAAGTCAACAAGAGGGAAAAGAGTAATAGCAATGTTTATCCAATGAGAATGATGAATAATACCAATTTAAAACCTGAATACTCAACACATAAAGAAAGTGATCTGGGTCTTGTTTAAACATGGGGTCTCTAAAAAAGCATTCATTATATGTGTATTTGTACCTCTGTAACTAAAAGTATATCACATATACAAAAAACATTAACATTTTATCTGTACTTAATTATCAAAAGATTTTTTTAAATAAAAGTAACAAATGAAAACTTTTGTTTGTTCTCGTTAGCAGTATTATTTATTATATTAGCAATATCTTTTACCCTGACAAACAAAATATTCAAGTAATATTTTTAATGATTTCAATTATTATGAGTATAGAAATCACAAAATATATATTTATTTATAATATCAACTCTTAAATAAATTGAAAACAATTCCTGTGATAAAAATATTCATGTGAAACAAAATTGAAAATTAAAATATTGTACAGCCTTAGAAGACACGACGCACAACTCTAAACCTTAATAAAATAATTCAAATTAAAAACAAAAATCAGAAATTATTAAAAGTTTAATTATTAAGTTTACCGTGCATCAATACTCAATTATTCAAAATGCTGTCATAAGTTTTTCTCATTTTTGATGTCAAGAGCCATTATTCATTATACAATGTAGTTATCATTTTTACATATATATATAGTTTTCCACATATGCAACAAGTATATCAATTAAAATAGTAGTTCTTTTGACCACTACATAAAGAATGTGGCAAAGATGGCAAAATACTCCCAGGCTTTCAGGAAAATGACATTCTTCCATTGCCCTCATTCTCATTATACTTATTTCTAATTGAATACTTCTGAAGTGCAAAGAAATTTTGCAATCTGTTAAATGCTTATATAGCTAAGAAACTCTTTGTGACCAATATAATTGCAAATTACCAATAATGTACTTAATCCAACATAGGTCAATATCACATATAATGGTTATTCCTTTATGTTCCTGTTAAATAGCTAAGTACTGAGAAAGTGTGGTGTGTGTGCTTTTTTAAATCACTCTTGCATATTTATTTAAAATATTTATCATTTTCAAGTAACTTCTTCTGGGTTTCCATCATGTTTCAAAATCCTTTTTTATGAAGGAAAAGTAACAACTCTGGTTTACACATATATATACATTTATTCCTTCTTAATTGTATGCTTTTACAGAACAGAATTTAACATGCAGTTTTCTTTCACAGTATCCTTTTCATCTTTAACTCTTAAAAATGATAAAAGTCTACAAGTTTCATTCAAAAACATTGCCACAAGTCAAATTAAAATGTTTCTTGTGTATTTTTCCAGGACATCAATACAAAATATGTTTACAAATCGTCTCTGTGAATACAAAGATATCTTGAAGTAAATTCAAATGTAGGTAACATCAAAAAATAGGTAATTATGTCTCATTAAAATTATAACTACTATTGGCAATCAAGCAACAGCATGTTGTGGATTATTCAAGAATGAATGAAAATCTATTGATGAAAGTAAAAGGATTTCTAACAGAATAATTAAAATTTATTTAGGAAGCTGAACTTGCGCCCATGCAGAAAATTTCCTACATTTTAAAAAGAAATATTATTTTTGTGCAATTTTTTCATAATAAAGCATGACAAAAAAAGAAATATTTCCAAATAAATTAATACAAAAACTTCACGCTAAGTTTAACTTTATTTAACAGAAGTCATAACAGTAAGTTTATTCCAAGGATCTCAAAAATACATAATACTAAAAAAAATAATAAATGAACCAAAATTTCATTTTATTATTTAGTAACTTTTGCAAACTACTTCAATCTGTATCATTTAACACTAATAAAGCCATTGTACTGTTGCCTTAAGATTGTGAATTAAACATAATGCTAAGAAAGCATCAAGTTTTCAAAACAGAATTTTTATTAAAAAATTTAATTTATTTCATTATATTTTTCAATTGTTTAGAAATGGCCCATATATTGAAAAATGTAAAATAAGCATTATTATTAATTCATTTAAAATTTCAGGAGTTCAAATTAACTAAAAAAATATTAATTTTAAACTATATAATTGAGAAGTAACAAGGTTTCATCATATTTGTTTCTAAACTTCTTTTTATCAATATGGGAAAATCCATTTAAAAATAAAAGAGAGAGAGTCAAATTTCTTCTTGACACTATCAAAAATATGTCTATATTTTATAAAAGAGGGGATAAAATCAAATTTTCAAAACACCATTGACAACCATGCAAGTATAAGTAAACTTCCACCATATGGAGTGTATGTAATTAAGGATTTGTTGCCTGTTAATGCATAAGCATAACACGTTCCACAGAAGATTATCATTCCAGTAGTCATTAAAGAGCCAACCTGAAAAAATAATATTTTATAATTTTGAAATTATTGCAAAATGAACATGAATATAAGTAATAAAGAGTGTTTTTTTTCCAGGTATAGAAGTTTAAGTTGGCATTACTTTCCAAGATGGCGACCGATTTAACAGCTGTCAAGTGATTTATTCTCAGTTTGGTTTGGCAATTCATCAAAACGATCATCAAGCAAGGCGTAGATTCGTCGAATGGGCCCAAAACGAGATTGCCGTTGTTCCTGATTTTCATAAGCGAATTTTGTTTAGCAATGAAGCGCACTTCTGGTTGAATGGCTACGTCAACCAACAAAACTGCCGCATTTGGAGTGAAGCTAATACACAAGTGTATGTCGAAACACTGTTACATCCAGAAAAACTGACTGTTTGGTGCACTTTATGGGCAGCTGGAATCATTGGTCCGTACTTCTTCAAAAACGATGAAGGCCACAACGTTACCGTCAATGGTGATCGGTATAGAGCCATGATTACTAACTTTTTCATTCCTGAATTGAACAATCATGATGTCCAGGAGCTGTGGTTCCAACAAGATGGCGCAACATGTCACACAGCTCATGCCACAATCGATTTATTGAAAGACACGTTTGGTGACCGCCTAATTTCACGTTTTGGACCTGTGAATTGACCTCCAAGATCTTGTGATTTAACACCGCTAGACTATTTTCTGTGGGGCCATGTAAAGTCATTGGTCTATGCGGATAAGCCACAAACGCTTGACCATTTGGAAGACAACATTCGCCGTGTTATTGCCGATATACGGCCACAAATGTTGGAAAAAGTCATCGAAAATTGGACGTCCAGATTGGACTACATCCGAGCCAGCCGTGGCAGTCCTATGCCAGAAATCATATTTAAAATGTAATGCCACAAGATTATCTTTCGAATAAAAAAAATTCATGTCAATCGAATAATACATCGTTGTTTTATTGCAATTTAAAGTTCTATACCTCTGAAAAAAACACCCTTTATAAACAGAATTTAATATAAACAATTGAAATATTCTAAATTAAGAGTTTTCATTCAAAGGAGAATAAGAAGATTTTTTTTCTTAGACACATTAATAAATTAGCAAACACAATTAAATCTGTTAAAAATCCCTCTTTGTGTTAATATCACTAAAACCATAACTATGAATTTTCTCCTACAAGCACATACATATTCCCATAATTATTTATATCAAATATACAAGAAAGGGGAACAAAAAACATTTCTTTTGAACTAATTCTTCAAACAGAGTGAGTGCTGAAGTCCATACTCAGCCAGAAACCTACTCTTGACTGTGTTTCAATTCCAAACCATTCACCCTCACTCTGCAGAGGTAAAAAAAATCTATATAAAGTCGGATTTGCTTGAATGCAATCATATTTACTTGAAATACTCATATTGAAAAATTGCCAAAGATGCTTTTTCCTGTCAACTAATAAAATTGGAAAATTCTTTTCTGCTTGGTATAAATTTAATTCTAAAAAAAAATACTTCCTTATCCAACATAAGTTTTCCTCAAATACATAGAGTAATAAAATGTGTAACGTATGGTAGTTCAGCAGTGTTAAATTTCTTTGAATATGCCCTAAGCTTTGTTCAAAGAATTCAAAGCAAGTGAATTAAGGAAGAGGTAAAAAATAGCACTTTAAAAAGGAATAGGAATTGATAAGAACAATTCCTTCAAAAGAACAGAAATTCTCATCACTCTGCATATATAATCGAGCTTATCTAAAACAATCTGCAGACAGATAAAAAGCTCAATTTTGTGAAATCATTAATATCAGTTTTGAACGGTTTGTGGAAAACAAACATTACATAACACAACTCATCAATAAATTCTAAATATATTAATTAATAACTAACGTATAACAATTAAATTACTCATAATTAATATTTTTTTGTATTAGAAAGAAATAGTTGAGAAAGAATATTACTTTTAACTGTCCTTCTTAAGGAAAAAAATTAGCAATTTTTGATTGAGTACATTTTGATTTTTCAAGTACAGTTGATCGCTTTTTCTTATCAATGATTAGGAAAGTTTTGTTATTTTGGCCACATTTTCACATACAAAAAAAAGTATTTCAAATGTTTACAACTGTTTCACTTCAGAAAATGAAGGTTTTGACACGTCACTTTCTTTTTCTTAAGATGAAGAATCTTCTCTTAGTTCTCTATTACACCATTTTGTTTTATCTTGGATATGATATAGCCATTAGGAATATCTGAAATGCATACATTATTAAGCAATTCAAAAATATTCAGTTTCTTATCTGGAGAAGAAATTGACTCCATGCTTTTTCATCCCATAAGGGTCATTCAGTTTTCGCCTTTGTCTTCATTGTCCCTAATGCTGTCCTTTTCTTACATCAATACACCCCTTGAAACGCTGGTATGTCAAAAGCAGTTGCAAATTTATTGCAGCTTTGATTTGTCTCCAAAACCCAAGTAAAATGACAGCTTCCAAATGATGTATAATTGTTAATAATGTAATTGTTGGCTGCAACATTTATGATGGACTATGATTTGGTGAAAATGGTCGACAGTAATTTTTTAAGTAATTATTCTAATCTATATATTGAAATACATTCTACATATCAAATCTACAAGGTCTCAAAATCATCAAAATTTTCCGAAACATGTAGAACTGCTTTCTGTGGAAGATTTGAGGCTCCAAATAACTCCCTATTTCCAATGATTATAGTGCAGTTTGGGGAGGCAAAAAAAAAACCTTAAGCATTTAAGATTTTTTAAGTGGGGGAGGGCAGCTAAATGAGATAGGTTGGATGCATAATTTTGAATTTTGTTTTGACCAATTTGCTAACACACATTGACAAAGATTTTCAAATAAAACAGCAGTTATCAAGCTTTTTGATTAATATCCTGAACTATTCAAAAAAAATATTTAAATTATTTGAAATTTTAATTTATTCAGAAACCTGATGGTGAATTGCATTCACAGTTGAATTATGCAATGTGTTCTGAGGGCTTATCCAATTATTAATTGGAGCCTTCAAAACTCAGAAAAGACCTGCAATCAAATCAACTAGATTTATTTATTAAGTATCTTATGCATTTTCAAAGAAAACCCGAGATTATGTTAAAAGAAATAAGTAATTTTAAGAACTGACATTTGATAGAAAAGTAACTATAGTTTATGAGGAAACAAAAAATACTTTAAATAAATAAGATGGAAATTCTCTCCTCACCTGCATAAATTACTTCTATTTACAAAAGGTACAAAATGAATTAAACTCTAACATTTAAGTAATATTGCATATAAATACATGTGTTTTTGGTGCATCTGGCAACATGTAGTCATACAAGGATTGAAAAAATTCTTGTATGCATGAGAGTGTATGGCAAAAGCATATATTTATTCTAGAATGTATTCATACTCTCTTATCTTAAATGCTATGGTTGAGTTAAATATTGAGTTATATCAATAAGATAAATGCTTTGTGATAACGTCTTGAATATTTACATATGATCTTGTTGATAAATAGTGAAGATTTTGAAGAATTTATGCAGAAATTTGCGACATACAAGGCTGTTGGGTTCAACGACATCTGGAAATGTTTTCTTTTTTGGCTGTAAATCACAACATTTCATGATGGACTATGATTTGGTGAAAATGGTTCACAGAGTACAATTTTTTAAGTAATTATTCTAATCTATATAATGGAATACATTCTACATATCAAATTTACAAGGTCTCAAAATCATCAAGAAGTGGTGTAGAGTAGCAACTCAAGTATAAATCTTGTTACCAGTGATTTAAACATCCATGGTGTATTGGCTGTAATTGACAGATCTTGCATTGGGTAGAGATAAACAGCCAAAAATTATTCAGTATATAAACATTTAACTATAAAGGGTTTTAATCATTTTAAATTAGACATATAATGAAAATAGAATGAATCAAATTGCTTTAAAATTTATTTAACAATATAAATTGTAATTAAAAAAAAAACTAATGTTCTTTCAAAAATCTTAATCAGATTTTAAATAACATATTTATGTACTCACTATATATGGTCGTCGAGTGAGAGGAACACTTAAAAGTGCCAAAGTATGAAGAAAATGGTAATAATTTGCAGTTTTAAAAACATCCTTTAATTCTGAGGGCACATCTGGCTTTGGATAAAAACCTGCAGTAGAAATAGAAAATTATAATAGAAATGGTATAAATTGTTTATATTACTTCACTATAAATATACTATTTGAAAAAAAAGTTTTTTAAAGAAAAAGTAAATAAAAATACTATCAATGTCAGAAAAACTTAATTAATTAGTTTTTAAAAGAGTTAAAACTAAGACTTTTAAGAGTTAACTAAGAGGAAACTAACTTTTTTTTATATATATATATTTCTGTAATAAATCTTTTTCTAATGAATATTTCTGTTTATCCAATTTTTTAAAGATGATGTAATTTTCATTGTAAATAGTTCAAGTAGGATTTTCAACTCTCTCTCCACATGTTCTACAGATTCATTTTATTCTGCAATCAGTACTTATGTATAAACTTCACTGCTGCTAAATTTTTGCCTTGCGAATCCTACCATAACACACATCACACAAGTAGTGTAATAATATACATATTTTTGCACATTTACTGTTAAACCTTTAATAACCCTTTTTGTTCTTGTTTTTGCTATTTGTGTAAATCTGGCTGCAGTGATACTAATATGTCAGTACCCAGCAATCTTGAAGAAAGGCTTTTATATCACATTTTGTCCCATAAACATAGTTTTATTTTTCATATTAAAATCCTATCTTTTAAAAGTTATGATTGATTTTTTTTGGAGTATTTCCACCATTCTAAACATAGTATAGTTTAATATAGCTTTCTTTTTTAGATGAAAAGTGTGTTTAATTCCTTACAATATCACTCTGCAGTTGGTGGTCAAAACTAAGTTAAAGGTTTAAGAAAACTAATAAAAATGTCCCCCTTTAAAGTGAAAAAAGGGTACTTATGTACTATGCAATAATGCTAACGCTCAAGATAACTCGTCAAGTTGTCAACCCTGACTTCGCATGTGTCGTTCGTGCTGAATTGGCAACCAAGTGCTTCGTTTCATATAACATCACCAATATGGTTGCAATAATACATATGTACCAAAAAAAGCATCTTGTAACTTTCAGAATGAGATTACATGATATAGTTTTAATAGAAAAATGCATATCTAAAAATCATGTATGCCTGTATAGAATTGATATTTCTATAATTTAATTCCTAAATATGTTTCAAATATCTGAATTCTAATTGTAATTAATGTACAGTTCTCATTAT
This sequence comes from Trichonephila clavipes, assembly GCA_019973935.1. Classification (NCBI taxonomy): domain Eukaryota; kingdom Metazoa; phylum Arthropoda; class Arachnida; order Araneae; family Nephilidae; genus Trichonephila; species Trichonephila clavipes. The sequence goes on from BMAU01013736.1 coordinate 220,984, forward strand.
ATTGTTCCACAATTTTAATACAATAACTTTAAATATTGAACAATTTTGGCTGGATAAAATTTAAAATTTGTTTTATTTCCAACAAATCAGAAAGGGCATTGTATAAATTTAATAATTTTTCTCAATCAATATTTACAACAGATTCATATTTAGAAATAAAAACCTGTAGTGAAGCGAAAAGTTTAACTTATTTAAGTGCAATAAGTTTGAATTTACTAGTATTTTGTCATATATGCTCTATTCTAAATCCTACCTTAGTGCTTATTTGGTACTCGGAAAAGAATAAAAAAGATATAAATTGATAAACTTGCATTCTTATACTGAGACTGTCATTTATCTAAAATATAACAGAGCTTTAAAAATAGGAAACTAATGAAATACTTCAATCTGTAATGTTAACGATTTGACTGATAAATGTATTGATCTGAAAAATTATAGTTCGTATACCATGAGATCCATATGCACCCATAGCTACAGCAGCAGCTCCAGAAACTCCGGCTATTTTAATAAATAAATGTCCAGCAACTCTTGATAGATTCATAACAGTATTTACAGGTAATGCAGGAACTGTTTGTGTAGATTTAATTTTAGTATTTCCTTTCGGTATTAGTTGGTCTTGAATAGTATACCATAAGTTTATAGGATTTAAGAAATCAAGCGATTTGCTGTATCCCATAACTCAATGAGCGTAATTACAAGTTATGCAAGATTTCAAAATAGAGAGGCATAGAGAAATAAAAAAAATAAATAAATAAAACGGTTTTCCATTGCCAGATTTCTACAACTACTAAAATTCATTCTCACCAGTGAGCCACAGTAGCATAGTGGTTATGCACTCTCACTCGCAGCCGGGTAATCATGGTCGATTGATTGATTTGATTGATTTAATATTAACGTCGCACTGTTCAGCTACACGAGGGCTTTTGGCGACGGACCACGCAATTTTGAACCATGGTCAAGTGACGTGGACGACACCTGAGCTGGCACCCCCCTCTCCTAACTACCACACCACACCAACGGGAGGACGTTTCAGCTCTCGACAGATTTAACGTGCATCGCTGCCCTACACGGCGGGTCTTTAGTGGTACTGGGATCGAACTCGTGACCAGGCAAGCCACGATCCGATACCTATACCACTCGGCTACCGCGGCCACGTAATCATGGTCGAAAAACTCCTGGATGGTGTTCTTTTTGTTGAATGATGGATTCTAGTTACTAAGAGCCCACTGTGTACAGAGGTCAATGCCTTGGGGTTCGAGAGATGGGTGATGGTTGACATTTCATCCTCGTCACTTGACCGAGGTGCAAAAATACGAGTTTCATCTCTAATAGCCTTCGTGCTGCTTTATAGTGAGTGAGTGAGTGAAGATTAACGTCGCACTGTTCAGCTACACGAGGGCTTTTGGCGACGGACCACGTAATTTTGAACCATGGTCAAGTGACGTGGACGACACCTGAGCTGGCACCCCCCTCTCCTAACTACCACACCACACCAACGGGAGGACGTTTCAGCTCTCGACAGATTTAGCGTGCATCGCTGCCCTACACGGCGGGTCTTTAGTGGTACTGGGCTTGAACTCGTGGCAAAGCCAGCCACGATCCGATATCTATACCACTCGGCTACCGCGGCCGTGCTGCTTTATAATACAACTAGAAAAACTCTCACTCATCAATTTAAGCTTTACAGATAAGAGGAACTAGATAGAATAAATATGTAAAGGTTCTTTTTTTTGTGATGGCTAGAAATAGTGGTTATACTGGTTGCGACTTGGATTTTCGGACCAACTCATCAAAATTATACGCTCCTACCTAAACTCCCGTGAATTTAGGGTAAGAGCTGTAAATAATCTCACCACCTCGCGTCCAATTTTCAGTGGGGTACCACAAAAATCTTTATTAGAGCCCAAGCTCTTTAATCTATACATCAACGACATTCCGAAGGCTGCCGAAGTCCACTTAGCGATGTACGTGGACGACATGCCATTTTCACCTAAAACATTTGTTACCGCAATATCATTGAGCAGCTACAAAATTATGTCATTCGACTCCAAACCTGGCTTAATGATTGGAAAATAAAGGTTAATGCATCTAAAAGCGCATGCCACATCTTTAAGAGACAGCGATGCATCGGAAACCTCCCACATATCAACATTTTTAATCAGCCTGTCCCCTGGGTTACTAAGTATAAGTACCTAGGGTTAATACTTGATGCTAGGGTTAAATATATCCGTTCCGCCCACTAAAAGGCGACTTGAATGAATAAGCACTCTAAATCGCTTGATTTCTCCCAAGAGCAAGCTCGCATTAAGGCTCAAGGTTATGTTATACAAAGCCATTCTTCGCTCCATCATGCTGTACACTTCTCCCATAAGGGCAGGGGCAGCAGTTAGTCACCTGGAAAGATTGCAAACTTTCCAAAACATTCAACTGCATAGAGAAGCAAAGGAACGAAGTCTTGCATAAAGATCTTAATTTTTCATCAAAAAACAATCAGAAAATTTCTTCAACCGGTTACCACAGATTTCAAATGAATCTGCCGCGTTGCGTGGTTAGACATTCTTCACTACAACACGGTTGAATTAAATAACAATAAACATTTATTAACTTTAAAGATAAAAGATTAAATGAGCAATTAAGAGGTAAGCTTCCAAAAACTACAACACATGGTAAACCAGGCACGCTACATGAATAACAGAGCAATTCAGTTCAGTTTTGGAGTCGTTTTGTTGAGCTGTAAGGTCGCTGCATACTCCCCTTCCAGTGTCAACGATACCTAGTTGGAAGATGAACTTTGCGACCAGAACGTGTAGATGGCTGGGTAGGCGTTGAAGCTGTTGGATCAGATTCCACAGTAGCAGGTGTTGAAGCTGTTGCATTAGGTTCCACAGTAGCAGGTGTTTCATTCTTGGTTTGAGGTAGTTGCAAGTCCTCAGTGTTAAGAAAGAAGGCAGGTTTGCATCTATCAATAGATACAGATACCCGTTTACCATTGATGTCAAGGAAAAACACTTTATCCTTCTTTTGTAAGACTTTGAAAGGGCCATCATAGGGTTGTTGAAGTGGACGACGTAACATGTCTCGGCGAAGAAAAACATGTGTTGCTTCCAACAGTCAAGGATGGATAAAAACTGGACGTTTGCCATGGTGTTTTGGTGGTTTAGGGTGAAGTGATTGCATGTGAGACTTAAGTTTCGAAACAAAATTCACAACATCATCATCTGGCTTGGAAGAGTCAAACATCTCCCCTGGCAGTCGAATAGTGGTCCCAAAAACTAATTCAGCTGGGGTACACAGAATATCTTCTTTAAGAGAAGCTCCTATACCAAATAAGATGATAGGGAGTACTTCTGTCCAACGCTCAGTAGCATGGCACTTGATTTCACTTTTCAATGGGCGGTGCAATTCTTCGATCATCCCATTAGTTTGAGGGTGGTATCCAGTTGTACGACACTTCTGAACACCAAGTAGTTTGCTAAGAGCTTTGAAGAGCGAGGACTCAAACTGCCTGCCCCTGTTGGTTGTGAGAATTGCAGGAGTTTCAAAGCGAGACACCCAAGAGGAAAAGAAGGCCTCAGCCACAGTCTCAGCAGTTATGTCTTTGAGAGGTTGGGCCTCTGACCATTTTGAAAAACGGTCAATAATTGTCAGGCGATAGGTGTAGCCATTTGATGGAGGTAGAGGTCCAATGAGATCCAGATGAACATGATCAAAACGTTGGGAAGGTTCTTGAAATGATGAAAGAGATGATCTAGTATGACGATGAATTTTGGATTTTTGGCAAGCTAGGCAGTGTTTTGCCCACTTAGCTACATCTGATGAGATTGATGGCCAAACAAAACGCTGCTTCATCAAATGTACTGATCGACGTATGCCAGGATGGGATAAATTATGCATAGTAGAGAAAACATCTTGGCGATGCTGTTTTAGGATGTAAGGTCTGGCTGTGCCCGTTGATAGATCACACATAATTTCAGAAGATGAATTGGGAAAAGTTACCTTTTTGAGTTCCAAGGAAGTTCCAGATGCTATTAGGGTGTGAAGCTCCTGATCAGTCTGTTGTGTCTCAGCAATACAGTCATAGTCAATTTGACTTGGGAAGGTGATTGCAGAAACACGAGAGAGAACATCAGCAGCAATATTGTCAGATCCTGGAATGTGTACAATATTTGTGGTGAACTGAGAGATGAAATCCAGCTGACGGATCTGCCGTGGAGAACACTTGTCACTTTTTTGCCTAAAAGCATAAGTGAGGGGCTTGTGGTCAGTTAACACTGTGAAATCTCTAGCTTCCAGCATATACCGAAAGTGTCGGATAGCCGAGTAGATAGCAAGGAGTTCAGGGTCGTAGGCACTCTAAGACTTTTCAGATGAAGTAAGTTTTCTGGAAAAGAAAGCCAAAATGGCTGTAGCTCAGAGTCCATAACTTGGTGAAGTGCACCTCCTATAGCATAATCAGAGGCGTCCACATGAAGAGCAAGCGGGACAGAAGGTGAAGGATGAGCAAGAAGCGCAGCATCAGCAAGAGCTTGTTTACACCTCTGAAATGCTGTAATTGCCTCAGAAGACCAGTTTAAAGGCTTTGAGTCCTTCTTACTATTAGAACCTTTTAAAAATTCACTTAAAAGATACTGTTGTACAGCTGCTTTGGGCAAGAAACGTCTATAAAAATTTAACAGTCCTAAAAATTTTCTCAGAGAGCCAGCAGTCTCTGGTTGTTTGTAATCAAGAACTGCTTGAAATTTGTCAGGCAATGGCTTAATGCCATCAGGAGTGATAAGGTGGCCAAGGAAAATGAGTTCAGTCACACCAAATACACATTTAGAGATATTTAGTTTTAAACCATATGAGCTAAGTCTTTGGAATATAGTTCTTAAGTGAGAACGATTCTCCTCAGCATTTTCTGAGTAACACAAAATATCATCCAAGTAGACAAAACAAAAAGGAAGTCCTCTTAGTACTTCATGCATGAATCGCATAAAGGTTTGTGGTGCATTCACAAGGCCAAAACACAAATGGTATATTCGTAAAGACCCCATGGAGTTGTTACAGCTGTCTTAGGAATATCACACTCAGCTATAGTGATTTGGTAGAATGCCTTAAAAATGTCTATTTTGGAAAATATCCTCTTGCCATGTAGTGCATGAGCAAAGTCATTCAAATAAGGCATGGGGTAGCTGTCGAACTCAGTAACAGAATTCAGCTGCCTGTAATCCCCAACAGGTCTAACTGTAGAGTCAGATTTGGGCACAACATGAAGAGGAGAACTCCAGGGACTTTTGGAAGGTCTAATAATGCCTTGAGCAAGAAGAAATTCAAATTCTACCTTCACTGCATCATACAGTTTAGGGTGTAGCCTTCTAGGCCTGGCAGTGACTGGTGGGCCAGTAGTAATAATATGGTGGACTGTGCCATGTGATGCTGATTTGGAAATTAAAGAAGGGTTGCTGAGGTCTGGATATTCCGATAAGATGTTTTTAAAACTAATGTTTGCATCTACAGTGAGGATTGAGGGCTGTACAATATTTGAAAAAACACAAGGAGTGAAAAGAGAAGTTTCCACATCCATCAACCTTTTTTTCTTAAGGTCAATTAAAAGGTTGAAGTGCTTTAGAAAATCAGCACCAATTATAGGAGATGATACATCAGCAATTATGAAAGTCCAGATAAAAGGTCGCCTCAGACCCAGGTTCAGTTCTTTACGGACCATACCATAGGCTGGAATTTTGGTATTATTAGCAGCAAATAAGGAGAAGTTAGACTGGGGTGATTTATTCATAGTTGGAGAAGGTGGGATGACACAGATTTCACTTCCAGAGTCTATGAGGAATTTCTGGCCAGACTTGCGGTCTAATAAAAATAACCGGCTGGTATGTTGCGAGGGCTCTACCATTCCAGCTACTCGTTTTTTTGCACAAATGCACAAGGTGAAACACACTTGCGGGCCTGCTCTTTATAACGGCGATGATAGTAGCAGATGCCACTTCCTCTATTGACACTCTTAGAGCGTGAATGTGATCTCCGGCGGTCAGAACTATATCGTTGATGGCGAGAAAAATTGCGCTCTCTTGTCAGTTCAGCAACTTGTAGAGACAGCTCTTGGATCTACCTGACGAGAGAGTCCATGGTTGGCTGAACACTGCATGAAGATGACTGGGATGGTGGAGGAACAGTTGTGGCAGCACAGATAGTCGAGGACGCACCAACAACCTCAGAAACCTTATCAGCGATGATAGCCAGTTTATCCAAAGGCTCTGAGGATGCAGACAAAACAGTCTGGATATGTGGTGGCATTCTTTGAAGCCACAAACTTTGCAGAAAGTCATCCTGGAGTTGGCCATTAGACAGCTCTTTCATTTTTCGCAACAGGTGGCTGGGCTTCTCATCTCCTAGCTGAAGGTCAGTAAGCAGTTTCTTAATTTTTTGAGTCTCCGAGTCGCTAAATTGGGTGATGAGCCGCTGCGAGAGATTGTGATATTTGTCACTGTTCGGAGGGCTTAACACAATGTCCGACACTTAGGAGAGAGTTTCAGCATCCAAGTTCGCAACCAAAGCAGAATACTTAGTATTATCACTGGAGATACTACTGAATGTGAATGCATGGTCGCATTGCGCAATCCATAGACGAACGTTCGATTTCCAAAACGGCGGCAGCCGCAACGCAATACGAGCGACTTCAACGGTTTCACTAGTCATATTGTTGAATAAGCAGGAAGCGAAACGAACGAATCTCCGAGCAGATGCTTCAAGTGGCCTTGAGAAGAAGGAAAAAAAATCTTTCGCTACGTACTGATCATCCGTAGTAGAATTTGTATTGCATTCGCCAGTAGAACAGAATAGCTTACGTGTTTTTAAGTCCAAAAGGGGTCACCACTGCCGCGTTGCGTGGTTAGACATTCTTCACTACAACACGGTTGAATTAAATAACAATAAACATTTATTAACTTTAAAGATAAAAGATTAAATGAGCAATTAAGAGGTAAGTTTCCAAAAACTACAACACATGGTAAACCAGGCACGCTACAAGAATAACAGATCAGTTCAGTTCAGTTTTGGAGTCGTTTTGTTGAGCTGTAAGGTCGCTGCAAATCTATTAGAGAAATCCCGGCGTACGACAATACTATCCCTAGCTGTTCTAATAGACCTAGAATAGTTCTTAACCACTTGTATCAACACTTCCTAGCTCTGAAAAGGATGAGAATGTCTTGATACGAATTAAAAAATTCTTACATGTGTATAAAATAAATAAATAAATGCTTTATTGTTACACTAGTTGTTTTCTTTTGCAAGACTTCACTCACTCTAATTATCCCCCTCCACACGCCATGCAAGCTTTTGATCGCGTTTAGTGTGGTAATTTCCTTCCTCATGATCTTATTTCAAACTCCTCTACCTTTTCTTACTTTCTTCTAAGTGGTTATTTAAAATTTTCTTTCGATAACCGCACGCAGTTATTTAAGAGGTAATGGACTTAAAAATAATATTTTCTTAATCTTTGTTATTAAAGAAATTTATCCCTTCTCTTCTCATTCCGAAGAGATGCGGCAGATGGTTGAAAGACGGGCTTTGTTGTCTTGGAGATGTGACGTCATTTTCTCTTCGCTTTCCTATGAAAGCAAAACAGAAACTAAATCAACTGGAAGAGTGGTTTTCCACTCACCCCTCCACCAGTATTGTTGCGCTTCACTCAGTGTTGACTACTATCTATTTTTACGTAACTTCTACAAATTTTATTCTCTGTTCAACTTATTCTGATGAGTGAATAATAGAACTTTCTCTGAGGTTCCACGTAAATGTATAACCGATACCATTACCTGGATATACTGGTTGCTTTGTGTTTGGATTGCATTTTGTTTTGTTTTTCGTGTGAATATGTCTTCCAGGAAAAACAAAAATCAACATATTCTGAAAAGTTTGATTAATTGTTTTCCTATTTTTCTGTTAATAGACATTGTGTTTCGAATGCTTGTGATTTACTTTAAAGTATATCTTAAATATTGGTGGAAAGAACTGAATCTCAAATTTCCTTTTTCTAATTGGAAAAATACATCAATGTTAACATAAGTTAGGATGCTTATGACACTATACTTTTTATCATAGTGTGTTCCTACAACTTTAAAATACAATTTTATTTACTTTATCGTATATGACTGGAAAATTAATCATTAAAAAATATGTATTCTGAAAAAAAAAAAATTGGGGGGAATTATTAGTAAAACAAATTACTCTTCCTACAATAGTGAAGTGAGAATATGAACATAATTTTAAAACGTTTTTTTAACAATTCGTATTTTTAGTATTGAATGAATACTGCAAGCCATCCGGTATAGCGGCCAGTGACACTGACTCTGGTTTCGTATGATCTGGGTTCGAATCACGGAGAAGGCATGGATTTTTGTAAATGTATAGTGCCTTCGAGGCATGGGGATACTCTAAATAACCTTCGAGCCGCAAGTCCTCTCGTGAGGTTGGTGGAAGGAGAAGAGAGGTGGCAGGGTGCTCTCCCTCAAAATCGCGCTGTCACCTGCATGGTGCTAAGGCTAACGACAGGCGTAAAAATCTGGCCCTTCACTGCGATGAATTTTTTTGGACTTTAATCTGATATTACTATCGATCAGGTGGCATACGTAACAATAACAACAGATTTAATACTAAGCAGAATTTTCCCTTATATATAATATTTAATTAATATTTAGCTAATATTCCCTTTTATAACAATAAGCAGAAATTAATATAAAATCCAAAATTTCCTTTGATTCTTATAATACAATTACAATATAAGAATCGCTCATAAAAAAATACTTTTTTTAAAAAAAAATTAAGTATTTAATTTTAATTTCAAAATTAAATATATTTTGTCGCAACAACCAAATAATTTCCTGATGACACACACACAGTTGGGAAAAACATATCTTCCTTATTCAAGTAAAACTCTGATTAAAAGAAGTTTACTGAAGATTGTGAAAAACGAAATTATATTAATGTATTAAAATATTATACTGTTCTATTCTCAGTTTACTATATGTTTACAACCTGATAAAATCCATCATTTATTTTTTGTTACTTTTAATGTTTTTCAATTCCTACTATTAGCTCACACTCTTTTTTTATATATATATTTATCTTGTTCAAATTTTCAATCGTTAATAAAATACTTCCTATTCATCCATTCAAGTTCAAATACATTTTTTAAAACTTGTAGTGGGTGACACTTGATGTTAATACAGTTTTCTGAAATATTAATTAATTAATTAAATTTAATTTAATTAATTACCGGTTTTAGACGCCAACTTAGATTCGTCTTGATTGTTGTAACAATGTAACTGTTAAAACAATGACAAAAGTTGGCGTCGAAAACCGGTTTTTCAGCCAAACTAACCGAACCGGATGTGCATTGTAACAATACACAGTTCAGACAAATAATGCTCTTTTCTTCAATTCCTACTACTAGTTCACTCTCTCCCAAAGGCGTAGCTACCGCCGTATCAATGATACGGGGCCCCCAAGCTACAAGAGCACAAATGTGTAACTATAGTCCCACTAACAGGGCGCTCTCATGTCTAAAAAAGGGCCCCGATAGAATTTTGATACAGGGCCCTCAGAGCTTGTTACGCCACTGCTCTCGCCCTATATATATATATATATATATATATATATATATATATATATATATATATATATATATATATATATATGTCATGAATTTTAAGACAGAATCAGATTAAAGTTAGAAAAGTGAAAAGACGACCTTTATTCTTTCATTTGTACATCTGTTCTGACACCGAGAGCAGGGAGGAAAAAGCACGCCATGGTGGTGGTTTCAAGTGGATAACACTTGAAAAACATATGGTAAGTATCACTGCTTCGAAGAGGGTGCTTGCAAGTTAATGCTGACATATGTTGACTATTAAATCTAACGATCTGGAATTAGACATGTTTATTGGCTAGGCCATATGTTCGGAAGAAATAAATGGGTGATTAGTTTGATACTTGAAGATGGGAACTGAGAAAGATGAGTCAAGTGCTAGATAGGGAATTTAATTTTTAATTTTTTTATCTAATTTAATTTTATAGAGAATTTGACTATATATATATATATATATATATATATATATATATATATATATATATATATATATATATATATATATTTGTCCCCCAATTTTAAAACCTGTATTTTTATTTTTCTAAGCATACCATATTTCTGATGAATATGTTTTTTTTTCAAACATAGTCAATGGCGCTTATAAACAATAAAAGAAGTTGTGATTATGTAATCTACGACTATTTTAGACGGTTTTGGGTTCCATTTTAGAAATACTAGCATTACGCATCCTCTTAATTCAACTTCTTTCATATAATGTACTTCAAAAATAAATATAGCGTTATTATTTAAACTTGTATTGTAGTTTAGTCACATGCTCATTCACACAGGCGTACAAACAGTGTTTTGCCAATCAAACTTATTAGTTTGATCACACTATTTTTTAAAAATTAAAATTTTTTTAAAATTTGGAAAAATTTTAAAATTGTATCCCTTTGTAATTTATAATTATTATAAACTTAAATAAAAATAAAATATCATTTTAAAATATTAGTTACATATTTTTCTTAAATATAATAGCATTTTCATAGTATTTTTCAAAACATATACACTGCTCAAAACAATTAGGGGAGCACATGATTTTAACAAAAGTAAGCGAAGATGTATACCAATAAGTAACATAAAATGAATCATCCATAATGTAAAGCCTACCAGGAAACGGAAGAAGAAAACTTTATATGCAAATCAAAGTTCATGACGTCAAAAACCAGAAAAAGGAGATAAGGGCAGAAATCGGGATGTTGCAGAAACGTCAGTTTTATTGCCGTAACTGTGAAATTCGATTGCGCAGTATTTTTTTTTTTTTGAGACAAGGTTACTTGAGAATGTCTCAACAACGTGATTTACCTGAGTCCATGGCATGGCGTGTTATAGGCAGACTGGAATCCGGGAAAACACATCGTAGTGTCGCGGACGCTATTGGAGTCGCCAGAAGTGTTGTTGCAAGGCTGTGGAATCGATTACAAGAAACAGGAAATGTTAGACGTCGACCACGGGTAGGTCGGCCACGCGCCACTACATCAACTGATGACCGGTATATACAGTTAACAGCCCATCGAAACAGAACAGAGAATGCTACGCAGCTGCAAAGACAGTTGCTCTTGGCAACAGGACGAAGGGTGTCCAGCCAAATAATACATAATCGGCTTCATGAGGGAGGGCTCTATGCACGTAGGCCAATGGTCTGCATTCCGTTGACCCCACGCCACCGTGCGGTCCGAAGAAGATGGGCTGCTGAACATCGAGATTGGGAGCACCATGATTGGAGCCAAGTGCTGTTTACAGACGAGTCCCGATTCAGTCTAGAATGTGACACCCGACGTGTTCTTGTATGGAGGGACAGGGGCACTCGCGAAATAACCCCACATTCGTCCGTGAAAGGTCACAATACAGAAGAGCTGGTTGGATGGTATGGGGTGGAATCAGCATAGGCGGACGTACGGACCTGCATATCATTCGGAATGGCACTTTGACTGGCCGAAGGTATGCAGACGAGATACTTAGACCTCATGTCATCCCTTACGCTGGAGCCATTGGAAATTCCTTTGTTTTCCAGGATGATAATGCCCGACCGCATAGAGCTCGTCTGGTGGAGAACATGCTTGAAGCTGAAACAATACAGCGTATGGAATTTCCAGCGTGCTCTCCTGACCTGAATCCAATCGAGCATGTTTGGGACATGCTCCGACGACGCATTGCTGCGCGACCACGGCCGCCTGCTACTGTCCAAGACTTGGAGATTGCACTTCTTGAGGAGTGGAACAGTATTCCCCAAAGTCTGATCGATAACCTCATCGCATCCATGGCAAACAGGTGTGCAGCAGTCTCAGCTGTTCGAGGAGACCACACGCCCTATTAAAACTCATGCATCATGTCTAAACAGTACCTTTTTTTTATCGTTTACATGTAACCAAATTGTTGCCCTAAATCATCTTTTCATGTTTTTCCATATTTTCAAATAATTAAAGCTTAATTCCAAATTTTTTTTTTTTACGCCTTTTTTCTGTATTGCGCATTGATACGCGTGTACTATGCATTGCATGCCAATACGTGGCTGTCTCACACGGTTTTCTTCACTTTTTTGCTTGCTCCCCTAATTGTTTTGAGCAGTGCATTTTATAAATTATCTTTTTTTAGTGAGTATTGTATATAAAAATTCAAGGAAAATGTTTAAAAAAAAAAAATTTTTTTTTGTCTCATAACAGTAATTTTAAAGTTTTTTGCTTCACATAACATTGAAATATTATATTTTTATAAAAAACATTTGAAGAATATGAACTGAAATTATAAAATTATTAATACAAAATGCCTTAATTATAATATTTTTCGTACACATGCTCAAAAAAAAATCACACACACACACATAGTGTAATACTTCAAAAATATCCTGCTTTCTTGTAACACCTTTTTTTAAAGTTATTTATTGATCAAAAAGCTTTTTTTAATTTTTTTATCTAAAAGGGGCATGGTTTAATTCCCTAATTTGTTTGTTTACATTTTTCAATTGAAGTTTTTCCTAGTTCTAATTTCCAGGCATATAAAGTGATATATCAATTGATAGATACGAATGCAAAGAATTTAACTAAGTAAAATACAAAAAAATTATGTTTTGGTCATTTTTAAGGTACCAAGTCCCGAAATTTTTAGTTTTGATGTTGACAACAATTAGGAGCATCAAAAATTTCAGAATTAATTCCCATTTGAAGAAACTTTTACATACCTTAGAGTTAAAGCCAATCTATTCTTTGGTTGGACACTGTCTCTATAATTTGTATCCTTTTTCGCAATTACTGGCCCAACTATTGATAGTAAGCTATCGAAAAGTTGCGACGACATTCGAAAAAAATTTAAATAGCTTTCTGTGTCTGACAAACGCATCTCTTCTATTAAGATAGACGCTTCTCTTGATCGTCGTTTTTGAAAAATGGGTCGAACTCACCATCGTTTCTTTTCCTTCCTTTTTTAAAGCTAACAAAACTCCACAAAATTCTTTTCTCTTGCGATCCATACTTCACAATCAACTACTTAGAACGATTTTCAACTACTATCTTCAGCGTCATCTAATGAGCAGAAATCCAACGCGCGCGTACAAAAAAGCTTTGGCGTTAATCGAACAACGAAAATATCTCTCCTTTCTACTATGATCGCGACGTTTGTACGCCTTGGTGTGAATGAGCCCTAAGAGTATCAGAAAAACTTGTACTCCTAATTCCAATGTCATTATAAAATAGATTGTATTGTTTGTACTGTAATAGTCTGAATTATGAATGCTTAAATTGAGATTTAATTCTTAAAAAAATTAGAATTTGTGTTGTGAAAAATTATATTCAACTTTTATGTGTGCAATGTAAATTTTCAGGTCTTCAAGAAATATTTAAAAATACTTCCAGACATCAGAGAAATAAAGTAAATTCAATGAAAGAATCCTTTTCTCCCGACTCTATTAAATGCATTTTATTTCATGAAATTAAAACTGATAATCTAGATTTTAGAAGAAAAATAAGAAATTTTCAAGAATAGAGAGTTTAACATATTCTCCCATTAAAAAACCATACACATTTTCTAAGCTCATAGCTTACTTCCTCAACGGAAATGGGAAAACGAAACAAAACGAAAAAAAGAAGTCGGTTTTAAAAAATTTAAAAGTATTCAAAGCAAAAATTTAAGTGTATTGATGTGTTTTTCTTTGTTATATTTTTTCTTTGATGTAATTCAAAATATTTATATCGATTAACATTCCGATTCGATTATCTAGGAATTTCGATATGCTATAAGGATATATCAAACTATATGATTATGAAGGAATTTAAAGAGTAACATAGCGCATGTGTTTTAAATACATGTAAACAAACTATCAATCGCAGATTTCGATGTCCATTGGCAGTGTAATTTCAGTAAGCATAAAAAATATTTATTATTCTGTAATATTTTCATTTTAAACTTTCTCGAGCGAAAACGTACGGTTGACAATCAAAGAAAAAAAAATATAACTAAGCCCGCCGGGAAATATTTGTGACGTCATTGGTTTACTAAATTCCAGAAATTTTTTAGCGAGTTGTTGCGCTACACGACTTGGTGAAGTTGTTAGTTTTATAAAATTCATTTGGGGGAAACGTTTTATAAAATTTAATAAATTCACCATGACGAAAGTTTCGAAAATGGTTTGTTAGGACGAATATATGGTTATAGTGAGGTAAATATTATTCTATATTTTAAACATATATGTAAGGAATTTTTTTTATTGTTCATTCAATATCAAGTTCCTGGTCATAAAAATTTTTCTTAAAGCAAATAATTAGTACTGGAAATCGTTTCTATTTATAGTTTAATGCATTTTTAGGTGAAATATTTCTTAAGGAATCGTATTTTAAAGTGTAATATGTGAAGATGTATAGCTTTTGGTTTCGATTTGTGTTAAATTATGCTGTAGCTATTCCATATTTTCATGAAGCTCCTTCGTGAAAGGATGCTTTTAGTTGAAAAGAATTGTTTCGTCTTCTATAATTTTTTAAATTTATTTTAGCTCAATATTTGGAAAATTGAATTATAATAGTATTCTCTGAAAAAGAATATGAAATCTGCTCGTAGTCATTTGGTGCCTCGTTCCAGCAGCCCAAAGTGTACCTTTGTACAGTCTGGTATGTGTGTAGTATACTGAAATCATTCATTTTTTATTACAGAAATAAATATTTTTAAGTTAAATGTCTTTAAAATTGAAATTTTATTGTAGAAAGTCTTATTGTGTATTTGAAATGAATGCTTGATTCAATAAATTTTGTCTTAAATAATAATTATAAATTAATAAATTATAATATCCTAGAATGTTAGCGTTTTTTTTTTTTTTTTTTTTAATAAATGCATTTTTGGAGGATTTAATTTTTAAACTGTGTTGAATATGCAGTTATAAATACTCAAAATACTTAATTGTATATGCCTTTTATTAGAGTATTGAGCTTAAATAATAGTTTTGAAGTAAAATTTTTTGTATAATAGTATTTCATTAGTTTAAATGTATATTCTTACAATTTTAAAATGTAGGATGATTATTTAATTATTGAAATAAAAAATATTTACTTTTTTAAACATCAAAGTAACATATAGTTTATAAATAAAATATAATTTTAAGAGTTGAAGGAAGTAGATCACAAGATTTGTTTTTAAATTTTTGTATTCTATATCATATATATATCAATATTAATTTGTTTTTTGTGATATATAGATTATTATACATCGGATTTTTTTTCACATCTTGCACCCCTGTTAATTTTTTATTTTCTAATTAAAAAAACTGACTTTCAACTATTTTAATTCTTAACAACTTTTTAGTTTTGTAGTACAATGAATTTAAGACTATAAATGCACTAATTTGATGTATTCATAAAATGAATATGAAGCTGTAATTCCTTTTAAAAAATGTATAGGTTAAAGCTCATTATGTTATTGATTTGATGTTTTTAAGAATATTATTCAAGAAAAGTCTTTAATAGACTTGTACAGTATGTTTTACAAGAATAACAATTTGATTTGTTTTTATTAGTTGTACATTTAAATATTGGTGCAAAAGTGTCTTGGTCATATTAAAAATCTCTCTCAGAATTACATTTTTGTTTGGTATAAGAGTTGGTAGCTCTGTCGGTTGTTGATATAATGAAATAAGTAGAAATCACACTGATTTCTATTTTGTCATTATATTTGAGCTGAATGTATTTTAACGGATAAATATCAGTGATCATATTGGCAACAGCTTGGGAAAGCACTCACCCACCCATGATCTCTGTAACCATAAATACTGAATAATTTTTAATTCTGTTGTAATAAATTACAGAAGTTGAAAGTATTAAGACAATTTTCTATTAGTTAATTTAATATTTGTTGACTGACTTGAAACAAACATATCTATTTTTTTTGTTTTATATTTCTATGTCTTAGTTAAAACTTTAAAAGGTTGCTTTTTTTTGCACTTAAATAATTAATAAAAATTGATTATAACTAATTATGTAAAGAATTAAATCTTGCTTACAATATGAAGCAATTGAATATTAAAGCTAGCAAATTAAATCCCTTTGTAAAATTTAAGCCATTTAGAATTCTTTTACTTCTTTTGGAAGTCAGTATTCATTCACTTTTCAATACATAATTGAGCAAAAAAAATTTTACATGTATTTATTTTAGATGATAAATTTAACAAATGTCAAATAAAATAAATCATTAAAACTAATTATTGAATCAATTCAATTTGACTCAACATTCCTTTTTACTCTTAAAATTAAGGTACAAAAAAATTATTTTTTGCAAAATTTTGAAGTTTAAAAGAAAACTCATTTTTTACAGGTGTTATTTATATGTACAAATACAATATTAGATATGTTATAAAGTGTATTTATGTTTAAAGTTTGTATAATGTAATAATTGTTTCTTTGTTTTATTTAAAGATATTGATTTTAATGTGCTTTAAATAATATTTTTGCAGGTTATCACCAGAGCTTGTCTGGAAGTGACACTGATGTCTCTACTTCTACTGAAAATTTAAATATTGAAGAAAAGAAATTTTTACAAATAGGTGTTCGTCAGGAACCTCAAGGAGAAGAAACAATAGCTGATGATGCTGATACCATTTCATCTAATACTCTTATTATACATGATAAAATAACTGGAGAACACATTTCTCCATTTTACAGTAAAATTTATAATCAGGTAAAAAGTATAGATAAATCTGGAATGGAGTTGGATGTTGAAAAATATAAAAGGTTATATTCAGATAATGAGAACGTACATCATATTACACCTAGGAGCAGTCCGCCAATTCCACTATCTCCTAAATCGTCTCGTAGACCAATGTATGCAGGTCTTCTTAAAACACCTGTGCATAGTCAATGGGAACAATATTCTTCTGCTAATGACTATTCTAATAAAAATCAAGTATCCTCTTCTTATTCTAATGGCCCATGTTACTATATGTCTCCTACAAACCCATGTCATCAAGAAGGCTATTCGGTTCAAGGTGTAACAGAAATTCCTAAAGACTATTTAAATCAATCAGAAATTTTAAAATATTTAGCTAAGGATATAAACCATCCTGGTGTTTTGACTGAAATAAGTAATTATCGTCCAACACCTGAATTTTCAAGACCAGAACTTCGCCAAATAACAAGTAATGTTAGAAGACGAGGATACGGAGTGTTAAATTCAAGATCAAAATCAGCTGATAGACTCTCTGTATCTCGATCTCATCCAGATTTAAGTCGAACGAAACATTTTCATTCTGAAGATAACAGTGCCAAATTGTCTTCCGGTCAGCTAAGGTATTTTTTCCCTTTTTAAAATATTTAATTATTGGTACTTAGATAAACTTGTTTCAATCAAATAATTTTTAAGAAATCCAGATTTTCTTTGATTTAAAATCATATTTTCATTAAATTATTCCAAGCGAAGTTTTCTTTAAATAATTATCATTTTGTATGTAATTACAAAATTGAGGTAAATTAGGTTAATTTTTTATATTGATATGTTAATCATTAATAAATATTGTAGCAGTTTTTTTTTTTCTTTCTAATATGGTAGCATTTATGTCTAATTTTTGGATTTTTCACTGCTGTAAAGTATTTTGATGAATAATTTATATATCTATATGTAATAATTTATGAGTATACTGATAATTAGTATATTTAAAGTAAACCAAAATTTTACTGAGATTTTCAATCTTTTCTTTTAAAAATACTATAGAATCTACCTAATTTTATTTTCGTGAAACATTTATTTGGAGCTTTTATGTATACGTTTTTTTTTTTTTATTGTTCAAGGCCTGAGATGCATGGGAGAGCTATTTTTGGAGTACATTCTGAAGCAATTTCACATCAGGCCCATCAGATTGATTTCTTAAGTGCTGAAAATGCTGCTTTAAAAGCTGATTTAGAGATCTTTAATAAGAAAATTTCCAAATTACAAATGGTATGCTTTATAATTTCTTTTTTAATGAAATAATTTCTTTTGATTTGAATGTTTTTGTTTCATATCAAGAATGTAACTCTTTTTTGTTCTTCTCTCACAGAATATTAATTAACTTTAATTTATTGAGCATTTACAGATTAAAAGTTCTTTTTTAAATATTTTTGTGAATGTGTGGTTTGCATCATTTCTTTTGATTTGAATGTTTTTGTTCCTCACATATCAAGAATGTAACTCATTTTATTATCTTGGTATTAAATTTATTTGGTTTCTATTTTTAATGTAGCATGGATTTAAGGTACTTTTTGTAATTGTTTTTGTTATTATTATTTTCTTTTTTAATTAACAAAAAAAAAATTTCCCATCGATTTTATTTTATCTTCTTTACCATAAACCATTGGAACAATTATTAACATATATTATGCATTTTTTCAGTTGAGTTTATAAAGGGATTATAAAAATTATCAATTATTTTGTTATTTTATGTAATATAGCTGTTACATTTGTTTTTTTAAATGAATGCTAATGTTATGATTACCTCTATTATATACATTTTCATTGAATTTTAATCTATAACTGAAAGCTTTTTTTAAAATGTTGCAAGCTAAAAAAATATGTACAAAACATATTGATGGCAATATCGCTGAATAAACTTTAAAGTCACTCTATTTTTTTTTTTTTCCAATAAATTGTTGGGAAAAAGTTCAAAATATTGCCTTTAAGAAAATTATGGCTTAATTAATAAGAGATGAAACACACAGGTAGATTTTCTGGTATAATTTATTAAAAAAATAATAATAATTTTAGTATTTCCATGAAATTCGATAAGAAGAATTAATATAGAAAACATTAAATAACAATATTTTGATTTTTAAAAAAAGGTACTTTGATTTTCTAGGAAGGTATCTTGAAGATGTTGACTGTATTTGGTGCTAGTTAAAAGGATATATATAGTTGACATATTTAAATGCTAAATCATGTTATGCATCAAGCCTAAGTTAATTGAAAATATTCCAAATCTTTGTTTTTTGATGATTTGATTGATAATCTTCTCTACTTGGATTAATAAAGTTAATTTATTCAAAATTAGAAGAATTACCAAATATGCCCAAAAATAGATAACCTTTAACTTTTTAACATTTAAAAACACTTTTTTAAAGAAAATTCTATTCAAAATTGTTTCCCTTAAACCTTTAATAATGTAATACAGGGTGTAAGTGTATACCTAATTGGAAATTTCTGAAACATTTTTTTGTACATAAGAACTTTATTTTGTAATACTTTAGAAAACCTTTTTTTTATTTGTGGATAAAAACACTATAATCAAGGCGTTTAACAACTTATTGACATTTTGACAGTAAAATCTATTAAAACAAGAAACCTAAAATTTAGATTGCAAAATACATAGGATTTTTTCCATAGTTAGAAACGAATAATCTTAATATCAAAGTGATATGCAGAGAAAGAGGAGGTATTAATAAATTCAACCAAAAGCGGAGAGCAGAGAGATCTTCTCTTTCAAACAATCAAATCTCACCAGCATTTAACTTTTAGTCCATTTTGCATTAAAAATTATTAATATTTCTAAATATTTAAAACCCTTTATCTTTTTAAGTATTTATTTAATCCTTGTGTATTTTTGCATGTTTATTAATGGGTTATTTACATGATTCATCATTTTAAATTTTGTTTATATGGAGTTCAATTAAGACTGGTTTTCTATAAATTTGTGCTAAATATAGTTTTCTTTATATTTTCATTAAAACTAATAAATCAAGTTATTTAAAATGAAATTATTCATTTTTTCCTCATATTTTAACTCTAGCATTTGTTTATTATAATTATTCTTTTAAATTTTGCCAATATATGTGTAAAATTTTCAATACTATTTTGAAAAGAAGTAACATCTATTTTAATAAGTAAGGCCATAAATAACCATACCATATTAAAGTCCAAAATTGCACATATAAAAATTGGCTTTTCTTTGCTCTTAAACAAATGTACAATATATGTTTAATACTTTTAGTTGGAATTGGAGTTGCAAAAGGTCCATAAAGCCTATGAAGATCTCGTTCATTCTTCAGAAAAGCGTGAAAGACTTGAACAGTCGAGGTACTTTGATTTTCTAGGAAGGTATCTTGAAGATGTTGACTGTACACGTTTAGAAATGGAAATTCGCATCAAGCCTAAGTTAATTGAAAATTTACATTTGATTGATAAACATAATAAAGAATTAAGAGGTAATTTATATTCTTTAAAAATTTTCACTTTATTTGTTGCTGAAAGGCAAAATGTTCTTTTTTAAATAGGGTTGTTAATTTAGACTTCATTTTATAATATTAATAATTAAGTTGAATATACATATTATTATTGCAGAAGGATATTTTTGATTATTATAAAATAAAAAAATATTACATAGTTTTGGTTGTGTAAACATACAAAATGTATTTTTTTAATGCAATTCACGTTTACTTATTAATTTTTTTATTTAGAAACATGTAATACTCTAAAGCATATCCAGTATAATTTTTTTTATTTAATATTTTTAGATATTGTTTTATTTATATATTAATTTTTCATAATATATTGAAACTTTTATATATTTATATCTAATTTTTAATTTTTTAAAAAATATGTTAATGCATTAATAAATTTTCAAATATTTTTTAAAAATCATTTTTTTTTTATTGTCAATTCAATTTTGTAGGGGTTTGTAAATCTTCTAAATCAAATAAATATTATATTAATTTTATTTTATATGTATATATGTTTTTTCAGAACATTTGGAATCTATGAGTTCTCATTTCCCTAAAGCACCTGTAAGTATTTCATTTAATGTAGAGATTAATGCATGATTTATATTTGATTAAATATTGTGCTACTTTTGACTTACAACTTTTAAAGTGATATTTAGAATAGTTTTTCCGTACTTTTCCCTGCCCCCCTTCATTTGTCTGTATTTTTTAATTAACCATTGAAAAATTCCCTAGTTTATTAATTTCAAAATTTAATATTTTTAATAACTGAAATAATATTTTGTTTCTCTATTTTTGTGAATCTTCTGAATAGTTAATCTATCACGCTTTTATTTTCTATTTCTTTGTTACTTTACATTAATTTTCTATTACAGTTTTCTGATATCACAGATTCAGAGCTCAGAAAAGAACTGAGTAAAAGAGAGGTCTTAATATCTCAACTTTTAACTCAAAGTATGTTGTTATTGTTTTTCTGCATGTCTGTGTTAAATTTGCTTCAGTTATTTGAAATTCTAAAAAAAGATATCTGTTTTTAGCAAAAGAATTATTAGCTGAGAAAGACCGCCAAGAAATTGAATTGCAAGCACAAAGAGCAACATTGCATGAACAGAGGAATCACATTGATATTTTAGATAATGCCTTAACAAATGCTCAGGCAAATGTTGTGAGATTGGAAGAAGAGGTAATATTTCTTTATATAAAATCAAGAATTTATAGTTTTATAACTTCTGTTTATTTTCGATGGAAAATCCCTTGGCAATTTTATATGCTGTTATGTTATTAAAATCTCATTTTGAAATTATTTAACTTTTATTTAAAAAAAATTATTATTGCATTGGCTACTTCCTCTCTAGCTTCATTTCAAGATAAAACCCAAATTCCTTTTAATAAGCTTTCTATTTTTAACTCCAATTAAGACAATATTTTAAATAGACAGGAAATTGTCTTTTTACAAAATTTCTTTCTTTTTTTTTATACAAATTTATTTCATGCTTGATTATTATTGTTATAAGGGGAAAACATGCTTACTGAAAGTATTTTTTTCAGTGCCGTAAAAAACAAGTGTATGTTGACAGAGTTGCCCAGCTGCAAAAAGCCTTGACAAATTTACAACAATCTAGTGAAAAACGATTGCAAGTAGAAAAGAAACTACGAGCACAGCATGAAAAAGAAATTCAGGCTCTAAGATCTCAACAAGTAATTGAAATTCAAATATTGATATTTATTAAATACTACTTATGTAAGTAATAATTTATAGTATTGATTATGATATGTAGTGCATAAATGTTAAAATATTTTGAAAAACATTGTACTAGTAATAAGCTTGTTAAAAATTAATTATTTTATAGAAAAAAATAAGCTTAGTAAAAGAATTTGCAGTGCCACTAGATTGTGTACTACAGTTCAATTAGAATAATTGATTTTTTTTATAATTATAATTCTTTTCTGTATTGTAAAAATATTTGTACTTATAATTTTTTTATTTTTTCGCAGTTAGTATGAAATTAAATGAAGTACTGAAATAAATATGAAATTAAATGAAGTACTGAAATAAGTATGAAATAAATATGAAATTAAATGAAGTACTGAAATAAGTATGAAATTAAATAAGCTACTCAAATCTGTTATACATATTGTATGTTAAAAGAATCGAAGGTTTTTTATTCATTTGGTTACACATTGTACTCATTGATTTCAAGTAAGTCCAGTATTAGAATAATTATAATTACTTTAAATATAGAAAAATTATTTAAATTCAACCTATTTAAGCTCAGTTCATAAATGGTGACATAGTTGTGTAATGCTAAAGTGGAACAAGCAGAGTGTCAGAATAAATTTTGTAAGCATTTCATATTATAATGTAGTTTTTTAAAATATATTTTTATTTTTAGCATATTTAATAAACATATTTTGATTTAGCGAGTTTTAGTTTTCTATTTTAATTCTCTCATATTACTTAACATAATTTAAAAAGTGTTTGAAAATTTTAAATTTTATTCAGATTTTTTTTTTTTTGAAGACGAGTGAACTGTATAGAAATTATTTTTAAAAAATGTTTGTAATTACAATTTAGATGTAATTAAAATTAAAAGATATTAGAACAAGTTAAAGTCAGCCCATTATGGATTACTATGACTCAGTATGTAAGCTATTTAGTAGTTTTCATCCTTTCATTTTTGAAACTTTGTATTTCTGTAAATAAATGCATCTTGCAAAAGGCACAAACTGAACAATTACTTGATCTATGTTAATGTTATTTTTCTATATAGATTATATGTTATGTTTCTCATTTGGCTGATATAACTTTTTTTTAAATGAATAAAAATTTGTTTTCTGTACAACCTAATTTTCTTTTAACTTATACAGAAAAAGTAATTTACTTTGCCTAAATATTTAAGTTCACAAAGTATTTTTTATTACAGCTAGCAAGGGAATTAATTGGTAATTAATAGTTTGAATATTTTTCTCCCTTTCTTTTATTAAAGCATGCACCAATTATTTCTTAGATTTTTTTAATTCTAAAGAAATATAGTTTCAGAATAAATCATAAAATATTTATAAATGTATATTTTTGTGTAATTTTATTACATTGTTACATCTCTTTGAATATTATATTATTAGTATAAATGGTAGGAATATTAGAAATTTTATATTTAGATATTTTTGTATTATAAAATGTGGAAGAAAAATCCTGTTTGAGGAAATACTGAAATTAATTTGTAATTTTAAACATTTATTTATTACAGCAAGGGAGATCACCTATTGTATCAAAGAATGAAAGTGCTGAAAGCGTGGAAAGTTTGAAGAAAACAATTATGGAATATGAAGAAAAAATCATCGGATTAGAGGCTGAAGTTTCAAAGGTTTGTTTTTATAGAAAAGTGTACCTTTAGATTGTGAAAATATTGTGTATGACGGTCTTACAAATGCTATTTTTAGTAATTCCTTTTATTTATTTATGATAGTTTTTTATTAAGGTTGTCATTGCTAAATGTACAAAAGTCAGAACTAAATGCGGAGCACATTTTCAGGCAGAAAAATATCTCCACTTTCATGAAAATGAGAAATTATAATTCATACATCTGTTTATAATATAGTGTTCTTAAAATTTAAAAATATTTTGTTAATACTTATTCTTTCATTTTAACATATAAGAGGATTACTCGTTTAGCAGTGTGGTATAAGAGAAATTCAAAACGCACTTTATACTAGAAAAAATGGAACCGAGATAAAAATGAGTATAAGATAGACTGTTCTATATGGGAGAGCAAAGCCAGTATTAATGTTTTGACTTTCATATCTGAAAAAAAATTCTAAATTTGAATCATATTTTTTCACATTAAGTGAACACAGCCCGAAAATATTACAAGAAAGTACCATTAATCCTTTTGCAGTGACTGTTGCAAGTACATGCTATCATGAAACACTCACAGTTCCTGAATGACCTGTATATACATGATGGAGCTTTTCTCCTTCCAGGGCCATTCATCAGAAATCCATAACACTAGCTGGGAACGTTTGGAAAGCTCAACTTTTTTGGCAATAGATGGCATTATATGTCCATAAGATTTGAGATACATGTATATCTGACCTTCTATTTTCAATATGAGAGAAATATTACTTGCATGCAGGTTGTGTTATAACATTAGGGGAATTGAATATTTCTGAATTGTCTAGTTTTAATGGATAAATAGATCTAGTAGAGAATTTTTTTCTTTTTTACATTTACAAGATTGGAGCATAGAAAATGTTTTAACTGAACTAGGAGTAGCAGAATTATGCAAAATTGATTCTGAATTTTAGACTCTGAGAGTAGCAATAGTAACAAATGATATATTCAGATTGTTCTATTCATTGGGAATTTAATTATAATATTTCAGACATCTGTATGTTGATTACTTCAAAATTAAATGCCTCTCTTTGTCATCAACAGTAGAAATTTAGTTTTCATTTGTTCACATCCCTGCAGACGACCATCCAAAATATCAAATGATTCGTCACAAGTGCTCGAATTGTAATGCAGGATTCAGTTGATTCTTGTTTTAAAATTTTTCATACTATAAAGAATTTTAAGAAACATATTTAGTTTTCAAATGTATAATGTAGAGTTATTAAATAATAAACACTTGACATTAAAATGTTTAAAAAATTGTATTGTAACAGAAAGTGACTTTTTCAAGTAAAAAAATATGTTAATACAAAATATATAAAGCATATGCCTTTTGTGTAATCTGCAGAACAATATTAACAACATGTTCATGTTTCCATATTTTCATGGATTTAGGCTTAACTACAATAAACCCTCCAACCTGTGAGTAACGCTCACAAAAGAAATCTGCCCATAGCGGTACACACGTATTTGCGTCCTTCGTCCCAAAAAAAGGGTTAATTAATTTCAGTTATAAAGTAAACATTTATTTAGATTATTTAAATGTAAAATGAGCTTTTAAAATATATTTCATTAAGTTTTTTTATAGTTCTAAATATTTTTACTAATTTACTTTTTTCAATGTTTTAATTTTCAGTGGGAACAACGTTATATTGCCGAAAGTACAATGAGACAAATTGCTGTTGATGCAGCTTCTGTGCCAAAGTATGTTATTATTTTATTTTGAAATTAAGTTATCTGCATCAAAATTTTGTATGCAAATCTTTACTACCTCACTTTATTTTTGAAGTAAAATACTGAATAATAAACATCTATAGCTTTTAAATCTCATAAGAACAGAAATTTCATGTTTATAAGTAACAGTATATTGGAGCTTTCAATTCATATTCATAAATTTGAATCCTCAACTCATTGATTATTATTTTACCCATTCTCTTATAAACAAGTGAAAATTATAGTATTTGTATGTCATGTATGAATGTCATTCTAGCTCATTAATTCAAAATGTATGCATTTTTAAAATCTTGTAAAATTAAATTTAAAATCATGCATGTTAATATACAAATTTTTTTATTGTTCTATAAATTTATTATCTGTGTAAAATGTAATGTGTTGTAAATATTTCAATGGTTTATATATGCACTATTCAACAAAAAGGAATTTTCACTTTTGTTTAAAAGAGATTCATTAGTATGTTAATTTAGGATTTGTTACAGTATTAAGATTGCTCTGCTTATAACTTACTAATCCAATTATTTAATGTTAGAGTCTTAAAATATTTTTTTTCTCTGTTCCTCTACTTTCATTATGAACACTTTGAATTTTGCTACTGAGGATTATGTTTTTCCTACCAGTTTTCGGTATCCAGCATCTTTTGAACAATTTTTTGTTTCTGAATTCTGTAGTAAGAACATGCATATGGGACTGGCATCTTTAACAAAAAACAGTTTTTTCGGTTGAGTTTAAATTCCACAGCTAATTAGAATTTGTTTACTATCATTTTCTCAACATCTACTGCTGTTAAATTCAATGATTAGACATGTATAATTTAATTTTTAGAGAGAATACCCATAATTATATTTTAAATTGTATATGTAGTATCAAATTTTTAATGGTATGAATTTGTAAATTATTTCAGAGATGCAAAAATTGCTGCTTTAGAAAAAACTTCCCAAGAAAGTGAGAAACTAATAGCCCAGGCTCGCACTGAAAAACTAAAGCATATGGATGAACTTTATGCTGCAAATAGAAAATGCACTGAACTTGAAAGCAGGTTTGTACCCAGTTTTTTCATTTTGTACTCTATTTAGAAAAATGATACCTCAATATTGTCCTTATTTATAATTATTTTTATGGGGTGCATTTATAACTAATCATTTTTAAATCATAATTACTACATCTATATATATAATTTTTAAATGAATTGTTTTCATTTAGATTATAATGTCTTAAATATCAGTTAAAAATGTATTCATTAAAAACAAATCAAGTCGGATGCATTTAAATTGATTACAATATAGTTTAGTATTCTCTTAAATGTAATCTCTTTTTTCATTGTAGGATTAAAGACTTTGAATCAAAATTAGCAGAAAAGGATGCGATGATCAAAGTCTTGCAACAGCATTCTCAAGATAAGGATACAGTATTTCAGAACTGTGTTTTAGGTCGTCCACCAAGACATACTCGTGCTGCAAGTACTGTTGGGTTGACTACCAGTACTTGTCACACAACAACTACAACTGGTGTGTCTTCTCTAGGGAGGGTGTCTCCATCTCCTACAAACACCTTACATAGGAGAACTGGAAGTGAGTACACTTAAGGCTGAATTTTAATAGCATGCATATTGGCGAATGTAAGACTTGTATTAAACTATTCATCGAATAAATTGACTTTTTGACTGGATCCTTATTTAATATATCATACTTTCTGTATTCCATTATTAATAAATGTGAGGTTTGTAGGTAAGGATAAAATTGTATAGATATATGGGTCCATATCGAAGGAATACTAAAATGCTCTGGATATGATATGTATGTAACAAATAAAGTGTTAAATATAATTAGATTGTTCTTCCACTTAAAACGTTTAGTGCTGAATTGTTAGAATTGCAAAAATTTAAGTGCTGTTGAACCCCATAACAAGAGATTCATCACCTGTAACTCTTTAATTAAATTGCTCATCGTTTCAAATGATAAAATCATATTAATGAAATAAATTTTGTTAAAGTATTAAAAAAATTTAATTACATATTTTAATGCATAGTCTATTAAGTGTATATATATATATAAATATATATTTAAAATACAGATTTGATGAGAAATAAAAAGCTTATATTTTAAAGTTTCCTTTAAAACTAAAAATCCTGTTTTTAAAATATTTTCTCCTTTCAACATTTAAAAATGTATTAATCAATGGGCTTGAGTATATATTTTGTTCCATTCTTATGCCACTCACTTTTAATTGTTTGTTTAAAAGCATTTTGCTTCATCAATTGAATGTGAATTGATGTACTATTTAGGTGCTTCAGGAAGTCTTCTTAGTATATCCAGCGAATCCTCTAGTACTGCTCTACCATCACAATCTTCTCCTGTAACAGAATCTGTTACAGCAGCCAAGAAGAGCCTTGATGAACAATTAAAAGAGCTGGACTCTCGTCTCTCCAGTAAGGTAAATTTTATTTTAGCATGTTACATTACTAATCTTTCTAACAAATGAAACTTTTAATAATATAGAGTAAAAACTTAAAAACAAAAATTATGATAAAAGTTGGCATGAAAAATACATCATAGATTTAAAAATAATAACATAGTGTTCTAATCCATTATTATTGCGCTCACCCCCATAAATGTTATCAAATTAAGTAATTACATTTTATTGCATTTTTTTATTATTTTTAGTTGTCTTAACTCTTTTTAAAGCTGGCATGAACTTTCTTGAAAAACAAGCTAAAATAATTTTTTTTTAGTGTTGCGTAATTTAATGTTTAACAATTGTTTTCTGATTAAAATTTGAATAAAATAAACATTTTTATTTTTCTCCCCGTCCCTTTCTAACAATTCTTTATCCTAGTCTTGTTAATTTTATTTTCTTTTAAAAATTTATTTATATGATTTCTAATGTTTAAAGCTGTAAATCAGGATGCCAGATTTTTCCTATGCTGAATTGTATTCAGCAATCCATTGTTTCCTTTTCATAGTATAGGTTATAAATATTTGATACAATTATTAGTAAGAGTACCATGTTATGAATCTTATAAGATTTATCACAAATAGGAAAAAACTACTTTTTCTCCAACCTCTAAGAATTAAATGAAGAATGTGTTTATAAATTTTGATGTAATTGAAATATTTATTGTTTGAAAAAAATTACTAAAAATGAACCAATATTGGTATTCTCAAAAAATCTTTAGTTTTTTTAAAAAAATATGTATTTCAAAATTACAGAATTTTCATTATAATTGAAATTAAATTTCTGTAGTTTCTACTTTTCAAGCATCCAAATGTAATATTACGTATTGTAAACTCAAAGTTACCTTGAGTTCTCAAAGTACTTTGAGTGTTAAACTGTTTTTACTTTTTGAATAAAACTTAATTAATTTCTTATAATTTTGAAATAAGTTGGAGTTTTAGTACCTTATCGAGAAAAAATTGTTAAATATTTCTGTAATGGGTGAAAACATTTAGAATAAGTTTATTTTTCGTTGTTTAAGTTATAGTATGTAATTTTTAGTGCAGTAATATTTCATGACTGTTAAAAATTATGTGAATGGTAGGAAGAGTTTATTAACTTCATTTTGTTTGTATTTTACAGGACTCGATCATAAGCGCTCTACGAGCAGAGAAAGAAAGGCATCCAAGTCACTTCTGGAGAGTATGAAAGAAATGATATGTAATTAGAGCATCCTAGTCAATGGTTAGGAAACGAATCCTTTTCAATTTTATCTTAAAGAATTGTTATTTTAGTGCCTTGTTAAAGCTGCTGGATCAGCTGAACAAATTGATCTTGTATTTTTTAAGTTTTGTTGTTATTGTTCTGTAAAATGGTTATACCAATTTTCTTTGTTAAGCATATCTCTTAAAACGTTAATTTGTTTAATCCCATCATAATGCTGGATTGTTTATTATTCCCTTGATTCTCCTTCTACTCTCTGTAATTTCGCAACTTGCTTATGTCAAATGATATATCTTATATCGAGCATCCCGGTGATTAAAAAAGAATGAAATGTCCTGCAGGTCTTGACATTAAAATCTTCTAAGTTATATTTTAAGAACCAGATAAATTCTGCTTTATTTTTATCTTGTTTAAATTAGATTTGTAGATACTTTCTCCTTAATGCTTTTTATACATTTTATATAAACTGGGAACATTGCTGCTTACTTTTTGAAAAATCACTTTGTATATAATCAAATAATGTGCCACATTTCAAAAAATAAAGACATTTTATTTGAAATGCATTTGTGTTTTCTTTTTTTCAAGAATGATGTAAATTATGTTTATTTTTTAATACACTTTGTTTTTATACATATCTGAAATTCATAATATTTTTAGGATGGTGGAAATTTCAATACATGGAAAAAGGAAATATAATAAGTCAGTTTATTTTTTTTTTAATATATATATATACTTCAATCTATATTTGTTTGCTTCACTATTTTCCTTGCATTGTCTCCATTCTTTAGTCTTAATAGTCCTTTGAAGCTATATACCTATTTGTTTCAGTTAAGTATAGCTATTTAAGTATTTTTTGATTTAGGGAAATGCAAAAGAAACAAAATTATTAACTATAACATTTTAATTTATAATGACCGAGTCATTTATTAAAATAAGTTCTTGGTTCCTGAAAATATTTCGAATAGTACAGGTTTGGTTCCAAAGTTTAATCTCTTGAAGCATTTTTGTGTTGTTTTAATCATTAATCTAATTTGTAAACCTGTATTTTTCATTTATAATAAAATCTTTGCCCTTTGCTATAAAATATAGCCATTTTCAGAGATTTAAATTCTAGGATGTTTGAGGGGAAAATTAAAGTTTTTTGCCATCCCCCTTTATTGAATATTTCAGTGATATAAATTGAATCAAAACTGTAAGTTCTGTTCTGTACAGTTCCAGAACTTTTTAAGCAATGTTTCACAATCTGAACGAGATCACTGCTAACTTGCATTGATGGGAGAATTTATTGATTGGTTGGTCAGATGAAAACTTGGGGATATAATTGTTATCTTGGAGAAAAATATATTAGAAGGGTTTTTTATATATATATATACAGTATATACATAATCATATTCTGCTTCAGTAGTAAATGTTAAGATATATTTGTGAAATGTTTAACAATTATAAATGAACAAATTATTTACAATGACAATGCAGGCAAAATAGTGAAGCAAACTAATATAGATTGAAGTAAATATATATATTTTCAAAAAATAAAATTACTTATTTCCTTTTCCCATGTATTAAAATTTTGACCATCCTAAACAATATTAATTACTTCCATTGCTGGTGCCCTTTTTAAAGTAGACAATGACTGCAGCATGGACAATCTTTACTCGGATCGTGCCATGGATTCACGCCTTTGGCAATATCTGACTATATCCTTAATTTGTTTTATTATTATAACCTCTGCACTTTGTCATACAAGAAAACAACATTTACACAATGGTTCTTATTTGCATGATGTCCCAAAAA
This sequence comes from Trichonephila clavipes, assembly GCA_019973935.1. NCBI lineage: Eukaryota > Metazoa > Arthropoda > Arachnida > Araneae > Nephilidae > Trichonephila > Trichonephila clavipes. The sequence goes on from BMAU01013736.1 coordinate 251,861, forward strand.
CTTGACAATAAGCAGGCCCGACGTGAAAGGTGGGATCGTATCTGTTCTGGGGAAAAATAAAAATCCCCCTGCACTTAGCTAAGTGATGGTGGACATATTTTTGAAAATCTGGAAAATTGCCAATCTTCATCACATTACTCCCTACTGTGGGCACTAATTTTACAATGAATTTTTCACTAGCATCTTGCTGAATTAGTTAAAATTAACCTTGTTTGTGTGAGTCGAGGTTTGAGAAAAAGATGACAACCTAACTTTGCCTCTCCATAAGAAGAAAACTATTACACATAACTCCAGGCAAGTTGACCCATTTAGTTAAGATTCCAAACTGGTATACAACAGTTGTTTTTCCCAATGCATAACAATCATAGAATTTATTTGCAGAACATCATTTTATATAAAAACACCTCTGTTGATACTTTCCATTGCATCATTAGGTATTGAGACCACAAAATCCATAATTTCACGGTGATTTTTTCTCTAATAGGATCTTTTATAGCCATGCTACTAATCACAATTGTGCGCAAATAGAGCAAAACCTTTGTTGGTTTTGTTAAAATTATTGTAGTTTGAGAAAATGTTGCCTAATTTAACGATTTATAAAAAGAAAAATATTACTTTACTCTAAGCAAGTTTTTTCAAAAGATGACCTATTTAATGACGATTTCAAAGTAGTACAACACTTGCTACATTTCTACACATAACAACCATTGCCATTCTCTTTTCTTTTACAAAATTACTTCATTTTAAATAACTGAATCCTAAGAGTGTTACTTAAATTAAGCATCAAATTTAAAAATATTTTTGTAATAGTTAAATGAATTATATTTTCAAAGCATTTGTCTTCTATTCTCCAAGATTCTGAAAAATGAACAATAAGAATGCGTACCACTGAAAAGATAAGAGCGAGATAGATATTGTTGCTACTCCAATGAGTTAGTTGGATAGTAAGATGTTGATGCCTATTAATTAAACCATTCTGCGCCATTATATCATCTTTGTTATAACTATTTGGTGCAATCAGTACGCTATGTTTCTTTGTATACTTTGCATCTCTTTATAATCGTATTAATTTACTGACAACTTTGCTTGTGTTAATCTGGAATTGATATTGCTTGCACTAATGGCGTTTCCTTTGTTTCTTTGGGCTTGATTTGTAATTCAATAAAGTATTAAAAGAATTTTATTTTTAAATTTATTGCTTGATTTGAGTTACATACTTAAGATTCAGTCTTTAATATGAAGGCATTTTTTAACAGACAATGTTATACAATGATTGTTGTGGATAGAAATGTAGCAAATGTTGTACCATTTTGGAATTGTCACTAAATCAGTGCTTCTCAAACTTTCAATACTGGCGCCCCCCTTTTCGATCACAATTTTTTTCGCGCCCCCCTTATACATTAATAATGTACTGAATGCAATAATAATGCACTTTGATGCTAAAGCTACAATAGGCGATCTTAATTATAAACCATACAAATTAGTAACATAAGTATTAAATTTTGTATACTACTTTTAAGCAAAATAAATAAAATAATAGGATAATTATTGTTATTTTTCCTTTCTCTAATTTTTAAATTGAACATATTGCAAAATGCGGTAGCTGCTTAGAAGTCAAAATATAGATATCTGCTAAATATAGAAAAAGAACTCAGAGGGTCAATTTCTAATCATAAGCATTCCTTATAAAAACTTTGCTTTCCAAGACAAGCTCATGGACGTCATTAATACTTATTAAACTTGTTCTTAATTTAGTACTAATTAATTAGTTATAAAATATTCTGTGCACCACTGATACATTAAAAGTATACCGGCTGAAGTACCCGCTCTTTACACGAGTTCATTTATAAGAAAATAAAACATTGATATAACAGCTGAATTGTAAGGGAGGGGGGGGGCGCGCAAAGCCAAGTGCTCAACAATGTTTACAAAAACGTAAAATGATTTTTTTAAAATGGTTGCTCAAATTATAATTAGTTTTAAGCGAATTGTAATTTTAAGCCTCACACAATTAGCATTTATAATTGATGTTAAACAGTAGCGCACACACAGGAATTTTTTAAGGAGGGGTCCGGGGTCGAAAGTTCACCAATCTTGTATCAGGTTCCTTTTGATTTTGTCGATTTTCGGGAACGAAACACAGTAAAAAACTAATTCTTGAATAAATAATTAGCATTAATTAATAAAATTAATCATTAATAACAAATACTTAATTAAATTTTGCGTACTATAAACTTAGAATTATAATCAATCTGAAAAAAATCAAGGGCTTTGGGGGGAGTCCGAACCTCCCCCTTGTGTGCGCCACTGATGTTAAATAATGATCAATATAAAATATCGATGAAGAACAATTGTATTATTTTTAATATTTAAAGCGAAAAGACTTCAACATGTTTTAACCGGGGAGCAGGCGCGCACTCGATACGGTCGGGGTTATTGAGTCACCCCAATCCTTTTTTATAATTATTTTATTGTACACGATACAAATCATGATTCCAGTGAATAATTTAACTAAGAGAAAGTTTACCTACCTACTTTCAAGGACTTTTCAATTTTTCTTTGGTAATAAATAAACAGTTTTGCCAGAATTAAGGATTTCGTAATCTGTGTATCCCGCGCGACCACTTCCGGGTAAGAAGTATATTCATTATGATAATATGTATGTTACAGATAAAAAAATTGTGTTAAAGTTTTTCGTTATGCTTTATATGTTGAGAATATTTATAAAAATATGTCTTGGCCAAGTAATCCTTCATGTGCTTGTGTGTGTGTGTGCTCTCCGTGGTTTTCCAAATATGATAAAACTCTTTTGTATGGAAAAAAGCGCAACAGAGAACACATAAGAGAGGGGTCATAACTAACTGTACCAATAACTTAGAAGGTGAAATAGATTACAGCTATAATGTGCAGTGTTTCAAAAATAATGACAGTGATGAATTTTTTATGTTCCTAAATTTTTTCGATTCTGGGTCTGGGATCTGTTTTTTCTCTGAAAGAGTAGTATGTTAGGTTAAAAAAAAAGCGTAATAAAAAAATCTCTCATCATGGGATTACAGCAAATCAAATAAAAGTTTTTTTATTTGGTTATAGGATCAAAGATAGCTAATAAGATATTGAAGAAGTTTTTATTTTTGCTGACTTAATATCGCGCGCCTATAAATTATATCAGAGTAAAAGTGCATTTTTTATTATGTCTGAAAGTATTTTGTTTTAATTCATTCCAGTAAACTAATTATTTTTTAAATCTTTTATTTTCGATATGCTCGCGCCCCCCTCGTAAGGTCATCGCGCCCCCCAGGGGGGCGCGCCCCACAGTTTGAGAAACACTATACTAAATGGTTCATCTTTTGAAATATTTTTCTTGGAGTAGTATGTAATATTTGTCTTTTTAGGAACCTTCAGAGTTAGGTGACACCAATACGTTAATTTTACTAAACTCACTATCAAACTACGTTGATTTTAACTAAACCAGCAGCGTTTTTTGCTCCATTCGTGATTGTGATTAATAGCACGGAATTGAAAGATTACGTTTGTGAGAAAATCACCTTGAAATTATGGAATTTAGGGTCACAGTACCTAATGATGCGATCGAAAGTATCAACAGAGGTATTTTTAAAAAATGAAGATGTTCTACAAATAAAAAATTGTGTATGATTGTTATGCATGGGAAGAACAAGTGTTGTACCATTTTTGAATCTTAACTAAATGGGTCAACTGTTGAGAAACCTGCCTGGGGTTGTGTGCACAAACTTTCTTTTATGGAGAGTCAAATTAAGGTGACATCTTTTTCTCAAACCCCGACTCACGCAAACAAGGTTAATTTTAACTAAATCAGGGAACCATTTTGTCCGACTTGTGACTGTAACTAATAGCCCGGTTATGTAAAATTGTTAGTGAAAAAATCATCCTAAAATTTGGGGTCACAGTATCTAATGTGATAAAGGGTGTCAATTTTCCACATTTTCAAAAATGTGCTCGTCCTCACTTAGCCAAGTACAGGGGAATTTTTTCGGTAAAATCCTAGTCTGGCACACTGCTGTTTTTGGCGCCATTTTTTCGCCAAATGGCGCCAAAAACCCATGTTTCAAAAAATGACGTCATCGAAGAAAACAAAGAAAAATCGGGGGTTGACGGTCTTAGCTGGTGATCAAAAACCCTAAGAAAACAGGGTTTCCGTAATGGCGTCAGGGCCGGAAATGAAGGAAAAGAGGGGGGTGATGGTCTCAGCCCCTGTTTACACCTCGTATTTGCTTATCCTCAAGTTTCGGAACACCCTGTATAAATAAACTTGATCGAGCATCCTCATCAGTATAGCTTTAAACGTGTGCAGGTAAGCAGTTCGAATCAAATGAGAAAGACAAATCCAACAGCAATTCCTTAGTAGTGACCTGGAAAATTGAATGGTTAATAAGAGCACATATCCCAACAGAATTTTCATTTGAATATACCCCATTGTAAATTACCTCAAAAATCTTAGAGACATTTTCTTCATAAAAGTGATATAAATAACCGGAACATGCATCAAATGTATTGACCATCTCAAATAGGTTTTTTATTTCTAATGGGATGCGAATTGGTCATTGCAGACCTAGTACATCCCCCGGAAACTGGTATCCCTTTTTAGTGCGGTGGATACCAATCGCCGCAGGTAATTTAGACGCCCAGTTTCCTCCCTAGAGGGAGACACCTGAGCTCTGACAATGCAAACCTGTACCAGGACTTAATTTTTCCGAGAGCATCCAAGCCAAGCAGACACTCTAGGGATCTTTTACATATCGTATAGTCATACGACATGGCCGCTGTCGATTTTCTGCATCATGAAAATACACCGACTTGGGCTGGGGTCGAACCCGCCACCTTGGGTGCAGAAGGCTATCGACAAACCACCCAGCCGGCGATAGTAGGTCTCAAATAGGTCAATTAATTAATTTTTTTTGATAGAGCTGAATTCCTTTGTCAGTCATGGTACACTTACGCTCGTATTCACCGCTAACCTAACCCAGCGATGAAACCTGGAGTTAAGTAACCGGCAGTCAACCCCAGGTTAGAACTTCAACAGCTCTTTTTCGACCTCCAGTTACTTGACTCTGGGTTTCTTAACCTGGGTTTACTGGTCGATTCCCATTGGTCGAAATAAACCCCGTGACTTCCGGCTGGAGCTACAATTTCTATATTCGCCTCGTGCCAGCTTGTTTTAAACCTCGAGTATCGCTAACTGTTTAAAATGAATGCCAACAGAATTTATTTTACGCAGTACGAAAAAGAGTTGGTGTTGGCTTTGATGAAACCGCACTTACATATAATAGAATGTAGGGAAACAAATGCTGTTAGTAGCACAAAAAATGAAGAGTATATTGAAATAACGCGGCAATTCAATGGCAATGATGGAGTGGTGAATCCGCGAACACCATAACAGATCCGTCAGTGTTATTTAAATTTAAAAAAAGATAATGATAAAAGTATATATACATATGTAGTGTTTTGCGGCAAGAAAACGTACTCGAAAAATCGCTTACTGCGTATGTGCGGTTAAAACTAACCCGGCTGTGATCCTGGGTCAGGATTTTTTTAACTTGAACCGGAGTTAAGTTATTAACTTGCGATGGTGAATAACGTTTTCGGCGAAACCCCGGTTTCCTTCCTCTAACCGACGGTCAGGTTAGAGGTGAATATGGGCGTTAGAGTGGAAAAGAGTGCCGAGAGAGGAGAATCCCGCTTAGATAGGCTCCGACTCGTGGTGGTGGTGAGGGGAAAGAAATTATAGCGTTTCGTATCGTTTTGCGCGGAGTGGTGAAACATACTGCAACTTCATGTTTTCTTTGGAAACTAGTCTCTCTTTTTTTCCCCGATTTTTCCGAAATTTGTTCCAAAACTTTTATATATGATTGAAAGTAGCAAAAAATAGCGGGATCTTCAAGTGAAATAGCATAAAATTCGCGAAGTAGTAATAGGATAAAAAAAGTAGTGAAAACATTTAAAAAGTAGAAAAATCGCACGATTTTTCAACACTGCTCAGGAGTAGCTACGCCAGTGAATATTAATAACTTTTTTGAAATACTTGTTGCTCTGAATTATTTTTTTAGCAATATTACACATTTTTCATATTTATTTTCTTTTCTTTAATACAAAATTCTTTGAGGTGTTCATATTTTTGATCGACAACCTGCATACAAATTCAGATGTGTAGTGCAACGTTCATTTTAGAATGGTGAGAGAATGGTTTGCCTTGCAACCCTTCAGGATGCCAACCTAATTTCGCTCTCTCTCTCTCTCTCTCTCTCATCTCTCAACAAAAAGCAATCGCGGTGATTATAGTTTAGAAAGATAAGAATAGCAAATATACTTGAGAGCTGAAGGGGTATATGTGGTATTGCTGAACTTCGGAAATTTTTATTTATTTTGTTTTCCAATTGTTCATTACACCTCTACGAAAGGAAGAGGGTTTGAAATTTTTTTTTTTTCTGGACATTGGTAAGTTTACCAATTTCTTTTTTTCATATTTATTTTATCTAACGGGGACTCCAGCTGAGTCACTCCTCATTCTGGATAACAGACTCAAATGATACAAGCTACTTAACATTAGAAATTATGACGGAACCTGCAGACTATAAATATTATAGAAACGTCCAAACTGCCCAAGAACTAATTTTGCGAACTGGCGATAAAAGATTTAATATTACAATTTTACTTGAACATACAGAAAAAGCAGGTAGCATCACTAAATCAAACCCGAACCTACTACATGCCTAACTAAAAAACAAAATTCCTAGGCATGACAATATAACGCATATGTATTTCACTAGAAGTGGAAAAATAAAAATTAGCACCTCGGATCCTGTATGCACTGTTCAAATAACAGCTATCAACCAAATCTTAAACACTCCAGTAAAGGCCAACATAATATGGGAAGGATTCACTTCACGATTTCTGCTTTTTGATATTCCAACTACTGTACACCTGACAGACGTGGCAATAGAATTAAAAAACTCAAATAATCTTGAAATTGTGGAAATTACAAGATTCGTTAAACCCAACAGTCGTCAAGAAGCATCACCAGTTTTAATTAAAATTCAGGGTATAAATACACCAGAATGCGTAAAGCAATACTTCTTTAATCATGGAATACAATTATTCATAGATAAACCCCGGCAATGCAGTAAATGCTTTAGTTACACTCACTTATCCCGCTTCTGTTCTAGCCCTATAAGATGCATTAACTGCGCATAATCCCACGCTGAACAGTGTATAAATTCCTCAAATTGCATAAATTGTAAAGGAGATAATCTGGCAAATTCCCCCAATTGTCCAAATTTTATCAAAGAAAAAAAAGATACTGGAATTCAAATGTAACCATCACCTAACTTTGGGAGAGGCCCGACGTAAATTCAAAAAACACACTCTGTAAATTATTCTATAGTATTAAAAACAGCAGCCCTTTGTCACTATATTCCACACAAAAATATTAACTGTAGCTGTAACTGTATAAGCAATCACGCTACACACTATACGTTTGGTGTATATGAATTACGAGAATTATTTTATGACATTCATAAAGTAGTTGTCATAGTTTCAAAGTTTTAACGATGGAAAGTGGGAAAAATCTTCCGAAAGATGCTCAAATTGTAGCTGGAATTTTACAGGAATTAGGAATTACAGAGTACGAAGACAGTGTTTTGAATCACATGTTAGAATTCACTAACAGTAAGAATTTCTTTTATTATAATATTGCGAGTACTAAATTTTCTAATGTGGGGTTAACTCCAAGTTGGCAAATACAGTGAGGCCAATTTAATATTGAAAATATGATTTTTTATTTTTAAAAATTTGAATGTGTTTTTATTAAATTTGTTTGGAACATTATGTATTATGCGCCATTTGTTTTTACATGTGAAATCCTTGCACGTATTTCAGTAATAAAATAAGAATAGAGTTTTTGAAAATTTTACCAAATTGAAAATAACTTAAGTGAATTGTTACATCAAGTGAAATTAGGTGTTTTGCATGAAATATTTTAATTTCATTAATATTTGGTTATGAACGTTGTATATCTTTATTTCCAAAATGTTTTTTCATAATTCTGTTATCATCTTGTTTGTATCAGTTTGTAGTTTATTAGAAACTCGTTTTAAATCTTTAAAATGGATAAACCAAATGCATTGAAAAAAAAATTTAACTTTTAAAATATCCAAAACTTATGTTCTGGAAATGAAGCAGTTATATATATGGTCCATATATATATATATATATATTTAGAATGACATGCCAATTGGATACTTGACTGCTTTCCAATAATAATTTTTGACCAAAAATTAATCCATCTGTAATTTAATGTCACTAAGGTTTCTGTATTTACATATCTATTTTATAACTTAACCAGTTTGATATCGTTGGTAATGGCGCAAATGCTGCTTGTTTCTGGAATGAAATCCAATATGGCGGCCTAGCGGCAATTTAATGATACACAATTTTAAAGAATTGTTTTGAAATACATTGAAATGTATTTCAAATAAAGGATATAGTCCGAAGAGATTGAGAATAACCTAGATCAATCAATAAATAATCAATAATAATATTAAGTAATAAAAAGTAACATGTACTAATAATAGTATTATAAGCTGCATATAATAATCTTGGAATCCAATATGGCGGCGTCCGCTTAGGAATCGGGACGGGGTAAACTCCTAGGAGAGCCCCCACCCTTGGCGCCAAACCGGAAAAAGCGCCAAGCGAAAACGAAATGGCGCCAAGCAAACCCGACAACGGTGACAAGTAAATATAGCAGTATAAGATGGATGCGCAATGAAAATACATGTAAACAATACAGAAATTTAACATTTAAGATAAAAAATATAACAACAGCACTCTACTTTCTTGTTGATCCTTCCCAAGTGGAGGGTAAAGTGTAACTGCTTTTAAAAAATTCTGGAAAGTCTCGTCGCTGAAAGTGAGTGATCACGAGAAGCTATAGCGCCGCCATAAATACTCATTACATTCATACCAGCTCACAAGGGAATAATTAGAAAAGTTGACAAATTAGCATCACGCAAACAAAATCAAAAGTGAAGAAATATGGAAAAAGAGCAAAGAGCCTTGAAAAAATGGAACAGACAGGCAGCAAAAAATAGAAATACCAGCGAGGTAATGGTCGAACATGCCTTCTGCGTGGCTGGTGTGATTATGGAGAAAACGTTTTATTGCCAATTAACTTTTTACTATTGGAAAACCATTTTTATGTTAAACTGTACCAAATACAAATCACAGCGTGAAAATTTATCTTTCTTATACTTCTGCAAACATCATGCGTATTCACACCTTTTTTTCGCACATCTCCATTCAAATCCATCCAAAACAACACTCTTTCGTTCATTTAATCCCATTTGCTCATTACATTTAGGACATTCATAACTTAAAGCAATTAATCACCTTTCATACACTATTCAATCAATTTTTATTTTTCTTTCTTGCCTCTAGCATTCAATAACGTATAAAATTCTAATGTGTATTCACTTACAACGTTGCGCAGCCATACTGTTTCAAACCGTTTATTGCCCAACAACAAAATGAAATTTGAAATGCGTTATATATATATATTTAGATGACATGCCACAAATGACTGCTTTCCAATAAAAATTCTAGAAAAAGTTAGGGTTGCCATAGCGGCGTTGTGTTTAAAAGCAAGGTTACCATGAGAATAACCGGCACAATTATCAATAATAATATTAAGTAATAAAAGTAACATGTACAACCATATAATAAGTAATTCACGCCAAGGGTGGGGGCTCTCCTAGGAGTGAACCGAAAAGGGCCAGGAAATTGCTAGTGAAATAGTGTACTTACCTTTTATAGATGTGGAAGAAAGGATGGAAAATTATGAGTACCAGGATTTTGTTTTTGCAAAAAGAAAGGAATATTACTATGATAATTACAAAAGTTAATTTATTGAAGTAAAATGTAAAAAATGCATTTTTTGAACTGGATTTAATATTGAAAAGGAAGTTTTAAAAATAAAAAAAAAAGGTGCAATGCTAGTTGAAAATGTTACGAAAGGGTTATGAATTCGATTCCTCGACCCCCTCCCGAAACGATTCTCCATTAAGCCGAATTAATATTTCGAACTAGGTCAAGAAATTTAATGAATGGGTCTTTGAGAGCGAAACAAATTTTCCTGAACATGTACCAGGCGATATATCCTTCAAATCTTCCTTTTCGATTTTATTCAGGCAAGGAAGCTTTGAAGTGGCGCCAGGTAACTTCAATAGTATTAGTATGAGCGCCGGTCTCAGAATAAACGAATTCGAGCGAATGGTTAACTATAAGGTGTGATAGCCTCTTTCGCTCAACCTTTCGTAAGATTTCCAGCAGTCAGAAATAACAGTCGTTCCTGGTTCGATTCATGATTCAATAAGGCCGAGAAGTGTTTCTGCCGTCCTGTTGTGAACTGCATCCAGGAAGCAGCGTCCCATCTAACGTTCTACGCCGCCAAAAACCCACTGTCCCACAACGAAATGACCCTTATTATATTTTCTTTCCCCAATTTTACTCTCATCAATTTCAACCGTTTTACCCTCCCCCCAAGCTTCTCTGTGTTAACGACAATATGTTCTATTAACACATTGGACGCATAGCTTCGCCAATCGGCAACAATCTGCGAATTCCGAGCTCCTTATGAATTTGAGCGAACGAGGAACGTCTCTGAAGAATTCATAAATCAAAAGTAGAATGGTTGAAATAGGCAATTTGCTTCCTGAAAAAAAATAATTGAATCTTTTTTTTTATTGATTTCTTACTGCTTCAGCGATAATTTCCGCAGCGAAAGATTCAACCGTCCAATTTTTTTCTATGTATCCGGAGCAACGTTCATGTCACGGCCACATTTCTCACATTGGAGCGCGTTCGAAATCATTGAAATTTTCGAAAGGAACGAGAAAAGATAATCATTTTTTTAAAATAAAGTTGACGAAAAGTGTGAATTCGGAACATCTTTAGGACCAAAGAAATTAAAGAAGAGCCATGATATTCCCCTTGAGAAAAAAATCCTGGTACTCACTAATAACTGTGTAAATATCCATTTTCTTGACAAACACACACAAAAGAGTACAGAAAAGTAGCAGGTGACTGAAAATGATAGCATTTGCAAAGAATTCAAATTAAAAACATCTGCAATGAAAATTTCGACCGCACAATAAAAAGAAACCAATAAGAATGAAGTATTTAGAATTAAAATCATCTGAAATTAAAAGGATTAGCGCATGCAAAAAAAACCCAATTAAAATGAACTACAAGAAACGTCATCTCCATGGCAACCACATCACCTAAGGAAAGAAATTTCAAGGCAACCATATTGCAATTTTATCACCCATGTTGGCGAACATAAACAACAACTCGGCGCTACAACCCCCGATATCAAACTAGCACCAAGGAAACAATTATAAATAAAGAATATTAAATGATTATTACACATAGTAAAAATTGTATTTTTTCATTATGAATAAAATAATTACAATTATGAATAAAATTAATTAAGAATATCAATTACAAAGTAGTGAAAGCTTGTGCAATATGAAACTTGCACTGCAAATTCCTTAAACGAATTTCATTGAACAAAGAACGTAAAAAAAAAACATTTTTAAAATGAAAGTAAACGATTTATAGCGATAATTAAAAGCAAAACACTTATTCTTTTAAGAAAAAAAATATTGTAGTTTTCACTCATTTTAGAAATATCCATATTCGAAAATAGCACAGAATTAAAACAGAAGACACAAACAATAGAAAAATTACACTGAAAATGGTTAAATTTTTAAAGAAATCGTCTGAAATTAATAGGGTTACAACGGGAAAAAACGAAAAGTTATTTCTAATGTAAGGTTATTCCCATGTCAACCACATCGACAGATGATCAAAATATTAAGGTAACCATATTGTAATATTATCGCCCATCTTGGCAAACATAAATAACAACTTGGCGCTACTACCCCGATATCAAATTAGCACCTTTATAACTTTTGCAAGTTCATTTCAAAAAAATAATTAAAATTTGGAGCTTGTTTAAAATTTTGCGATATTGATATTAAAAGAGACATATTAATTGATGTAATAGATATTTGAAAATGAATCAGCATGCCCCCAAACCTTTTTTTTAAACCTTATACATTGAAATTAAATGCTGTATTGCCAAAATTTATTTAGGTATTCACTTTTGCAAAGGCTTGATTGGATGACATGAATCTTTTTAATTCTTTATTTCCAATGGTGAATTACAAGACAACTGCAAACAAAATGAGAAACAGAAAACATTGACAAAAAAACCAAGAAACAACAACAAAAAAAGAAACACAAGTCCACAGTATAGTCTATAAATCACACATTTTGTGTCTGGCCTCCCAATATCTGCTCCACATAGATCCAGAGTTGAGTGTATGGCAGTATGCTAAATGAATGGCATCTATTTCTTCATTGGAGTCCCACAGTTTACAAAGGGGACTATGGGCAATGCCTATATGTTTAGATGCTTGAATAGGCAGTCGTGGCCAGTGGTGATTCAAAAATCGGCCACAGCTCTATCATGTGGCCATTTTGGAATATGAAGGAGTTCTCTAAACCATACTTTTTGATTATTCTTTTGGTTGAATTTTGACCAGAAGTGTTCTCATCTTGATTTACAAATCTGAAATCATTTGATTAAATTTACTAATTAGATTTGTACTTAACACATTCCATGTAAAAATGGATTGCATTGAATAGGTATTTCATGGAATATTTTTTTTGGTTTGTAAAGATAATTTGGGTTACGAGTGCATTTACTTCATGTTCCAAGTAGTAATGCTGTGACATTAGTACGAATTCTTTGAAGAATAGCATTATTCCTGTTTTATAAAAGAAACATAACCATCAAGGTAAACTCCTAGGAGAGCCCCCACCCTTGGCGCCAAACCGGAAAAAGCGAAAACGAAATGGCGCCAAGCAAACCCGACAACGGTGACAAGTAAATATAGCAGTATAAGTTGGATGCGCAATGAAAATACATGTAAACAATACAGAAATTTAACATTTAAGATAAAAAAATATAACAGCACTTACTTTCTTATTGTTGATCCTTCCCAAGTGGATGGTAAAGTGTAACAACTGCTTTTAAAAAATTCTGGAAAGTCTCGTCGCTGAGTGAGTGATCGTGAGAGTGCCGCCATAAATACTCAGCGAGGTAATGGTCGAACATGCCTTCTGCGTGGCTGGTGTGATTATGGAGAAAACATTTTATTGCCAATTAACTTACTATTGGAAAACCACGAATTCTTTCTTATACTTCTGCAAACATCATGCGTATTCACACCTTTTTTTCGACTTCTCCATTCAAATCCATCCAAAACAACACTCTTTCGTTCATTTAATCCCATTTGCTCATTACATTTAAGACATTCATAACTTGAAGCAATCCTTCTCTTTCGGTTCACTCCTAGGAGAGCCCCCACCCTTGGCGCGAATTACTTTGGTTGGCGATAATTGCGCCGTCATGGTAACCTTGCTTTTAAATGTGGAGTCCCCACCAATATTGTAAAATTCTTTTTGTATTTTTTGTGGATTAATTTACCTTTTTGTTGATGTAATCATCTGGTATCAGTTATAAATATAATTTTTTTTATACTTGCTTATTATTGCAACAATGCCAATGTTTGCCAAGTTGGGAACTTTGTGCTTTGTTTCATGTGATGTCACCAATACAGTTGCTATAATTTGCAAGTACCATTTTTTCCAACATTAACATATTGATATTTCATTTAAAAATGTTCATAAATTAGAAAGAATTATTTAAATTTTTTATATTCTGTATTAGAATTTAAAAAATGTATGGTTTATAATGAAAAAGATGTTTATTTCAGTTTTAATAAAACATTCACACTTTCAAGTTGATCTTATTGTTTCAATAAATTGTAATTTATTTTAATTGATTTATTAACTTGAAATTTACGTTTTAATTATCAGTATATCAGACTTTATTTGTTGAATTAAAATTTTTGCTACTTTTCCTTTTTCAGAGTATGTTACCAGTGTAATTGAAAGTGCTCAGATATTTTCAAATCATACCAGTAATAAAAAAACTATTGATGCTAATGATGTTGCTCTTGCTATAAGCCATCAGCAGTCTAAAAGTTTTATAAGCCCTCCTGATAAAGAAGTAAGTGAAAACTTACCCTGTGTATACTAATTTTATTTATGGTTAACAATTTAATTTTTTTAAAATTGCAATAATATGGGTTCTGTTAGTAATAACTACTTCCAACAGATGTGATATTCTTTCCTTTTGGTGATATTTTTGAGATTTCGACCAAAAATGTGTATGTGAGAGCATAATCTATGAATAAAATTAAAATTTAATGGATTTTGAATGGAATGCATGTATTAAATCAACATTTCAAATCTTAAAAAATATTCAAGAGTGTATTGTCCAAGTCTCAACCTCTACAGTTGGGATAGACTCAAATACTGCAAGAGGTTACTAGGTATTTGGTCCTTTAATTGAGAGATTGAAAATTATGAAATCTATTATGAGTGACTTTGTAGCTTTAAACCACTTTAAATGTACATTAAGAAGTGTACCAGAAGTGGGAAAATATATAAAAAATAGAAATCTCACCAATTTTACCAAATGTTGCATTGTAAATGTTATAAAATTTTATGTCTGTATATAATTAGCTTTGTGTATAGTTAAATGAAATTAAACTTTCTAAATCATGAAAATATTTAATTTTAATTACTTTTTATTTAGTGTATTTACTTAGTAATTTAATCACAATTCTTTATTTGAGGGGTTGAAATGATCAATGGTCAAAGATGGAATAAGCAATAAAAATTAATAAAGCTTTTTTACCAGAAAATTAATGTTTTTTTGTTGCAATTCAACTGAGGAATTTTTTGTTGTTGTTAATCACTGACATAGCTAGTAATGAATGGGCGTGTATCAAAATTTCTTTCGGACCCTTTGTTGGAAAATAAAAATTGTTGCATTAATAAAGCTTGTTTGAAAGTATTGAAATATTACACATGGGGCCCCTGTAGCTTGGGGATCCTGTGTCATTGATATGGCGATGGCTATACTTGTTCTTAATGTATTCTTTAAAATGAATTTTTTATATTTTCTTAGAAATAATGTATTAATGTTTTGTTGCAGCTCACAGCCAGCATGGCCAAACATAAAAATAGTTTACCTCTTCCACCAATTAAGTCCAGTGCTGTTTCACGACTTCCTCCAGATCGTTATAGTCTAACTGCTTGCAATTACCGCATCAAGTCCCCCACAAAAAAAGTAACAAATGTTTTTTTTTAAATTAATTATTTTTACTCTTTGTTAATTATATATTTATACCATTTAGAATTTTGGAGTGTTTTTAAAATATTCAATAACCATAAACTCTTGTGTTTTTAAAGTACAATGAAATGGAAATGTTTTGCAAATGATACATTAACTGTGTTTGACTTTGTACAGATAAAAAAAAGTAGGGGGAAAACCAGAATTTATATCTTTAAGCTGCTTTTTATTATAGTATATTACATTTTAATTTTTAGTGGTATGTCAATTTATGAAGTGACTACAATTGGCTTAATTATAATTTAATTATTTGTTGGGAAGACATTTTAATGCAGAAAAATATTGGTATTAATTTGTGAATATTAGAAAATTATTTACACAAAAATTATTCTAATCTGACTAACTGGCGTAGCAGACCTCATTGGGCCCTTTATCAAAATTCCTTTGGGTTCTTCTTTTAAAAAGAAATTACACTTATAGCAAAATGTTACAAATTTTGGGGCCCCGTATCATTGATACAGTGGTAAGTATGCCTCTGATTTGACTATTATTGAAATATATATATATGAACTTGTCCAAATCTTTATACATTTTGTATTGTTTGTATTTGTATTGCTAAAGTTATCTCATAATTACCTACCTAAAGCAATAAATGACGCAACTAACTTGTCCCATTGAATTAAATATTAATGTTACTGTGTTTTTATTGCTTTACTTAGGATTAAAATGTGATTTTTTATGGATAAATGATCCAAATCATAACTATTTAATTGTTAGTGTTGTAAATTTTGCTGTTTCTATTATAATAAATCAGTGACTCTCTCTGGAAATAGATTACTTCATTTGAAATATATCTATAAATTATTGACCGAAAAATAAATTTTTAATATATTGTCTTTTGTAAAACTTTTTGATTTCTTTCGAAGGAAAAGCATTTTGTTGTGTATGAAATGTTTTTTTTTGGCTTTCAACAGAAAATGAAAATTTCATTAAATAAATATAGTCATATAAGTACATTTACTAGAGTTCAAAAATCTCATTCATATTGTCAACATTTAACAGCTATTTTTTTCCTATGCTTGAACAGTTGCATAAAAAGTAAAATTGTTCCAATGTAATGTTATTTCTTTGTTACTGTTAAAAGAGACCAGGTTATGTAATTTTCTTTTTAATTTTTTTTAACATAACATTCTAATAAATTAAATATTAGTTTATTGAAGCAATGGTAATGTAAGTAGCATGCATTCTTTTCTAAATTTCTAATCAAGCATTTTACTAACTTAAATATACTGTAATGTAAAATTTTCATCTACTTTCATAAGAATTAACAATAGAAAATTATATCTGTTTATGTACATATATATAATTAGCTATTTTGGCTAATGAAAATAATCTTTCATATGGCAAGTTTCTTCTACATATTTAGCTTTGAACTTTTTTTTACAGGCTCGGACTGTTTCTCACCTTTCTGGTCTACCTACTAATTCAGGTAAAAAGCTTTCTTCATTATTCTTTAAATATATTAAAATTGTCAAACAATTAAAGGATTTTCAAAAACTTTTAGTTCTTTGTGGAACATATGGATATTTATCTATTAACTTAAATTATTGAAAGCTTTTTTTTTTCATATGAATTAACCCCACAACAAATATTGATTTAGAAATTCTTTTAATGGTTTTCCGTTAGTTTCTTTCTTTTTGTTTGTTGAAGTATCTTTAAGCTTTTTTGAAAAAGGCATTTATTCTATGTATAACTAAAGAAAAACTGCAGAACTCGGCAAAATAATCATTTTTTTTTATAAAAGCCAATATTATGAAAATGTGAGATTTTTTTATTTACAAAATATAATTTTTTATTGGATAAAATTTCTAATCTAGTGAACCTAAGGTTGACTTTTGTATATCATTAATCCTTGTGGTATGAAAAACAACACAATATAGAATATTTTCCACTTTTAAACTATCAAAATTTTCACGTTGATAATTATGGTTTTAGCTGGATTTTGTGATCCAGATTGATAAAGTTTTTTGTAATCTCCTATTGCTGAGCAGTGGTGATGTAAACAAAGGTTAAAATGTTGTGATTTCCAATATTTAAGAGGGGAAAAGGAGAAAAAGTGCAACTACCACCAATAATAAGTAAATGTAAAAAGTAATGTTGCATTAGGTATGCAAATTGTAACAGAGCTGCTATTGATAGATACATGACCAAAAGCAAGGTTTCACAGCTATTATGTCATCCTTATGAGACAGTTTAATAGCTGTAGGGGAGGCAGTTATAGAATCTTCTTGAATGGTTGTACTGACTTGTGTATTGTCCCAAGAAACCTTGAATGCTTTATTATAAAAAATAATATTCTTGGTCCTTTTGTTTGTCCTTATGCTGGTGCTGTGGGTAAATCTTCAATCAGATGTTTATGCTAGAGCACAAAGAGCTGTGTTTGTGAAGAATTAATTTCATGAGTAGACTATTGCCAACATGCTTATAAACTTAAACCCAACTGAGTATGTTTAGGAAAATGCAAAGGATAAGTTAAGTGCACTAATAAATCTCATCAGTCTGAATTCATTAGTGACTTAGCTCTTAATCATTGTTTCGAGCATGGAATATTGCTATCATATTTTTATAGCTTTAAAGGTGATCACATTTCATATTGAAACTGATCACACATTTTACTCTAATATTATGTGGGTTTTTTTTTTCATGTTGTGTATTTTCAAAAACAAAAAAATGAGCCTATTGTATTTCCTCTTAATTTGTGAAGCACTGGTTGATGTTAATAATTTTTCTGGCTTTTCTTTAATTTTTGAAAACTAGAAATAATAGTTTGTAATGTGTGTGTTGTAATTAGTAAACTGAGTTTCTTTATATGTACTTTTATATTTATATGCATAGTCTTCAAAATAAATTTAGTTGCCTGTTAGTTATTGTTTCAATTTCTGTATGCATTTAACACTTAAGCACTTTTAAAAATAAATGAATTTGTCACATTTTTCCTTTTGTTTTTAATTTATCTTAAAGATTTTTTTTATTATTTTCCAAAATTATATTCCATAAATTTATATTCATTAATGAAAGCAAGATTAAGAAACATGAATTGCTGTATATATATATATACATATATATATGTACATATATTCATTAGAAAATAAAATTATCTTTTATTCAATGAAGTGTTTTCTCTTTAACCCTATAAATCTTACTTTTTGTTTAAAAATTAATAACATTTATACTCAGTGGCATAACATACGACCACACATTGCGGGGGGCCCAGGGGGCTCCAAAGCATGACTACCGTCAAGTATCTACCCTTTGTAAAATCTTAACTTGGGGACCCAAATATTCTTCATTACGCCACTGTTTATAAAGCATTATTACTAGCATAGTTACTAGCATTATATATTTCTTTCAAGTAGTTAATACTTCATCTTTTGATTAATGATATCATGATCTTTTTATTTTTTTAGTTAAGGTTTCAGGACCTATTGCTACTGTGAACAAACCAAGTACTATAACTACTAAAGTAAGTTCTAACCCAATAGTTACAAAGCCTAATAACAATAGTAATGGTCAGTAAAGATGAAACATATGGGATGGAATTCTTCAAAGGTAAATTTTACTTTAATACTTAACTTTGAAGTCACAATTATGATTTTCAAAGATAATTTAACATGTGCATAAAATATTTTTCATATTCAAGACATTTTTATAAGATGTGGTATGTAAATGAAGAAATGTATTACAAAATTGCATTATGTTCAGTAAAACAAAGGAAAAAATATTTTTTAATACATTAAGAGGGAGGGTACATCTATAAACTTCCTGTAATGGCAAAATTTTTCAGAATAAAAAAATGCTAACACTCTTCTGTGCTTTGATAAAATAAACATAAAACATGACGAATGAAATTGATAAGTGTTCGTTTATTGTATTTGCATGAAATATTATATTTAAAGCGCAGTTTCCAGAGTGAGGGGCGAGGACCCTGTTCCACAAGTCACTCCCCAGTATGCAAAATAACTGTTTACATAAAAAACTGTTTGAATAGTTGATTATGTATACACTTAAATGTTAATGCCTAAATTTATAATTTTAATGACTACATTGAAATATATTAATTTAATTTTTTAACATTTAAAAGTACCTTATTTTTTTGAAAATAAAAAGTAAAGATTTTCAGTTTATCGAATTTTTTTGCAGATAATATGCAGCTGTTTCATTAAAAAAACTGCTTAATTATGTGTTTCTATTTATCTAATGTTTTCTAACATTTAAAACATCCTTTTATGTAAAAAAAATTAAAGATTGTCAGTTTTTATATTTTTTTTAAGTGAATATGCAGCTATTTCATTGAAGTGTTAATTATGTCTTGTTTATTATTTAACATGTGTGTAAAATATTTTTAATATTTAAGAAATATTGCTTAAAAGATGTATTACGAAGTTATGATTTCAAATTATATTACTCTGTCATCCATCAACAATACATAGAAAATTGGGATAAAGCACACCACAAAACCAATGAATCATTGTAGATTTGACAATTTAATGCAACTATTAATGATTTAAATTTTATATTAATTTTTAAATATTTTTAAAAACCCTCTGAATAAAAGAAGTTCCGAATTTTCCCCATGGAAATAAATGATCTTTCAGATTCTCCTGCAGATGGCGCCACGTGCATAATAAGTGCGTTTTAAGGTTTTTAATTAATATCTTTTTAACTAATCGGAATATAAATGGTCAAAACGGATTCCTCGGATCACACAGCTAAAATTGAATATTTTAATTGCAAGTAATTAATTGCTAATCATCCAGACATTAAACATAATTACATAATAAATGTGAATAAGAGATTGTAATCAAAAAGTATGAAACAAAAATTAAGAATGTAGTTAGAATTATTTAATTTATCGCAAAAGAAAAAAGTTGAAAAACACATTTTTTTTAATCGTAATTTTTAAGATATTTTATCAGTCTTTGTACAGATTACGTATAAAAAAATAGTTAATGAAAACCATTTACAGTGTAATTAGTTTGAATTGTTAAGAATGTGTTATATTCAAAGAGAGAGAAATTCTGCCTGAATGTTTTTATTTTAAAAAATGACAAAGCATTCCATAAATTTAAAAAAGAAGGTAATTTCAAAATTTATTTTGAAATAGTTTTAAACATTTCTTTACGTAAGTATTTTTTTTAAAAAAATATTTTGTTTGTTGTTTTATTATTCCTCTTCAGGTTCGAACCTGGGAACTGCCATTTTAAAAAGCAGTGCCTTAATCAACCATTCCACGCTTTCCTTCGGTTTGAATGGTAAAATAATCTTTAAAATATTGAAAGATTTTTTGTGTTTTTAATTAATATCTTTTTAACTAATTGGAATATCGGAATATAAATGGTCAAAACGGATTCCTCGGATCATTCCCTAAATTTTTATACCTTCTGCGTCTTGTGGTTCTTTAGAAAATTGGGATATATACATAGATACGTTTGTTTACCTACGAATTTAAATAGTGTAGATATTTGTAAATCTCAAGTATTTGAATGAAGTTGACATATAGTGTATGTGTGCATTATTCATTACAAACATTCAAGCAATGAACATGTCATATACATATCATATTAAAAAAGATATAAAAATCACTGTGAGGAGCTACAGAAAAAGCAAGGAATAATAGGGGGGGGATGTTTCTGATTGCAAAATTACAAGCACAAATTGTCTAAAAGTATAATTTAAGTTTTTATTAAAAACAAATTCATTTTTCTTGAATTACGAAAAAAAATTGTTTGCACCTATAAGCTCTATATCATCTTCCAAATCTAATACTTCATCAATCTTGTACACTAGATCTAAAATAATTACTTGCATCATGTTTCCGTGGGATGCTACTTTAGTCTAAAATTGATAATTTACGCCTTTTTGGCTCTATAGGGAATGTAAAAAAAAAACTGGAGGAGAGAGAGACTAATGCATGCTAATATTTTTACAAGTTAAAATACTTGGTGTGTCAATAATCAATTATAAAACTCCAACCAAAGTTTTTTTTTTAAAAAAAAAAACATGAATGACATGAAATAAAAGAATTCAATATTTAATTTTACATAAAAGTGATCATTTTTTGTAATATTTGCATGAGTGTTGGAAAATTGACAAAAATGTAAATTTCATACTTTTAGTTGGTATAGAATAGATATTGTTAAAGTATTGTTTTTGGCAAGATAAAAATTAAAATATTTAAATTTTTAGGTACCATGCATATCTGTGCACTAATTGTAACATTGAGTTGTGAAGCCTATTATCTGTACAAGTTTTCGTTACCTAAAATTTATATATATATTAAAATGATTGGTTATTGCATAATCTTAAGTTCTATTTTATTGCAGGATATACATTGGAGCAATGATTTCATTATTTGGTGTTTCTTCATATTTTTGATTGCATCAATTTCATTAAAAGAAACTTTCATATCAATTCATTATTCTGATAACATAAAAAATCACCTTTTAGCATTGGAAGAAAAGATTGTATTTCAAGAAAATTGTGTGAACATTTGTTTTGTGCTGTAATTAATAGTGGAATTATTTTAAGAAATGTTTGTGCATATCTCATTTTCTCAATCTAATTTAGCTTTCAAATATGTGTTCTAAATGACAGAAGATTTAATAAAATTTGTTTTATGATTCATCTTCAGAATTTTTTTAGCATGTCCAGCATTCCTTAATGCTTCAATATTATTTATGCATGAAATTATTTACAACCAAACAATGAAATATTTATATTTTTTTACAAATGGAGCTTATTAAATTACATTTTTATAAGATATGGCTTACTCTCGGTGAACTGAAAAATTAAACAACAGATTGAAGGATAAAGAGGTTTTTAATGAGTTAATTTTACATGAATTTCAAATTAAACAAAGGATTTTTTATTTATATTTTTGTGTAATGAACGCTTAAAATAATGTAAATAACTTATATCTGAAAGTGTAATACATTAATATTACTTTCTGTTTTATTTATTTTATGTTAAAATTGTAATATTCGCAAGCAACGCCGTTTCTTAAATTATGATGGCGATTCAATGAAAAACATGGCGAAATGTTAACGATAGTCAAGTTGGCAAATCTCTAGCTACTTTCATAGCTCAAGCTTTATTAGAGCTTTGCAAGACCTGCCATGTAGGGGAGAGATGCACGTTAATGCTTTATCTACCGCATTGATTTACTGTAGTTTCTTTCATACAATACTTTTTTTTTTGGATTACTACATTGAAAATTAAGGGATATCATAAACAAAATATAAGGTCTTTATTAATATACAAAAACATAAAGACACTTAAATTTTGACAAATTATTTTTTCGAGACCAAAATAATCTTTGCAATCCGCTGAAAACACAATATCTGCTACAAAACTACTCGCCTTCCCTGCTAAAATACTCATCATAGAACCCGTGCTGCCATATATCTTGAAAGAGTGGATTTGAAAGAATATTCCTGCAAAGTATTGGTAGAATATTCCTTCTAAGTTGGTGTAGTGTGGTAGGAGAAGGGGGTGCCAGGTCAGGTGTTGTCCCCGTCACTTGACCATGGTTCAAAATTACGTGGTCCGTTGCCAAAAGCCCTTGTGTAGCTGAACAGTGTGACGTTAATATTCTCTCCAAAAAATACAGTACAGTAGTTATAATTATTTTTATACTTAAAAATGCAATATCTGCCTATTCAATTAAAATTATAGTGTTATAATTAACTACTAACCACAAACAAATTTTGAAAATTTGTCCAAATGATGCAGTGTGAAAGACAAAGTTTATCTACTGAAAATACCAGAACCGATAACAGCATTAATTTTGAAAAAAGATCAATTTCTTACTACCAAATGCGTATAATAAAATAAAAAAAAAACATTCACTGTATTTAAGTTAATTTTTATGTAATCAGAATTATAATTATGAAAAATTTTATACTTTTACATACTGCATTACAAGGTAAGGACTTATAATAAAGTTAAATAATTTTATTACAGAATGGGATGAAGTTTATAGCTTTATTTACATTAATGTTGTGAGAAAAATGACTGTTATGGTATACCTATAAGAATCTCAAAGATTTTGTATGTTATATAAGATTTCAAGATCGAAATGTTGTTTCCTAGTAGTCCATTTATGCAATTTTAATCAGCTTGATTTCTTTTCACTATTTCATTCATCATGATTAACAATTTGTCATAGTAGAGAATGAATGAAAAAGGATAATTTTTATTGTATACTTTAAATTACAAAAGTTATGCTAAAATTTTTGAAAAATATAAATTAAAAATTGCTTAAAATTAACCTTTTAAAGTAAAAGAATTCATTAAACAATCAGTAATTTGTTTTAGATTTTGCTAAACCTGTTCAGGACTTGGCGATTTTTCCTGTTAAACCTAATTTCATTTAAAAATTCATAACAGTAATAAAATGCACCAAACAGTTAAGATAGTTTTATTTATGCAATACAGTTTTGGACCTTATGTGTCAAGTATTCTTAAAATGATCTGATCACTAATATATTAGATGTTAATTTAATAAAATCATATGAAATAAACAGTTTCTTTGTCTTCAATTGTTAAAATAATGCCATTATTGAAAAGTCTTTGGTGCATATAGTAAAAAAGAAATAGAACTAATGAATTAAAATAAGTATGCTTTTCCTTAATGATTGTTATCCTATCTCTCAAAGGCACATTTAAAGATTGAATCATTTTTGTACTTTATCAAGAAAAAAATTGATAATTTTGTTTTTTTAATTTAACAATTAGAAGTATGTTCTTTCCATTAATTTTTTTAAAAAAAAGTTCAGCTAAGAATTATTTAAAAGAATAAATTAAATAAACATGCTAAGGTTTAAAAAAAATCCACTGTCTCTATTTTCGGTAACCATTTAATATTTCAATAAATTAGAATATTAGTTACATAAACTATTATTCCATCATTTAATTTACTTCCCATTTTCAATTTTTTGTATCTCAATTTTTTCCTCAAGTCCAAGCTCACAAACCAATAGGAATCATCCTTTCCAACCATCGAAACTGCCACTCACCATTGGTTCCCGCCTTCAGAAGCCACACCTTATCCCCTCAGCCATTCCAGGATGGACTTTTTCAACATTTTGACTGTCTCCAAGTTCGTCATAGCTACACCCTCTCTACGTACTTGCAACCAATTAAATTGTTTCCTCTCACCAAGGACTGCTACTCCCTCAGGCACCATTAACAACTATGATATGGGATGGACGCTCGCTTCATGAGCCATATGCCCAGTGACAGATTTTCCACTCAGTTCCAGACATGGAGCGGAGGATCCAGTGAAGTCTAAGCGGTCTAGTTACGTAAACAATTCTCATTGTATTTTTTCTTTAATAAAAATGTACTTCTTTAGGCTGACTTGTTTTAGAAATAAAATTATATTTATATAAATAAGTAAACTTATGTATTCTGTAATGCATAGCTTCACTAAACCTATGAATTAGATTGTTCCCATTTTCTTCCTACAAAAGAGAAGTTTGTGAACATTTTCTCAAATTTATATGCATGTAATAAATAAAATCACTTGGCAAAATGATTATTTTGGCAATATTTCATGTATGTAAGAAATATTTTGAATACAATAGTGAAAAAGAATGAACATCTCCCAGTTAAAATGTTCTTTGGAATTTAGTTTTTAAACCTATGGATCTACTGAAAAATAGACATCTTTATCAAATTTGGAGAACAGAACCTTTTTAATAAATTTTTTTATTAGTGTGTATCTTTGTATTTGAAGAGTTTCACAGAAAAAGGCTTCAGATTGAAGTACACAAAGTATTTATTAGAACTCGAAAAACTTGTCACACAAGATAACAGAATTCATTCCATTTCAAAATGCAAGCTTGTATTTTTACTTTTTATAAAACAGGAATTCACAGCAACTTTAAATCATGAGCATGTTACACACTGTCAATACTGCATTAAGAACAAGTAGAAAATAAACATGTTTAATCCACACTTATTGAGGAAGAATTGTTTTTACCTCTCAATGTGATATTATACTGAGATACATATTAAATATATACAGTATTTCTCTTAATTATGAGTACATTATTTCAAGAAAAAAATCATGTTCTAAAAATGCTGATGTATTTCAGATACAGGAAATAAGTATCAATTATATGTCGTAATTAACAATATATATAATAAAAGTTCAAAATGAAGGTCGAAAAAATACAAATAGATGAGGATTTATACAATAAAAAAATATAAATGCAGCGACAAAGAAAAATACAGATTATTTTCCTATTCTTTGTACAATCCAGTCTTGTTGGCATAAAGGGCATCTGTTATTCTGTTTGACCCAAAGGGACATGCAACAGTTGTGAAAAGAATGGTTGCATTCACCCCAAACAACTAGAAAAAATTTTTAAAAATAACATTAAATACTTTTCAAATTCATTAATGGAATACAGCTTCTTATGTAACAGGATTTTATCAGCAGATAAAAGAAAAGTATTGATCTGCTCTATTTATTAGAACATTTTAACCACTAATGAATGTAACTACATATAACTAATACTACACTGCTGGACAATTGCTAAGGACGGATAACACTATCATCCATAGCAACCACAAAATGTGGAAAATTAGAATAAGTGCGGGATATTAGAAGTAGTATGAGTATGCAAATTTTTTTCCCACGTCTGTTCATCACGTGATAGCGTTCATAAGAGCTTTAAAGGTTTTGACACGTGTGGACAGTTGTTTCAAGTCAAAGTTTTACAGGAAAGATTTACTAGACGAACTTAAAATTTTTGGTATGTCTTCCTGACATCACATAGATGATTTTATGCGTGGCCGAATTATTGGAAAGATCGAAGAAGGGCGAAAAATAACAGATGTTGCCAGGGAGTTCGACATCGCTCACAGCTGTGGAAGTCATTTAAAACTACTGGAATGTGTAGTAGACGGCACGGGGGAGGTCGCGTTAGAAGTACGGCGCCTGCAGAAGACAGATATATCGTCCTATCAGCAAAAAGAAACAGGCGCACCACAGCTCAGCAGGTGGCAAATCAGTTTCTTGCTGCCTCAGGAAAGCAGATCTCCCGAAAAACTTGCCAGACGTTTGAGGGGAGGAGGACTATACGCACGCAGACCTGTTGTGTGTGTCTCATTGACCAGACAGTCCCGTACTGCCCGTTTGCAATGGTGTCGTGAGCATCACAATTGGACTGGGCATGCGTACTATTCTCAGATGAGAGTAGGTTCAGTCTGTCATCGCATCGGATTGTAGACGCCAACTGATCTGGCGCGAGAGTGGTACTGCTTATCGTCCAGAAAATATCCAGGAAAAGGAACGATATCCGACATGCAGTATCATGGTGTGGGCCGGCATCATGATCAACGCCGCACGCGCCTACATGTGGTTGCGAATGGGGCTATGACGGGCCAACGATACATTGATTAAGTTCTACTTCCTCATGTTCGTCTTTTCCGTGGTGCTGTCGGTGATAAATTTGTTTTTATGGACGACAACGCAACATGTCATCGAACACTCGCTGTTCAGGATTGTCTAGACAGTGAAGGTATTCAACGTCTCGTATGGCCAGCGCGTTCTCCAGATCTAAACCCCATTGAAAATGTGTGGGATGCTTTGGGGAGGCAAGTTGCTGGTCGAAACTATCCTCCGACAAACAAGAACACCCTCATCCATGCACTCACAGAGGAATGGGATAAATTGCCTCAACAGCTGCTAGATAATGTTGTGCAAAGTATGGTACGACGTGTGGAATGTTGCATCACACTCCACGGTGGACATATCCCGTACTGATACCTTTCTTTAAGGTGCCTGCTGACTTTTAGATGCATTGTTCCATTTCTCCGTACGCAGATCAAATGAACATTTTTTTTTCTTTCAGATGTTTCACAGCTTTTGTACTTTCCAGAACAATAAATATTATTTATTCTAATGTCTGAACAGTGTGGCAACTATATTTTATCCTACTAGGCCTCATGTCTCGCTTAATGTTATGCTATATAGCAATTTGTGATCCGTCCTTAGCAATTGTCCAGCAGTGTACAACATAAGTTGTTCCTTAAGCATCACATTCGCAGACATAGATTTAAAAAATTGAAAATTCATTTCTACATTTAAGAATATAAAATAGATGTTGTATTCGAAAGAATTGCAATAGAAACTGGATACACATAAGAATTAAAATATAACTTATAAAACAAACACAAAAGGAAATTTAAGTTGATGTTAGAAATATTGAAGAAAGAGTGTACAGTTCCTGTCTTAGTTAATGTGAAACTGTTCCTATTGACGGGAATGTATAAAACTTCTTGCAACCTTTCAGAGTTTAAAAATTGAACCAGCATGTACCAATAGTAAATTAAATATATTCTTGATCTGCCATTTATTGCATTTTCAATGTAAGAATGATCATTAACCGTTTAAGTGCTGAAGATTTTTTTACATATATGCCAAAAGTGCAGAATGAAATGTGTACTTATTTTTTTTCTGGAAAGTAATAAAAATGGTTATAATTAACTCTGATTATTATGTATTAAATTTATATAAATTATGAAAATTATACTAACCAACACAGTAGCATGGTCATGCATCTCCACAGTTTCGGTACGAAACACGAGAGGCGCACTAATGATCCGACACACTCTAATGGTTCAAGGCCTAATTTCCAAATAGCTATTTTAGCTTTTTTGAAACATTTTGGAACATCTCATTTAATGATATTAAGAGATTTCAAGTAATTCTGATGAAAAAAATTACAACCAAGTGATTTTTTTTTAAAGTGTTAGGCCCAATATAGGTAAAAAAATTCAAATGGCAGGCTGACTTACAATTTGACTATTTTTATGTTTTAAGTTTTGTCCATGGAAAGTAAATTTGAATGCTTTAATAATATTTTAAATAATAGTGAAAGATATAAAAAGGTAGAGGGAAATCAAAACTTCAATTGCCTAATCTTAATGAAATATTTTTGAGTGACACATTATATTGTGTTGGAAACATGTGCATCCAATTCCACTTTTATATGTTAAATATATTCTCAAAGGATTTGTGGGAAATAAAAATCAAGACTCTTGAAAATTGATAAAAATACAATAACAATGAGAAAATTTGTGCCTGTCTTATAATTTTTGCCTGCAACACATTTCTTTTTACTTAGTTTATATTGTGACATCGTCGATGGTTGTGAATTCCCATCTTTCGATTCACGATAGGTTTTATGGTTTCACCAGCTGTTCAAGGACAACTACCACACCCATCGATTGTCCCTGAATTTTTACGATCCACCAGCTGTAAAATGACCAGTGCACGTGGCTAAGGGTCATTGTTTATTGTTTGTCCTCAGATCCATGACGACACTTTGACTGAAAATCATAATGGACATAAGAGTTCGGCGCCCCATTGACAATAGGCGAAGCCTATCTTAAAATAATCATGTCGTCTTTTCTGGTGTTGAGTGAAGGGGATACTAGGAACAGGTGGCGTGATGGACAAGTGTGTCCAGATGTTGGACAAGAAACTATGGCGCCTTGGGCCAGACGGCTCGGGTGTGTTTTGGCGTGTTATGCGCAAATAGAACGAGGGAGGTCAAGTGAGACTTTTGTGAAGCTGCCAATAAGAAGGAACGAGGGGCGTGTTGTGAACACACCCCTGGTGTTTAAGAGGGTTCTTTTTTCAGGAGAGAAGACGGGAGAGAGAGAAGAGGAAAAAAGAAAGGAGAGAGAGAGACGGAAGGAGAAGACAAAGGAGACGGCAAAGGAGAAGAAAAGGAGTCGGGGAGAGAGAGAGGAGCCCGCCTTGTATGGAGAAAAGGGCTGAGTCCGAGATTGGAGTGAAAAAGACGATGAACGCCGGTGGCGTTGAGAATAAAATAGACTGACTGCACCGGCTTGGCATGTAGACTGAATAATATTACTTCACTAACTAATTGTTTAGCTAATAAACAAATTTTTATATTATATTAGGCTGTACAAAAAAATTTATTGATGACTAGCTATACACGACGTTACAGTTAATATATATATATGAAATTGGTGGCAGCGGTGTTGATCCGGCATTTAAGTAAACAGATGCCCGAATCCTTAGTTTTAAGTGAAGAGAAAAAAATGCCAGCCGTGTGCGATTGTGATGAAGCGAGTTTAATGACGCCTAATTCCTGGAGTTCCTAGCTGTGAGAAGTGCTGGATGCAAGTGTCTCCCGTTCCTGCTAGTGATGAAGTGTGCTCGCCTGTATTTTCGAATTGCTTGCTATGAGATGTTTTCCTGGTGTGAGAAGTGCTGGATACAAATGTCTCCCGTTCCTGCTAGTGATGAAGTGTGCCCGCCTGTATTTTGGAATTGCATGTTATGAGATGTTTTCCTGTGTGTCCTCTATAAATTTGAAGGTGAGTCTTTTCATTGAGATTATTTTCGGGGCAGCAACTGAGTATTGATTTTGTATGTAAAATGTTTTAAATAAGGAATATAAAGACTAGGTAAAGTTGGTAAACAATAAGAGACTAGAAAGATTTTAAGTTTTGTATGAAATGCATAAATGTGCAATATTAGTGTTGTGGTGGTTATAGATTTGTTATTTGTGAAACTTAGTATACAGTAGTTATACTTGTTTTGTTGGCACAGTATTGAGAAGGGTATTGTTGTGGTTATAGATTTGTGAAATTTAGTATACGGTAGTTATACTCGTTGGAGAACACTGATGTGTAGCTTATTGTGTTGTTTAGATGTGCGCATATGGGTAAAATATAGTTAAGTCTAGGTCTAGTGTATTGTTAGGTTACCTTGAGTCTTTGTGAAATTTTTGTAACGATTAAGTTTAGATTTGGGTTTGTGTGCATTAGTGCATCATGGCATTTCTGTTAAGAGAAAGAAAAAGACGTATTGTTAGAGGTTGCGAAGGAATTAAGGGTAGAAATTGATATTACTTTACCCAAGATAGAATTTAAGAAGAGAATCTGTCAAAGTAAATACTATGACGAAGAGTCAGTTAAATGTTTGTTGGAGGGTATCTTGGCGGAAAAACGGGAAACCAGGGAAAGCGAGCGGGAGACAAGAGAATATGAAGAACGTAAATTAATTAGGGAATTTGAGTTAGAAAGACTGAGAGCTGAACTCAGAAATAAGTTAAATGAAAATAAATTGAAGGCAGGGAATAGGATTAACGATCTCGCAAATGTTTGTATTTTGTCAGGAAAACGTACCGCAGAAGTTAGTGAACCGGTTAATAAGTGTAGGCCTTTAATTAACCGGGTAGTTAATAAAAGTGTGGAGAATGCCACGTCTTGTGATTTTGAAAAGGAGAATTGTGACCCCCAGTGAGAGGGACGAACGTCCCCCCCGTCTGAAGTAAAAGGGAGAGGAACAGAAAAGAATAATCTATTTAAGATTGTGGAAGGGAAAGAATTCAACGTGTATAGAAATAGTGATTGTGAAGTGAAAATGAAGGCTGGGTTATGTGAAGGAAGGGTCAAAGCTGTGGCGAAGGGTGCACAGCGGGTAATAAATCCGGATAATATTGGAGTGGCTCTTTTGAATTGAAAAGAGATAAGGGAGTGGCGAACCCTGAAGGATTGATTCGTGAGAATAGCTGCGAGGAGAAATATACCATTGGGACGTTAATGGGTTGTGAAAAGCAGTTAATGAATCGGGAAAGTTTTCGAAATCATACAATAGCTAAGATAGCAGGGCAGTTAAATGGGGGGAAAGAAAACATGTGTAAAGCAGATGTGCGGTAAGGCTTGGAAGACGGGTTAGCAATGCGATTGCCTCTCTCAGAACCAAGGGTGATTTATAAGGATAATTTAGAGACGGATAATAGGTCTAACATTGGTTCAGAATTTAATTTCAAGATAGATTTACCCGGAAAAAGAGATCGCAGTACCATTTATCGTCTTAATTTAATAAAATTGTACCGTAGAAAGCCGGAATTGGCAAATTTGGTTATGGAGAATAGCTCAGAAGGAATAGATTCCGAAACTCTCTATTCGGTAAAGCTATTTATAGATTTTGGTTTTCAGGGTAATTTAAGGAAAAGTCAAGTGTATTTTAAATTACCGCCTGATCGGAGTAGCTACTTAAGAATAATTAACGCTAAAAAGAAAGAAAAAGGTTTCTACCAGATCCTGGGACGATTGTTTTAAGACAGAAGGATATTAATTTGGTTACGGGAAAGCCATTTAGAATCAAAACTTGTTGTTCATCCCAGATGTTAATTAATTCACTACGAGAGGATACAGAGTATCTTTTAGATTTAGGTGTAAACGGGATGGGGCAGTCAAACCGTACTCTGCCTGTTGTTTGGTTAGGAAGAGTGAACCGATACCCGTACCCGCGTATCAAATGTATAAAGTATAGGAATTTGAACCAGGTGACGCGAGCCGAGATTTATCTTTTGTTAAAAAGGGAAAGTTTGGTAGAAAAGATCAACGCGGCAACGTGCGTCACTGTACTGGATTTGTGGAAGTGGTATTTTCGTCGTTCTCTAATGATGAATTATCCGAAGCACACCACATGCGTTATGACAGTTGGCATGTACATTATTAAAAAATCGAGGTTTAAGTTTCTTTGTGCTTATGATGGATGTAATTTAACGACTCTGATTTTGAGGTTGTTAGAGCAGATTGATGTATCGCGAATGGTCGACACAGACATTCTGATACAAATTTGGAAAAACCGTGTAAAGAAAATAGACTTTGTGTTAAATGGTTGAGTAGGGTTGGGTCGGAAGTCGGACCGACCAAAGGTAAATTAGAGACATGGGCAAGTTTGTTCCGTGTAGACATAATGTAGATTTAGAAAATTCATTGCATGAGTTACTGAGGTTTGTTAATTATATTCCCAATTAAAGTGTTTCCTCAATAACTAACGTAATGGAAGACAATACCAAGAATTGTGAATAACCTGTTATGATGGTTGTGATAATGCTTGCTGATAGCCATAATTTAATTAAATTTAAAAAGTCTTAGTTTAAACTTCTTAATTTAAAAATTTGGTTTTTAATATTTTTTGCAAAGCTTGGAATTTATAAATGTTTATTTTGTTTATTTAATATCGTTGGAAACACCGTTGGAATAAGTAATTCTTAGGATTGGTGCTAGGTGTGAATTAATATTTGTATGAGTATGTGTTGGTGTGTGTGTAAGGTGGAAGGAAATTATGTGTTATGGTAAATATTGTGTGTCTCTTAGGACTGTGTACGCTCACAGATGTTTAACACAATGGAATGAGCGATTGATGTATTAGAATTATAGAAATATTATAATTTGAGTTAATTTCTTTAAAACCCTAAATTTTGAAGTGTGATGTAACTGTATGAAATGGAAAAAATGGTCCAAGATTCGGAATTTAAGTTTTTTTGTAAAGTATAAGTTTTAAAGAATTTTGGATTTATTTGTTTATTTTAATTGTGATTGTATATGTTTCTTGGATTGCTGTCCTGATCGGTCTCATTGATAAGACAACCTTTCGGTGTGAAATGTTACGAACTGAACCAAACTGAGGCCAGAGCAGTCCAGTGAAATGGACCTTTGCAGGGGGAAGGAGTTGTGACATCGTCGATGGTTGTGAATTCCCATCTTTCGATTCACGATAGGTTTTATGGTTTCACCAGCTGTTCAAAGACAACTACCACACCCATCGATTGTCCCTGAAATTTTACGATCCACCAGCTGTAAAATGACCAGTGCACGTGGCTAAGGGTCATTGTTTATTGTTTGTCCTCAGATCCATGACGACACTCTGACTGAAAATCATAATGGACATAAGAGTTCGGCGCCCCATTGACAACAGGCGAAGCCTATCTTAAAATAATCATGTCGTCTTTTCTGGTGTTGAGTGAAGGGGATACTAGGAACAGGTGGCGTGATGGACAAGTGTGTCCAGATGTTGGACAAGAAACTATGGCGCCTTGGGCCAGACGGCTCGGGTGTGTTTTGGCGTGTTATGCGCAAATAGAACGAGGGAGGTCAAGTGAGACTTTTGTGAAGCTGCCAATAAGAAGGAACGAGGGGCGTGTTGTGAACACACCCCTGGTGTTTAAGAGGGTTCTTTTTTCAGGAGAGAAGAGGAAAAAAGAAAGGAGAGAGAGAGACGGAAAGAGAAGGGAGAGGAGACGGAAGGAGAAGAGAGAGGAGACGACAAAGGAGAAGAAAAGGAGTCGGGGAGAGAGAGAGGAGCCCGCCTTGTATGGAGAAAAGGGCTGAGTCCGGAGATTGGAGTGAAAAAGACGATGATTTTTGATTTATTTATATTATTAACGTCGCACTGTTTAAGTTACACGAGGGCTTTTGGCGACGGACCACGTAATTTTGAACCATGGTCAAGTGACGTGGACGACACTTGAGCTGGCACCCACCTCTCCTAACTACCACACCACACCAACGGGAGGACGTTTCAGCTCTCGACAGATTTATCGTGCATCGCTGCCCTACACGGCGGGTCTTTAGTGGTACTGGGCTCGAACTCGTGACAAGGCAAGCCACGGTCCGATACCTATACCACTCGGCTACCGCGGCCACGAAAAAGACGATGAACGCCGGTGGCGTTGAGAATACAATAGACTGACTGCACCGGCTTGGCATATAGACTGAATAATATTACTTCACTAACAAATTGTTTAGCTAATAAACAATATTTTTTATATTATATTAGGCTGTACAAAAAAATTTATTGATGACTAGCTATACACGACGTTACAATATGTGCAATAAAAATTTTACATTATGTGGAGTAAATTCGTACACAGTTGAAAAGAAAAAAAATACCAATTCAAGAACACATAAATAAGCAAGAATAGATAGATCAGATTCTAAGCATTCATTTAACATACTATTGAACTTTAAGCAAAAAATAAATTTATAAAAATATGAATTTTATAAATTTAGATTATAAAAATATAAATTTTTATTAGAATTTTTGTTCACATCTAATAACAAGGTATACTTTAATTTTATCTCAAAATACTGGTTTGTTGATTAGTGTGATATAGTACAAGGGCCATGAGGTCATTATGCAACAAACAAGACAATTCAGTTTAGAAATAGTTGGTTAGAAAGCCCTAGTCAAATGTAGCCAACACATAAGAATATGTTAAAACTTTCAAGAAAGATATGTATAAATTCTACAAACCGGATCTGGACTAACTCGTAGATCGATTAACAAAATTGTTGTCCTGCCAATTTGCGCCCGGGAGGGTGGAGATTCTGAAATCCACCACTAGAGAGCTGGAGGAATCTAAACCGAAACTTTTGGGCCACTCCATCACAGGAGGACAATTCGCCATTCTTTTCTGATGTCATGACTATGCGATTGACTTTCTGCCTTTCATGCCTAAGCGCAAGATGTAATCCATTCATTCTAAACTATAATCTTTAGTCAATTATTATTCGCAATCTAAATGTAACAATATCTGATTTATACCACCATGTGAGTGTAGAATATCGATTAAATTGAAAACTGGAAGAGGCGAGTCTTTTCTTTGTTCTGATGAATTCCTTTTGTATTAAAATTCTTGATATGTTCTATTCTAAATTTAAGTCTAATCGTTTAGAAACCAAAATCTTAATTCTAATCTAACATATTTTGGTCCGTCGATTTAGCCGAAGATAATGGCTTCTAAAGCAAAAATCTTAAAATCAATCCAACATTTTGATAATGTTGGAAAAGAAATCTAGAGATTCGAGGAGAGAATTCATGATGCAATTGAAGAGCAGAATTTTTTTCGGCTGCGCTAATTTATTTATTAAAATCCAAAGTCGAGAATTATAAGAAAAAATTAGAAGCGGCATTTTCCAAATTGAATATCGATGTATGTGATGAAAAATGGTAAAAATACCTTGATATGCAGGATTCGTTATTAAATTGCTCTGTATCCTTAGAAAGGTGACACATACATTCAAAAAAAAAAAAAAAACCGGAAAAGAAAATTTGGAAAATAAAAATCTAGTTGCAAAAAAAATGCCTAAACTTGAATTGCCGCAATTTCATGGGGAAATGGAATATTGGATAACTATCAAAGAATTATTTCAGGCAATGGTAATTGATAATTCAGATTTAACAGAAATAGACAAATTGCAATATTTATTTGCGTTAGTAAAGGATAACGCTGCTAAATTAATTCGAGGGTTCGCAATTAAAAAGAAAATTTAAAAAATTGCTGGGAATTATGCAAGAGATGAAAATAAAAATCAGTTAGCAAATTGCCAAATTATTTAGTATACCTGCAAACTTGGCAAAACAATTGTTTGAAATTCTAGATAATTGTAACGAAAGTATAAGAAATCTAACTGTGTTAGGGTTGGAGATAATTCAATTGAGTGAGCTAATAACCATAAATCACAGCATTTCTAAACTACGCGAAGAAATTGTTCATCGCTGGGAGTTAACCTTGAAACCAGATACTTATCCAACACTGCAAGCATTCCGTATGTTTATAGAATCAGAGGCACGTACGTTAGGTTTATTAAGTGGGAGTGCAGAAGCTACCAAAATGAAACTCTGAACGAGTAATCAAATTTTTGACAAATCGTACACAGAGAGTAGAAAAAATGTAGGTTTAGAAAAAGGAAATCAGTTTAATCAGAGAAATTTCAATCAACCAAAGAAATCGGTAGTATTTCATGCAAACTTAGATAAAAATTATTCATTCTCATGTGCGATTTGTAAAGAAAATGCGAGTCATCAGTTATATAAATGTCCTGTGTTTAACCGAATGAAAGTTGAAGAGAGAATAAAAGCTATTGAAGGGATTTGTTGTTCAAATTGCCTCAGAAAAAGTTACCACGCCTGAATGTAGAATAAACATCGGATGCAAAGTCTGTAAAGACCACCACCATACTTTATTGCATGTTTATAACGTAAATGGTTCCGCATTGAGGGAAAATAGTCAGAACGTAGTTGCGGTTTCTCGGGGTTGTCAGATGAGGGGTAATAAACAAACCAGTCCTGTGCTGCTTTCTACCGCAATAATAAAAATAAAGTCAAAGTCAGGAAAATGCATTGAATGCAGAGCTTTAATAGATAACGCTTCACAACTATCTTTAATTTTTTAAAAGCTTAAAGAAAAATTAAACGCCCTTGTAAGAACAGAAAATAAAATTTCAGGAATCAACAAGGTAAATGCAGAAACTTCACTACATAGTTGTACAATCGAATTCACTCCTGATTTCTCGTTTCTAAAATTTAATCTTGAAGCTATACTAGTTCATAAAGTTACATCACCTCTTCCAAATTTTCAGTTTGAAAATCGCCAATTTCCACATTTAAAAATTCTGAAACTTGCAGATCAAAATTTTCACATTTCAAAAACAATAGATGTATTACTAGGCACGGAAATTTATGCAAATCTACTGGAAGGAATGCCTATTTTAGGACCTGCTGGAACACCAGCAGTGATACCTACTAAACTGGGATATATCCTCTCTGGAAAAATCTATGCACCTCCTCTTCAAGAATCCATAGTTAATTCTAGCTTAAACGAACAACTGTCAGAACTTTGGAAACTCGAAGTTCCTAAAACTAATGCTAAAATTCAAATTCCTGATCCTTGTGAAGAAAGTTTTTCAAAATTGGTGAAAAGAAATAATGAAGGTAGATATATTGTTAATCTTCCACTCAAAGAAAATAATACTCTCTGTGAAAGCGAAGAAAAATCCGTACAATTATTGTATGCCTTAGAAAATAAATTTCACAAAAATAAGCAATTCAAGGACAATTTTCTAAATTTCATGAACGAGTATTTAGCACTCAGACACATGCATGAGATATCTCAAAAACGGGATGATGAAGCACCTAATTGCAACATCCCTTATCATATGGTAATAAATGAAAATTCTTCCACAACCAAATGTCGCATTGTTTTTAATGCTTCATCTAAAACACTTCTGGGATCGTTGGCACAAAGAGGTTCTACATCATTACCAATCCAGGCCCAAGTGGAAAGCTTCCCAATCTGAGGTACAAGTGGGCAATCTAGCACTGATATCTGATGACAACAGACCCCCTCTCTCCTGGCCCATGGCAAGAATACTAAAACTTATACCAGGCACGGATGGAAGTCATAGAGTAGCCATTCTAAAAACCGGATCTGGACTAACTCGTAGATCGATTAACAAAATTGTTGTTCTGCCAATTTGCGCCTGGGAGGATGGAGATTCAGAAATCCACCACTAGAGAGCTGGAGGAATCTAAACCGAAACTTTTGGGCCACTCCTTCACAGGAGGACAATTCGCCATTCTTTTCTGATGTCATGACTATGTGATTGACTTTCTGCCTTTCATGCCTAAGCGCAAGATGTAATCCATTCATTCTAAACTATAATCTTTAGTCAATTACTATTCACAATCTAAATGTAGCAATATCTGATTTGTTCCGCCATGTGAGCGTAGAATATAAATTAAATTGAAAACTGGAAGAAACGAGTCTTTTCTTTGTTCTGATGAATTCCTTTTGTATTAAAATTCTTGATGTGTTCTATTCTAAATTTAAGTCTAATTGTTTAGAAACCAAAATCTTAATTCTAATCTAACAGTAGGAGAATTTCCAAATGAACCATATCACATTACTTTAAAAGATAATGCTATACCAGTAATTCACCCACCAAGATGTGTTCCTCTGGCTTTGCAGCCAAAATTAAAAAGTACTTTAGATAGAAGGAATAGTGTCAAAAGTTAATAAGCCAACTGATTGGGTGCAAAGTTTAGTCATTGTAGAAAAACCCAGTGGAAATTTAAGATTATGTTTAGACCCTAGAGATCTTAACATAGTAATTAAAAGAGAACATTATCAAATTTCTTGTACAGATGATATCATTAGTAAATTAGAGGGCACGAAAATATTTTCAGTTGTAGATTTGAAAGATGGTTTTTGGCATGTACCTTTAGATGAAGTTAGCTCTGAAATTTGTACATTTAATACACCTTTTGGAATGTACAAATTCAATAAAATGCCATTTGGTATAGTTTCTGCACCTGAGGTATTTCAGAAAAGAAATCAAAAGCTTTTCGGAGATATTGAGAGAGTAGAGATTTATTTTGATGACATATATATCATTGTTGCAGGATGTGATGAGGATTCACATGATGCAATTATGTCTAGAGTTCTTGAAAGAGCGAAATTGTTAAATATAAAGTTTAATCCAGATAAACTACAATATAGGGTGTCCGAGGTAAAATATGTAGGTCAAATTATATCTAAATTAGGTATAAAACCTGATCCAGATCACATAAAAGCAATTGTTGAGATGCCAACACCAAAATCAAAAACTGAAGTTAGGAGATTGTTGGGCATGATGAATTTTCTTTCAAAATTTATACACAATGTATCTAAAGTTACTGCTCCATTAAGAGAAATCATTCATGAAAATGTAGAATTTAATTGGGAAAAAGAACAAGAATTGTCCTTTGTAAACATTAAAGAATTGTTCGCTAAAGCTCCACTTTTAAAAGTTTTTAGTGTTAATGATGAAATAGTAATTCAATGTGATAGTTCAAAAGATGGGCTAGAATCCTGTTTAATCCAAAAAGGTCAACCAGTATCATTTATCTCACGCAGTTTAACAAACAGTGAGAAAAATTATGCACAGATTGAGAAAGAATTATTGGCAATTGTTTTCTCATTTGAGAAATACCATAATTTTGTATATGGACGTAAAGTTACTGTACAGAGTGACCATAAGCCCTTAATGGCAATTGTTAAGAAACCTATGCATAAAATATCTTCTAGAATGCAAAGAATT
The DNA here is from genome assembly GCA_019973935.1 of Trichonephila clavipes. Taxonomy (NCBI): domain Eukaryota; kingdom Metazoa; phylum Arthropoda; class Arachnida; order Araneae; family Nephilidae; genus Trichonephila; species Trichonephila clavipes. The sequence continues at coordinate 290,934 of BMAU01013736.1, forward strand.
ATTTTAAAATTATTAAAGTATGATTCTGAAATAAATTATGTACAATGGAAAGGTTGAAAAAGCAGTAGGAATTTCTAAAAGCATTATGAAAAAGGCAAGGGAAGATAGACGAGATTATTTAGTAGGTTTAATGGGGTATAGAAACACCCCAATATCAGGTCTTGACCTATCTCAAGCTCAAATGATGTTTAATTGTAGATTAAAAACAAAATTACCAATCTTGAATAAGTTGTTAAATGCTGAATTATTTATGTTGTGAATAAAAATGATTTGTGTGAATGAGTGGCTGCATGGCGCCACGTTTTTGTAACTGTGAAGAGGTTGTGTGACGTCATTATGTTCTGTATATAAAAAGGGTGAAGCAATCACGTGCTCACTCTCACTTGGTAGTTCTGAATAAACTAAGTTACTTTAATTGACTGGCTCGAGACTGAATTTCTTCCTCCAACGCCGAGCATCGGGTAGATGCAGCTAGCAGAATTTTATAATTGAAATTGTTCTTTACATAAGTTTTTGGTACCCTCGGCGGGACTGGTTGTTGGTTGGAAGCGAAACTGAAACCGAATTTAAATTATTGAACTTTGAAGTATTGAACTTAACTTTTGAACTATAAAATGGAAGTGAATGCTTTGAAAGCGGCAAGAAAAGGCCTGAGAACAGCATTTTCTCTCAGTCTGAAAAAGATTGAAACCGAACTCATGAAAGAAAACATCGATATGAATCAACTTTCGATTCTGAAAACTCAATTTATCGATAAATTTCAGAGACTCGACACTTGTTAGAGTCAAATTTCTGAACAACTCTTGGATACAGAAGATGCTGTACAAGAATATTTAGATGATATGCAAGATGCAGAAAACTACCGTGACCGCTACATCGAAATGTGTACTCGAGTAGATTTGAAAATACGAGAAACCGTTGTTCCTACCGAAACTGAAAAGAGAAGCTTTAAATTACCGAAAATCGAACTGAAGAAATTTAGCGGTGAAGCTAAAGACCTTTTGGCCTTCTGGAGTCAGTTTCAGAAAATTCACAATGATAAAGGCATTGCGGAAGAAGACAAAATGCAATATTTATTGCAACCCGTGGAACCGAAATCGAAAGCAGAACGATTAGTGTTGAGTTTCCCTGCAACGGCGGAAAATTATCCTAAAGCCATCGATCAATTAAAAGAGAGATTCGGTTGTGAAGATTTGTTAGTACAAATTTACGTATGTGAACTTTTAAATTTAGTAATGAAGAACGCTGTTTCTGGAAGAACGAAAACTGATTTGTCGGCCTTGTACGATGTACTTGAAGGGAAATTACGGTCGTTGGAGAGCCTTGGACGAACACAAGAAAAATATGGAGATTTCCTTACACCATTGGTCGAGTCCTGCTTACCCGAGGAAATCCTGATGGCCTGGGAAAGAAAACGGAATACTGAAACAGACGCTAAAGGATCGCGAACTCTAAAACACTTAATGACTTTCCTTCGCCTGGAAGTCCAAGGGGAAGAGATGGTGCAGCTGGCAAAATCCGGTTTTTGAACTCCTATCCGAAAAAGAGATTCTCCAACTGAAAGGGTTAAACCGACTGAATTAATGACTGCATCAGCTCTGGCAAGTTCGAAAAGTCCTCAGGTAAGAAAATCAATAACTGTGTATTTTGTGAGAAATATCATCCCAGTGAAAATTGCTTTAATGCTAGAAAAATGTCTTTAAATGCTAAGAGACAATTGTTATTAAGAAAAGGTGCTTGTTTTATTTGTTTAAATAGATCTGGACATTTGAGTAAAAATTGTGATATTAAAAATGATATTAATTGTTCTAAATGTAATTATTCTCATTTTGAAATTATGTGTCCAAAATTAAATAAGAATTATGATCAAAAATTGTGTTCCATAAAAACTGAGAACTCTCTATCAAGTAACTGCAACAGAAACCAAAGTATTTACTTTCAAACTCTCTGTGTTTTCATTCGCATTAAAGATCAGGAAAGGAAAGTTAGAGTTCTGATTGATACCGCTTGTGAAAATAGCTACATTAGTGAAAGTGTTACTAGTATTTTGAAGGCCACTCCACTTAGAGAGGAAACTATAATTCATTCTCTATTCGGGGGGCAACGAAACTAAACCGAAACATCACAGCGTATATTTTATTGAGGTCAGTGATATGAAATACTCTTATACATGTTGTTTTGAAGTGCTATCCGAAAAGAAAATATGTGGATTTATTTCTAAGATTGAGGATAAGCGTATTTTAAATGAGTTAAAAAATAAAGAAATTATTTTATCGGATTTAAATTGTAAAGAAACGGAAATTGGGCTTTTGATTGGGGCTGATAATATAGGAAAATTATTGACTGGTAATTCAATTGAATTTGGTTCGGGTTTAACAGCTATTGAAACTAAACTAGGATGAACGGTAATTAGAAAAGTATGTTCGAACGATAAAAACGTTATGTTAACAACATCGTCTTTGCATGTTCGGAATGTTAGCGTTAATGAATTATGGGAACTTGCTGTTTTAGGAATAATGGATCCCTTATTTAATGAGAATACGAAAGAAAATTTTGAATTAACCGATTTTAAGAATAAAATGAAAATTGTTCCGGATGGAAGATATGAAGTTAAACTCCCATGGAAATGTAACTCTGAAAATTTGCCTAGTAACAAAGAACTAACATGGAAAAGACATCTACGGATGAATAAATTAAGAAACGGTAAATTTTTGAGGATTATAAAAGTGTGTTTAGGCAATGGGAAGATTTAAATATCATTGAACGTGTGCCGGAAGTAGAATTGAACAATGAATGCCATTATTTACCGATAGACCCGTGATTAAATTAGGTAGTGCGACTACAAAAATCCAACCCGTATTCGATGCTTCAGCCCGTGAAAAAGGGAAACCATCTTTGAACGACTGTTTATATAAAGGCGTAAACCTTATTGAACTGATACCTGACATTTTAGATCATTTTAGAATTTATCCAGTCGGAATTGTAGCCGATATTGAAAAGGCGTTTTTGATGCTATCTGTTGCACGAAAGATAGAGATTATCTCAGATTTTTTTTCCCATGCAATGAAAAACAATTAGTGTACAGGCATTGTCGAGTTGTGTTTGGGGTGTCTTCAAGCCCTTACTTATTGAATGCATCTATTATGCATCTTTTGGAAAACTGTAATTCGAATGTAAGGAAGTTGCACAAAAGTTAAAATCTTCCTTTTATGTTGATAATTGTGTAACTGGTGTTTTCAGTGCTGATGAAATAGAGATATTTATTGAGAAGACTAAATTAATTATGTCGGAAGGATGTTTTAATTTACGTATTTTTGAGAGCAATGTGGCGAGTAAAAGTGTTGATAAACACTCAGGCGAAACTTTATTTTGGGTATCATCTGGGACTTGGATAATGATGTTTTGAAAAATTTCGACTCATTAACGTGCGAAGTGAAAATAACGAAACGATTAGTTTTGTCTACGGTGCAAAAAAAAGTTTTCGATCCCATTGGAATGTTGCCGCCGTCTACATTGCTCCCAAAATTACTATTGCAGGAAATATGGAAAATGAAAATAGCATGGGATCAGGAACTACCTCAGAATATTGTAAACAAATTTATGAAATGGTTTAATGAAATTCAAATTTTGAAAGATGTAACTGTACCACGTTGTATGAAAATTGATATTTTTACTGAATTCCATGTATTTGTTGATGCAAGCAAGGGGTCATATGCGGGATGCGTCTTTGCTCGATCAATAGTTGATTCTAGAGTTAGCGTAATTCTCGTTAGAGCGAAGTCTAGAGTAGCTCCTCTCAAACTTTTGAGTATACGCGTCTAGAGCTAATGGCTTGTTGTGTAGGTGCTCGACTTGTAAATTCTATTTTGAAAGCGCTTAATATGCCGGACTTGAAGGTTACTCTTTGGTCCGATTCCACAACAGCACTTTGGTGGATTGAAGAATATGGAAATTGGTCGGGTTTTGTAGCTAATAGGGTAAAGGAAATTAGACAACTCAAATTCACTCATGGAAGTACGTTCCAGGAAACATGAATATCGCGGATTTACTATCTCGTGGTTGTTCTCCACGACAAATGCTTAATTCTAAATGGTGGGAGGGGCCTTCCTGGTTGAAACAAAATTCGGAATATTGGCCAGATGGTGAAATCAGTTGCGACCCTCAAGAAGTTAACGTAGAGAGAAAGAAAACTAAAAATGCGAATGTTGATCTAGCAAACGATGCACCCCCCTTGCTTATATGTAATGTGTCTGATTATGATAAAATGATAAGAGTATTTGCATGGATTTTAAGATTTGTAAATAATTGTCGCAAAAGACTATAACAAATGTAAGGAACATGAACTTTCTGTTGCTGAAATTGAAAATTCTGAGAAACAATTGATTCGTTTAACTCACATATTATTTACCTGATGTTGAATCTCTAAAATTTGTTACTTTTATTGATAATGATAATATTTTAAGAGTAAAATCTAAAACAACTGAGCGAAATGATGAAAGTTCTTTTTTGTATCCTATATTGTTACCTGATAAATGTGAATTTACAAAACTTTTGATTAGATCTATACACAAAAAGAACTGTCATGCAGGAATCCAAATAATGCAATCATTAATTAGAGAAAGGTTCTGGATTATCAGAGCTAGAAAAACTATTAAGAGTATTTTGAATGAATGTTTTATTTGTGCTCGTTTTAAAGTGAAATCATTGTCAAGCGGACCATCACCTTTACCACCAGACCGTGTGAATGATTGCGCGATATTTGAAGTTGTAGGAATTGACTTAGCTGGACCTCTGTTTTTAAAAACTGGCGAAAAGGTATGGATTACATTATTTACTTGTGCCGTCTATCGCGCACTACATCTTGAATTAGTAAACGCTTTATCTTCTGATGCCTTTTGCTAGCCCTTAGGCGTTTCATTGCCAGGCGCGGGAGGCCCAGGATAATTTACTGTGATAACGGTACTAATTTCCGAGGTGCTTTCAATGACCTTGCGAAATTGGATTGGCATAAAATATCGAGAGAAACATCAACTCAAAAAATAGTTTGGAAATTTATACCACCCACCGCCGCATGGTGGGGAGGCTGGTGGGAAAGGTTGGTTCGCATTATCAAGGAACTATTGAGGCGTTCTCTTGGAAAATCAATATTGTCCTATGAAGAATTGTCTACAGTGATTTGTGATTGCGAATTTTTAATCAATAGTAGACCTTTAACTTATATATCTGGAAATCCACAGGAATTGATCCCTCTTACTCCAGCAATGTTTTTAATAGAGAATCGCTGTTCCGATACTACCGATATTGACCAATTGAATTCGAGAGACTTAAGAAAAAGAATGAAATATAGAATTAAACTTTTAAGTGATTTAAGACAACGTTTCAGGAAAGAATATCTAAGTGAGCTAATACAAAAACAGAATGATAATAGGGTGCGGGAACCCCGGAGTGGGAAATGGTCTTGGTGGAAACGACAATAAGAAACGTTTGTCTTGGCCTATAGCTAAGATTATAGAATTAATCCCTGGTCGAGATGGGGAAATTCGAACAGTTCGACTAAAAACTCAACATGGAACAGTAATACGTCCCGTGCAACGTATCTTCCCTTTGGAAGTACAAGCGATTGCTAATAGCGATAAGGAGTTGAAAGAGGAATCAATTTCTGTTAAAAGTACTAAACCTGAAAAGGTCTTGAATACTAATGATGCAATTGTAAAAAAATATACTTCTTCTGGAAGATTGGTTAAAGAACCGAAGCGACTTGATCTTTTGAATTATAACTGTTATAGGTTTGAGACTCTCCCCGAGTCTCAAAGGGGGGAGTATGTTGTGAATAAAAATGATTTGTGTGAATGAGTGGCTGCATGGCGCCACGATTTTGTAACTGTGAAGAGGTTGTGTGACGTCATTATGTTCTGCATATAAAAAGGGTGAAGCAATCACGTGCTCACTCTCACTTGGTAGTTCTGAATAAACTAAGTTACTTTAATTGACTGGCTCGAGACTGAATTTCTTCCTCCAACGCCGAGCATCGGGTAGATGCAGCTCGCAGAATTTTATAATTGAAATTGTTCTTTACAATTTAATAACATTCGAGAAAAGTTAATAAAAAGGCAAAACGTTAAAAAAATACATTATGATAAAACTGCTCATCCATTACCTGAACTTGAGCCAGAAGATAATGTCAGAATACTAAATTTTAAAAACAAAATTTGGGAACCGGCTAAAATAGTTTCAAAGCATAAATTACATCCTAGGTCATATTTTGTTAAAAATCAGTCTAGCAATATTTTAAGACGCAATAGAAAACATATAAGAAAATCAAACACACCCTTTAATATAGAAACAGATCCCAATGGCATAAGTACTTTCAATTCTAATTTAGAAGTAATAGTAAATCCTCAAAATATACAGAACTGTAACAAGTCAGATTGTAATGTCCAAAGAAGTAACCGTGTTTGTAAACCACCATCTTATTTGAATGACTATGTTATATGATTAATAACTTAAAGGGTCAGTATAACAAGGGATGTCATGATAATTGTAACTGTGAATGTGTACTTGTGTTAACTGTGTATTGTAACTGAATATGATTGCTTGTGTTGTTGCTGTTGTGAGATGACGTTGTCACCTCATGCTTAATAAAATATTATAACCAAGAACTGTTTGAATGCTTCGAATGCAAATGTTCTGAAGAACATTCTGAACCTAATAAACATAACAAAAAGATTATAGAAAAGTAAAATCTGGTAAAAGATTCAATATTCCAGAACTTTTTATTTATTGAAAAGAATGTGATGCAACATAGGCTATTATCCCCTTAAAGTAGAATTATAGGTTAATAGATATTAAAATGTTCCATTTTCCGCACAAAAGAATCTAAAAGTTGATTTATTTAACACAACTTGCTCCAATAAATCTTTGAGACTGATGATGCAATGCAGATCAATTTTGAGAAAATATCCTAGATTATTTTGAGGATAGGTGTATCTCTTCTGTAGCTTAACAAGATAACATTCAAATCATTTAAACAGTTACAAGCATTACATATTGCATTGTCTAGTAAATTGAATTTGTGCAGAAATCCTGGAGTTATAGTCACATTTAATTAAAAAAAATATTTAGAAAGTCATCATAAATGAATTGTTAGCTTACCAACACAATCATCCTGCTTATTTTCAGCTTGACATCTCAAGCATGCATCTGCAGGAGAAAAAAGAATTTATAATTTACATTTTCATACATGCATGGTTAAAGCAATTAATAGCCTTCTTATACTTATAGTTTGTGTTAAATTAGGTAATGCTTAGATATGCAAGTCATTATTTATAAAACAAAATAGTTTATAATGAGCATAACTTTTAACTCTTCATATGAATGGATATATATATATATATATATATATATATATATATATATATATATATATATATATATATATATATAATTAGTTATACTTTTAGTCTATAAAAATTTCTTTCCTTTACTAAATTATTTGATTGTTTATCAAAAAATTAAGCTTCTTTTGAAAAGATTATTTCCACTAAAGCTATATAAATGCATTTAGCAGTTATAAAGAAAACTGTGGGAAATTTACTGAAAAAATAGGATACTTATGCAATACAATAGCCAAGAAAAACAAAAAAAACCAAAATAGACATAGCAACTTTAAAAATAATGAATTATTTATTTAAGACAAATAACAAGAACAAAAATGGAAATCATTTAAACATTAAAGAACAGAATTAAAATTGAATACAAACTTAAAAGTACAATTCTGTTAATATGGTACTGTTACTCATCATGTTTAAGAATATAAAAAACAAGCTCAAATGGCAAAATGTAAGAGCAATAATGAGTTCACATTTCATTATTAGAATACAATGGACTTCAAATAAATTCAATCAACCATGATTGGTTTATTGTTAATTAATATTGTACTCTAAAGAAAAAAATACAAGGTTGTTATTGAACTTCATAATTTTGAACCAAACTCAAGTGACAAAGACAACACATGAACTAATACTTCTAAAAATTCCCACATCACACCTATGCGAGGAATTTTAGTCCTGATAAGACTGAATATGCATCAGCCCTGTGTTTCATGATAAGTATTTAAGGGCAACAATGAGATGCAACTCAAACCAATGAGATGAAAGAACAACACCATCCATGAGCTCATAGCCATAATCAATCAGCACTAGGCAGCCTTTTAAGTAAGTATCTTTAGGACAAGGTCCTACTAGCATTTATTGCATCATTAAGTAATGCTACACCAATGCTCTATCCTATGCTAAAGATAGCCAATGCATCCTAATAAAATTTCGGAATAAACTAATTTAAAAATCCTACAAAATTAAATAAATGCTTTTCTTTTTTTCCCCACTTTAATACCATATCAGTTATATAAATCAATAACAATAAAATTTCCAAAACTATAGTAAACTTCCATAAAAGAATTGTTATAAAAATTAAGTGGGTCGTGCTAGGATATCGCAAAATTTTATTTTCATTGGTCAAATTATGAATGACAACTTTCAAGCATTACATTTGTGAGCCGAAGTATCAAAATAAAACTACTCAGAACACAAACGCTTCAAAGTATTTTCAGTAAATTAAGTTTCGTCAAACTTTACGTTTAAATTTGATTGTTTCAATTTTTACACAATATGATTGCAGCAAAAAATAATGGCATCTCATTGATTGTTCCTATACAGACCTTCATTAATATCAACAAACTTATTAGAATAGAATTTATTAACCATCCTAAGCATAATAGAACTCTCATAACTTTTATTTATTATGCTTTGAAAAGTTCAAATACGAAAATATTACCCATAACTTGCACTCTACAAATGGCACATGTATCGCATTCAACATCCCAACTCCACATTGCTACAGCATTCCACTTTTTTAATGTAAACATTTTTTCAGGCTTTTGTTCATTATTTTCATAATCGCGATCCATCATTTCTTCATCGTCATTTACCGGAGTTTCATCAACGTTCTGAGACATTCTTGTTTCAGGGTAACTATAAAATATGGAAGTCGTTAAATAAAGAGCACTTTTTTAGAAGAGGAGAGGGGAAGGAAACAGGGGGATGACAGTCTGCAGGGTTACAGAGCTTAGCAAATTTCTCGCCAATATCGGCGCTTGCTTTGAATACGATGCCAATCATTCATTTTCGCATTAGACGTGGACCTGTTCGCACGGTGAAAGCAGTATTCTTATATCGAAAGCATAAAAAAATATCTAACCATCTTTCGAAATAGCAAGTTTAAATACATGGAACAAATTTATTTTAAATGAAATTAAATAATTTGTTCATTATTTTTTGAATAAAAGGTTTAATTATGTAATTGCAGTGGTAAGTAATACTTACCACAGAAAGCACTTACATTATTGTTTGATTGTTTTTTGAAGCTCCGTGTTTTTAACGAAACGATACTGGATTAATTTAGATAATACGATTACTCATGGCACGGAAATTCAAAAAAGAAGCAGCTCCTCTGTTGTACATTTTGTAGATGTTACGAATAAGTATTTTAAATATAACCAATAAGTAATTTTATCGGATCTTTTACAAATGTTATTACTATAAATCGAAAGGGTAAATTTTTTGATACAGAATAAAAAGCGTTTACTAAAGTGATTTGAAAAGCTTATTTTCGTATTTAATTCTCTATTCTACAAAATATAATGTTTATTTATAATTTTAGATAGCTTGTGCACTGAATATTCATTGATAGATTTTTTATTAAATCGGTTATTTGTTTCGCTCATTCTGTGGGTCATCAAATTACATTTTGATCGCTACGTAATCGTAAATACTTGTTTTATTAATAACAATTCAATATGTATATATATTCATAATGATACAAGTCGAATGACGGATTGACCGAAAGCTATGGTTTTCACTCTGACAATGAATCGAGTTTCTCTAATATTTTTGTTTAATAAAAACGGAAAATTTTTAAAAGCTTAATATTTTATCACTTTATATCAAACTCTCTCTCTGTAAAAATAAAAAAGCAGACTTCCAAAATTAACTAGAAACAATTTTTTTCTCATACTTTCAAGCTAGATCAGATTTTAAATTAAACTCATTTTCAAACGGAAATTAGTATATATCCTTCCATTGTATAATCATATACACTGGTGTGCAAAAATTAAGGACGAGACGGTTTTTTCAATATAACTTTGTACAAAAGCTTTCCAAATCAACACATTTAATACCGTAAGATCCCCAATACGTAAGGACATGTGTAATATTTAAGCAACACTTACTAAAAGAGAAATCAGAGGGATAAAAAGAAGCTTTATATTGAAAAAGTAGCATGGAGTGCAATGCGACTGAAGGCCCAAACATCCCTGTGATGGGTGTCCAGCAAGAAACATCCGGTCTTTAGTAGGGGATATGATCTCCCCTGACTGCTAGGCAGGTTTCACAGCGTCTGCCCATGCTGAGAATGAGGGTGTCAATGAGTTGTTGAGGCATTGCTGCCCATTCGTCTTGCAGCGCCAATCGAAGCTCCCGAATCGTTACTGGTGGTAAGGTACGAGCTGCCAAGCGTCTGCCTAGAAAATCCCATACATGCTCGATGGGATTGAGAATCGGAGATCGTGCCGGCCAATCCATACGTTCAATATCCTCACTCTCTAAGAGATGTTCGACAGCTACTGTGCGATGACATGGTGCATTGTCGTCCATGAAAAGGAACTGCAGACCCATAGCGCCTCTAAAAAGACGCACATATGAAAGAAGAATCTCGTTACAATAACGGGTCCCGTTGACTGAACCTGCGTCGAAGATGTGAAGGTCTGTACGACTACCAAGCATGATGCCCCCCAAACGAGAACATTGCGACCTCCATACCTGTCCCTTTCAATGATGTTCGAGGGATGATTGCGGCTTCCCCGCTCTCTCCAGATGAGAATCGCTACTCAAAATGAATCTGCTCTCATCTGTAAAGAGTACTCGTCCCCATTCATTGTCTCTCCAATTTCGGTGTTCCCGGCACCACAGAGAACGCCTTCTCCGATGGGCAGGCGTTAAAGGTACACACCGTACAGGGCGTCGTGCAAACAGACCACCACCGTGCAGTCTTCTGGCCACGGTAAAACGCGATATCGGTCGTCCAGTCGCCTGTGTCGCGTGTCTAGCGATTTCTCCCGCTGTCTGCCGCCTGTTTCTTCTGGCCTGTAAGACAATGTACCGGTCATTTGCGGGTGTGGTTCCTCGTGTACGACCACTACTGAATCCCCGGATAGCTGTTCCTGTAGTTTGAAATTGTCTCCAAAGTCGTGAAACGATGCTGTGAGCAATTCCAAACTCTGCAGCCACACTTGTCACACTACGGCCTTCCTCCAACTTCCCAATGATTCGACCTCGGGTAAAAGCATCCAGATGTCGTCTAACAGATTGATTATTCACCATTTCTCGCTGAAGCAGCAACTCGGTGTGATTTTAACTGCTACGGCGTGCAATCTTTTTGCCAGAAATACTGATCTTACACCGACAACATGCTTTATACTACTCAGTCACTCCCCCATTACGTCTACCTGCATATCTGCGCATGTGCTACCGTACATCACCTTACTTAATCTCCTGATTGGTCTTTCTGTCCGCTCTGCCTCTTCGTTCAGCTGATATGCTAATTTTTCGACTTCGTCCTTAATTTTTGTACACCAGTGTATCTACACACATAATGCATAAACTCAACTCAATTTGTTACTAAATTTATGCCAAATAGAATAATGAAAAAGTGGATTTGAACTCGAGGCCTGCCATTTCTTATGCGCTAACGAAAAGAGAGAAATTTTAAGAAAAAAGGGGATGTTATTTGAGCCTCATGCCCGGTCATAGATCAATGGAATGTGCGAAAAGAGAGTCATGTCCTATTTGTAATGGCTCCCACCATTTCACAATATGTTTTCGAAATCGGCACGGTGACGATTTCTCTCAAAAAAGTGAAACAAATAATATAGTTTCAGCAGTATTTAAAACAGAAGTAAATAGTGTATTATTACAAATATGTGCTGAGTTAATAGATGACACAAAAATGAACAAGAAGTTGTTAGATTATTCTTATTCTTAGATAATGGTTCACAAAGAAGGTTCGTTTTAAAGAGTACTTCTGAGAAATTTAACTTTCTAATTCTTAGAAAAGAAAACCTTTCCATTTGCACATTTGGTGCTGAAGAAACTGAAATAAAAACCTTAAATATAGTTAAAATAAAATTGAAAAACAGGAATGATCCAAATTTGTACATTGCAATGGAAGCGGTCGAGACAGAACATATTTCGATTACACATTTACCAACCCCTGATAAAAAAAATTTAGATATTTAAGAAATGTACAATTAGCTGATTCTTATGAATTTAACGATAAAGAGAAATATCAATTCTTATTGGCGTGGACTATTATTATCAAGTAGTTACAGTTAGAATTACACGTCTAAACAAAAATCTTATAGAAATAGATGCATTATTTGGGTCAGATCGGGAGGAACTTTTAACAATGAGTGTTATTGTTAATGAATCCAATACTTCGAAAAAGCTTAGCGAATTTTGGGATTTAGGAATAGAAGCAGAGCTGATATTTTGAAGCAATATTTGTTTATTGCATATGTTGTAAAATATTTATTTACTTTAAAAATTATAGTGAGAAATTTTTGTATTTAACAATACTTGTCCGCACTCTAAAATTTTGCCACCCTGCCTAAATGCGACCCTGTGTGGGTGTACATAATGGATATAAATATTCTCACTTAAAAATTATAGATGGAAAATTTATATGGACTAGCAATTTTTTATTAAGGAATATAAATTTTTTTAGTATGTAATTTTATGTCCAAATTTGTATAAAATTATAAAAGTGTAGAAAACTTTTTAAAAAACAATTAAAAACTTTTAAAATATTTTTCCTTTATTGATTTCGTTAAAATATAAAAGTTTTATGGCTTTAAAATAATAGATTTTTTTTCTGAATGATCTTTTGGATTAGTTAGTTCGAATAGGAAAAATGGACCGTTAAGGTTCACTGGTTTCACTGTGAAACCGTAAATTTCTCGAAATTGTAAAATGCTAAATTCTTTTCTTTGTATATTTATGCTCATCATCATGTCTAATGGTGATATTTAAAATTATTTTGTTAAATTTTCAAAGGGAATATGTAGTGACCTTTAACCGCTTGCCTGATTATCTCGGGTTAGTATATATTACAGCTAATTATTATCCCGAGCGGAATTTGTCTGTACGATTTGTTTTATCACGGTTTTACTCGGCCTGAAAGAAATGAAAGGAAACGCTCAGCTTTGGTTGGCAGTTAGGACAATTTTTATCCCGCCCGGTTTGGCTGATACGTTGGTTAAAAGGAAGATTGATGTGAGTGGAACATTTCGATTGAATAGAAAAGATTTATCTCGAGATCTAAAGATAAGGAAATTTTTTTTTAAAAAAAGGAGAAATTATTGGGTATTAAAGAGGGAAAGTAACTGTAATTACATGGAAAGATAAGAAGGATGTTAGTCTAATTTCCACAATACATACAATCGAAATGCAGGATGTAACAAATGAACGGGGAGAGACAAAGTCCAAGCCTAAATGTGTAGTTGACTACAATGACCAAATGGGTGGTGTAGATAAAGTTGACCAGCATTTAGCTCCTTATTTTACATCCAGAAAAAGAGAGGAAAATACTAAGATTTTCTTCCATTTATTGGATTTGGCCTTGTGAAATTCCCTCATTTTCTACTGTAAATCAGGAGGTTCATGATCACCTAAACAATTTAGAATGAAACTGACTGAAAAACTAATCTCAGAAAATCATCGTGACGAGTTTTCTGCCACATCAGGAAAACCCAGCATTAGTCCTTCACCACTCAGGTTAACCTCAATGCATTTTTCAGATGTTATTCCTGCATCTGAAAAAAAATCAAATCCAACGAGACAGTGTTCCCGTGACTGCGCTCCTTTAATAGAGATTCCAGAAATAAGCCAGTAAGAAACGAGACCAGATACCAGTTTACAGAATGTCAGGTATCTCATTTTGTGTTGTCCCTTGTTTCAAAATCAATCATATTAAGACTAATATTTAACTTTTTTTCCATTTGCCAGATATAACTCGGGACTCTAATATTAAAACTAAAAGCTTTTACGCCTGTAAAAAATTAAAAAACTCAACTTAAAACCTACATATTTTGTTTTGTTTCGTTTCATTGTATTTAATAATAAAATTAAAAAATGTGATGATTTTTTGCAATTTTTTCAAAAAAATGTGTAAAGGAAGCGGTTAAAGGGTTCAGGAGAAGGAGAGATTTATGGTTCTAAGACAGGGGAAAAGTTTCTACTGTTTATCAAAAAATATATATACAGTCGAACCTGCATATAACGAACCTCTATATAGCGAATTTTTCTATGCGCATTTCAGGATTTTCTTCATAAAATAAACTTCCTATAGTGAAGTGCATTTTCTATACAACAAACTTTTTTTCTTGTAATTGGATTTTTTTCTCCTTATTTTTAAAGTAGTTCCGGACATTTTAAGTTATTCTCTCTTAACACATTTTATGGTTCTCATTAATCTTGAACTGCTTTTTTTTGTTTAGCGCGCCGAGAGCAATAGATTTCTGGGAGTTTCATCCAAGAAGTACTACTTTTCCCTAGAAACATCTTCGATATCCTCTTTCACCCTCAGTGGAATTGCATCGTGTCTCCGTGTCCTTGAACTAATTTCCGTTCATTTGTAGTGTTGATCAGTCGTACTGGTAACTTCGTTTCTGATAGTTCGTAAGTGCTTGAGCATGAAATTTTTTTTTAATTTTTCAGGAAGTAGATAAAGGCGTCAAAAAGAGGACATGGCTTTAACATTTGGTTTTCCTCCAAACAGCTTATCAACTATTATAAGAAATCGAGATAAGCTTCGAAATTATGATTCATTGAATTCTTGTTCAAATCGTAGAAGAACATGTGTCCATGAAGATTTCGACGAGGCAGTTATGAAGTGGATGCATACAATGCAAGATAAAAATGTTCTGATCTCTGAGCCTTTCGTAATAGAGAAAGCTTTTACATTTGTTAAGGTATTGGGATAAGACCAATTTCTACGTAGCAATGGATGACTAGAAACATTTAAGAAAAGACACGGAAAATTGCACCTGAAGGAATTTTTGGTGCATTTCAAAGATATGAAACGTATTATGAAACAAAGTATTTTTTCAAATAAAAAAACTCAAACAAAATTAACATGTTTTATGCATAATTAAATTTAAGTCCGCATGTGGTGATGTAAGTTTAAAAAGTCTTGTTATAAAATAATGTATGCTTAAAATTACTTGTATGCTTTAAATTAGAAAATGTCCTTAAAGCTCATTAATTTTAAAATAAAATTATTTTCTTTTTGTAAATACAGTGTATATTCCTCAACATTCTTTTTTCTCTTTTTCTTTCTATTTTTTTCGACGGGTAAGATATGCTGCAACGTAAGTTAATAACAAACAAGTATATTATCTAAAAAAATTTTTAATGTACCATCTATATATATAAAGGAGAAAAGCGACTCACTCACTGACTGACTGACTAATCCACGATATCTCCAGAACTATTAAATCTACATATTTGAAATTTGGTAGGTAGGTTCCCTTCATGAAGTAGACATCAGCTAAGAACGAATTTTGCAAAGATCTAATCCCAAGGGGCATTACGGGGGCTTAAGGGGCGTTATAGATAATTATTTCCATTATTAATCTATTAGATGTACAGTCTTGAAACTTGGTACACAGATTTCTTTCATAAAGTAGAGATAGTGACATAGTGATTTTTACGAAAATCGACCTCCAAGGGGCGTTATGCATGATTATTTCCATTTTTAAACTATTAGAAGTACAGTTTTGAAATTTGATAAGCGGATTCCTTTCATAGAGTACAGATCCGCTACAAAATGGGTTTTGTGAAAATCGACCCCAAGTTTGCTGAGAATTAAGCAGCGTTATAGGCAATTAACTCCTTTTTTAAACTATTAGACGTAAAATCTTGAAATTGAGTAAGCAGATTCCATTCATTAAGTAGAGATCTGCTATAAGATGGTGTTCATGCTTGTCGCAAAAACCGTGCGCCAGACGGCGCTGTCTGTGTATCTCCAGTTACTATGTTTTTAGGAGAATAAAAATAGAGAGTGTTTTACAGTCCATGTGTGAGGTGTGTGTTATTGAGCTATCCCGGGTGTAGTGATCAAACATTTTGGTTCGACTTTCCCGGAGTTCAACAAGCAACTATGGTTTTGTGCTTTATTAGTTGAGTATTTGGTGAAGAAATTTTTGAATAGGTGAGTGTTTCTATTCTTAATGATGTTTTTAGGAGTTATTTGGTTGTGTTCGCTAAAGTTGGTGTTAATAGTTGAATAGTTTTAACGGATATCATGGTTGAAATTAGTGTTTGTAGATTTGTGTTGATTGTGATATTCTTGTTGTGTGTTTTTGTATACTTTCCTATTCTCAATAGTGTAATTTAGGTGCTTACAAATGCTTTTTGGTTGAAAATAGTGTATATTGTGTAGATATTGTGACAAAATAAGTTTAAAAATGGCGTTGAAATTAAATCTAAAGAAAGACGAGCTTATCTCGGTTGCTGTGGAAATGGGTTTGGAGATTCCTAGCAAAGCTAAAATAATAGATTTAAAAAGTTAATTGAATCAAGTGCCGTGTATAAAAATGATATTGAATTTGTGCGTAGTCTTGTTGAAAATGCTTTAGAGAAAAGTAAACAAGAGGCTGAGGATGAGAAAAATAAGCGCAAGGCTGAGAAATATAAGCGCGAGGCTGAAATTCAATTAGAAAAATTAAATTATCTCAGATTGAAAAACAATTAGAATTGGAGAAGGTTAGGAAGGAATCCGAAAAAAATTCTCAATCTCTTGAAAGCGGAGAACCAAGCTCCATAACTGATAAATTGGAGAGTTTGGTAAAGAGCATTAAAACTTTGACAATTCAAGTACCGGTTAGGTCAGAGTCCTTTAATTTATTTTTTCATTCTTTAGAAAAGGCATTTCAAATCAAATCCGTGCCTGATGAGCTAAATGCCGAAATTCTATTAAATATTTTAGGAGAAAGAGTCAATAATTTGCTAACATATGTGAGTCAAGAGGATTTAAGCAATTATGTTAAAATTAAAGAATTAATATTAAAAGAGTTTGAACCGACGCCTCAAGAACGTCTGAGTAACTTTAAAAAGGCTCGTAAACTACCATCCGAAAACTATGTTCAGTTTGCTTCCCGCTTAAGTGCAACTTTCGATTATTATTGTCAGTTGCGTAAAGTTAATGAATTCCGCTCTTTGTGTGATTTAATAATTTCAGATAAAATATTTGAAACGCTAGATAGAGATACGATGACTCATATTGCAACGAAACAGGGAGAAACATATTTCAAGCCTCAACAGCTTGGGAGGGAATGTGATGTTTATTTATCCGCGAGAGGAAAGGTGTCGAATGATTTAATGAGCAGAAATCCAGGGAGTGGAGTCAAAACAGATGGGCGAAACGGACTGCAGATGGTTGGCACTTCGCGGCGAGAAAAAAACTTGTCGAAAGTTTTCGTGGCCGAAACCAAACCGAATTGTGTTCTATGTAAGGGTAATAATTTTCATCCCCTTTCTAAGTGTTATCAGTTTAAGAAACTGTCAGTTGAGGATAGAGTAGAGGTAGTTAAACGGAATAATCTTTGTTTTCGTTGTTTTTTACCTCGTAGATTGAAGGAATGCCGTTCAGAGAAAAATTGTTTTTGCCTTAGACCTCATAATAGCTTGATTCATTTTTCACGTGACAAAACGAGGAATCCCACTCACACTAGTAATTTAAATTTGGATGCTCCTACTTTTGTTCCAGGGCAGATTGAAGGATCAGTTGAAGCAAATTCACAATCACAGTTTGTGGCGACTGGGTTTGAGAAAGGCAGACTAAAGAATGTGTTTTTGAGTACTGTTCGCGCGCTTTTGTTAAAAATAAATACTCTCAATGGGTGGAGGTCAGATGCTTGTTAGATGTAGGATCGCAGTCTTGTTTATGTACAAGGGCATGTGCTGAGAAGTTGCAGCTGAAAATGGAGAAAATAAATACAGTGGTTTCGTGCGTTAATGATGCTTCTATGGTTGTTAAAAATTGCGTAAAAACTTCAGTTGCAAATAAAGCCAAAATTTTTGAGAGTGAGTTAATGTTGTTAGTAAGTTAAAAATAAATCCTTTAAATACACAAGTGAATAAATGTAAAATTAAAATTTTTTCCAACTGTAATGTACTGCTTTCGTTAGCATAAAATATCAAATTCTTTAAATTTTTAGAAAAATTCTTGATTAGTAAAACGCAAACAATTAGTTGTGATGGGAGGTCGCCTGTCCCCAAAGTTACAAATGCAGTTTTTAACATTTGCCCTGTTTACAAGAAACGGAATTTGGTGGAATGCGTCTTTCTTACCCCACCTCTGAGGGCGAACCCCAGCAAAGAGTGACACGTTCCCACGCCTAGAAGGGGCATTGTACCCATAAAATATCGGGGTGTGTCATTAGAATTTCCCGCGCTTAAAAATGTCATTGACCGTGGTGCGGTAACCATACGCTGACTCTGGACCAATCAAAAGAAATTAAGCGGACAAAGTAAAGAATCCGCTCTAGGATTCGGAAGTGAAGAGGACGCCAAATAAAAACGGGAGGCACCCCGATTTCGGCAGACACTCTCTCACACATACGACTCAACATAGACCCAGGCCTTGAACGGGACTCCGGGCGGCGACCATGATTCACTCCCTTTCAATCCTCCTTTTCTCTCAAAGCTAAGTAGAATTTTGCTATGCGTCAATTTGTACATTAACTCAAATTAATAATCATGTTATTCTAAAATAAATATTAATAGTTATTTAAAGAACGGCCTTTTAATTTAGTGTACTGTTTTATTGTCTTTAAAGGATTTAGTGTTTGAACTTAAGCTATAATGCGATGTTACGTTAAGAACCTGTAATTTTAGATAATGGATATATAGAAAATAAATTAACCATTTAAGTTAAACAAGCGTCGCATTAGTTGACATAAGACAAAATTATGACTACACATATCTTTAAGTCAGCAAGGAGCAAATCATTCATGTATCTTGGTAAACTTATTTATATAAGGAAAAAACTATTCTTATTCGTGTTTAATTGTTTTTTATGACTAATTACAACACATTTATTTCTTACTTTTTCATCTTTCATATAAAAAGGTTATTTTATTAGTTTTATGGATAGAAGTTAAACTTGTTAGCTTCTCATTTTTAAGTTACAATAAATTATAATTCTTTTGATGTATCAATTAGTATAACATTGCTGAAATGCTAAGATAAATGCTCTGGTCTCTGTGTGATGAAAATAAATAAACTTCAAAAATATTTTAAGAAATATAATGCACGCGTCATTCTAATTCTAAACACAATCTTCCCTTTTAGGACGTATGGTAATACAATAGTTTCCAAATGTGCAGCTCAGAAAAAAAATTAGCCCCAGTCCAAAAATAAATCGAAAAATTCACAATAATCGAATTTTCTTTATTAACATAGCAATAAAAACCATTACATTTGAAAATCAATGTAAGATCAATCCCCTCTCCCAATAATTTACACTCAAAACGTTAAAAAGGCCTCCACAGGTATCTGCCGTTTTTTAAGTGATTGATTAGCTTGAACTTATTCACTACTGTGCAATTTTAACTGAGTTGGCCTGATTACAGTTATGTTGTAACCTTTTATATTTATATATTAAATGTGGGAGAAATTATCGCAAGTTCGACTTGCTTGCTGGTCAGGGTGCGAGGGCCCCGCTTGAGGTTGAAGGCTCTGGTGCACGGCACCGCTTAGCCCATTGGTAGGTACGCCACTGTGTTCACTAGTACTTTCTGATTCAGTTCTTGATGCAACTACTTGTAGAAATCAAATTTAATTCATTGAATGAACTTGCTGATGACTTTTTAAGAAAAAATAAAAAGTCTTCCAAATTTTGATAGAATTTAATTTTTGTTTACGATAGAATTATATTTGTTGTACAAATAAGAATATACGTAAAGTAAAATTATTCATTCAGATCTGAACCGAAAACCATTATTTTTGGTAGAACAGAAACCGGAAGAGAAACGATATATTTTTTTTTATAGTTGAACTGGAACAAAAAAAATTACGGTTCGAAGTCCTGGCTCTACATGTTTAGAAATCACTTATTCAAGGTATTATTCCAAGAAAAAAAATTAGAAAAAAAATAGTGTACTCTTCCAGATCTACATTTGATAAAGAATTTGATTTCTTTTAACTGAACACACACACAATATATTTCGATATATGTAGAAGTCTAATTTTTTTTTTTTCCAGGAGCTTTTTTCTTAATTTTAAAGTTAACATTTTTTCCCCAGAGTATAATGCGCACTCATGAATTTCGATCTTATTTTCTGTGTTCAAATAGTGCGTTATACGCCGGCTTTTACGGTAATTAATTGTTTCTATAACTGTTACGGTTATTTTATTTCAGACATATATGTTTAGTTTGTTGGGTTAACTGACAAATAATATTAGTGGTGTTTCGAAAATTTACTGAGTGCGTACTTTATACTTCCAACGCCATTGTGCTCATAAATAACGAAATAAAATGGAAAGAAAGTACAAATACATTTTAAAACGATACCAGAACACACGTGAATATAAAGATATATATTTCTCGAAAATTAAGCCCATTTCTGGATATTTTAAAATAAACTTTAAATTACTACTATATATATATATATATATATATTCTAAGAATGAAAATGTTGGAAAAAGAAATTTTTCTAAATGATTTCGTTAAATAATTTCTGCTACGTATTATACTTTCTTGATTAACTCTAATTGTAACTATAAGAAAGTCAACAATTAGTGTGTGAAAATTCTTGTAAAATAATATGCAAAATCTAAATAAGTTTTTGGAAATTATAATTTAATGGCTAATTTTTATTTTTGCTCGAAAACGTATTATTTTATGTCATATTTTCGTATTAATTCTCGAGCAGTAGCTTTACAGGAGGAAACATACTTTAGGAAAGGAGAAAATTGATGTGCTTCGAGTGACACAACATCGATCAGTAAATACTTCTTAAGATGAATCCAAATTCCATTAATGACTATATCTTCATTATACTAGCCTGTTATAAAAACAAACTATTCTCTATAACAAACCCCTGATGAAGGGATTCAAGTGGTACTCTATTTCAGGACTTTTGATTTAAACCCTGAATGAAGATTTGTATGTGTGAGCATGTTAGAAGAGGAAACCTCTAAAATAATTGCAAAAATTGAGAATTATGTGAATAAATGTGTTGATGATAACTTGAACAAATAATATGGATGTGATGTGGAAGTTAGAACAGTGAGGTGTTTCTTATACAACAGCCACGAATCACTTTATTTATAGTATTTTACTAAAGATAGAAAATAAAAATTTATGTATAAGTTCATTTATATAGTTAAGTTTATTATAGCTAAAATTTTTGCAGTATATTTAATTCTAAAATTTAAAAGGAAACAGAGTATTAGACGAATTTTTTTAGAAATGTGAATAAATGAGTCTTTCACACATATATATACACAAAAAACAAATAACTAATTACAAAAATGAAATTAAGCTAATAATTTAAAATATCACTTGATTGTACAAATTCATTCTGATATAAGAACGAATTCATTTACCTTTAAAATGTACATTAATATTACCAATAAATATATATTATAAAAAAAACATAAATTTTCTTTATTTATAAGTGACTTCTTTTTTCTTACATAAGGATAAAACTCGAAACATGTAATTCATTTTCAAAGTATTATTAATCACAGTAAATGGGTTATTAAAAATTATATAACAATTTTTTTTATTTGTAATTGAGTTCCTCATTTACTAAGCTCAAATATATATTTCTTCTACAAAATTGAACCCATTAAAAATATTTTGATTTACGTGAATGAAAAAAAGAACCGATTGTTATTTTTACAGTGAAAATTTCATACGCAAGGGAATTTAGCTATTATACTCAAGACACGGAAGAAAAAACTGCCGGAAAAACAATCTCCCAAATGGGGACAAAACTTCTATGTTTCAATGAACCACTACGCTATGCTATAACGCCAAACCAGGCAATTCAGAATAATGACGTAATTGCACATCTACCAATGACAAGCAACCTCTTTTCCTTTGAACGTGCCGAAGAGGAATGCCCGAGGTGTGAGGAACTCAAAAAGTGCTCTTTATTTAACGCTACGCTAAAATATAAACCAAAACAGATACCCGTAAATTAAAATCAGTTCAGTTCAGTTTAAAGAAAAACGTCGTTGGGTGGATGTCTCGAGTAAGGAGTGGATCAAGACAGCGCTCTGCACCCAGATAAATGTTTGTAATGCAGTGCTAAGATCTGCTGTCCAAAATATTATTTATTTTTGTGAATATATCTCATGATTATTTATCAAACCTCAGTTTAATTTGCAATTTATTTAGTAAAAGAAAATAATTTATTGTATTATAAAATAAATATGGTGAAATTGTCGAATCGGGCGCCTCACCGCCAAATTTTGAAAAATTGCCAATTTGGCGCGTTTTTGCATGTTGTGTTTTGGAGTTGCAACCCTACCACAATACGCAACGCCGGAGCGCGAAATTCAAGATGGAGGAAGGAAAATCATTAAAAAATAGCATTTTAAAGCTTTTGAAACTGAAAATCGCTGCAAAAATCAGGCATTTAAAAATGGAAATAATTTCACTTACCTTTAAAAAGTGCTTCTATTTCCGACATTTATGATGACGATGAGTTGCCTACTGAAATAATACCAGTGTGCTACTGCATATTTCTGAGAGCACCTTCCAAAACATTTTTATTTTTCCATCACTAACAAAACGGTGCACAAAAATCCATATTACTCAATTCAAACCAAAACCATTTTTTTCACTTCTAAGCACATGACGGGTATCCTCTTTCACACAAGACTGAATTTTGCAGTACCATTCAAAAACGATCATTCACTTTCTTACCCGTTCTTTCTCTCAATTCCATACTTTTTCCACATTTCGGACATACATATGATTATCCAATCAAACCTTCTTTCACATACATGCAACATTCTAAAACAGCTTTCTTTCCAAGCACAGGCAACATGGCAAAAAAAAACCCTTTAACTATAGTAATCGTATCTTTTCATGCATTCATTCAAATTAATCCTAAGAGTATCGCTGGACATCATGGCAATCTTTTGAAATTTATGTGGAGAAAGAAATAAAAATATTACCTGTAAAAAGTAATTCCCAAAACTAAGCCGAATAGGTGACCCAACCGGAGCAAAAGAAATAACCGTTTCCTCATTAACGGAATTTTTAAAGTAATAAAAGCTTTCTGCTCATGTGCGAGAAAGACCGTTGAAGAATTAAACTGTTAAAATTTTAAAAAAAACGAATTGCGAATGCGTTAACTTGCCGCGATATCGTTAAAACTGTAAAAATGAAAGAAATCTACTGCGCATGCTCAAAACTTCGCCCAAAAAAAAACGACTGTCCTTCACTGGAAAACAAATTCAGGAGGGTTACCAGATTTGGCGAGAAAACACTTGGTGCGAGAGGCGCCCGATTCGACAAATCAACAATAAATATGATTGAAAAAGACATGTTTTTTTAAATTATGTAAATTTCATTAAAATATCTACACTTTTGCTTTGCATAAAGAATCTGTTTCAATTTTTCATATTTAGTGTTTTGTTTGTTCAAAACTGTTTATGGTAATTTTATCAAAATTAGGGCATAAATTTCTGTTTTATAGATAACCTTTTAATTCTTGAGACCTTTTCCTTTTGGTTTGTATATCCCACTTCGACAACAGTGATAATTCATCACTATATCTCCATTTTGAAGTGTTTTACAACCTCGATGTCTAACATATTTTGACATAGTCATGTTTTCTTCTTCTTTCCATGTAACAAAATCTACAATGTTAATTAAAAGAAGGTTTACATTTACTAATATAAAATTATATAAACTTGAAAACATTTATACGTAAATGTATAAAATTCAGTCTACTACAGTGAAAATTTATAAACTAAATGTTTTTTTTAAATTCAACTATTCATACCACTGAAAGTATTGAATTCCTTCAGAATCTCTTCATTTACATCACACTGTTGGTGATCATGAATATTTTTAAATGCCTTTTCAAACAGAAAGGGCGAGTGAAGACTTGATTACAAAATGAGCAGATTAAGTCTCTGCTATGCACATTCATTTCAGAAAACAATAAGTATGCAAAAATTGATTACAGAAAATGAAAAAACAGATTGACTAATTAAAATAACAAGAATGATAACAAACATTTAACAAAATAAAGCAAAAAAAAAACAAGAAACCAAAAGTAAAAATTATTAAAAATGTAAATGAAATGCAAAAGCACTTCCGCAAAAATCGTTCGACTAATACAGGGATACCAAAATAGCAAGGCAATCAATTATTTTAGTTTCCATATTTTGTAACAGATGGCGCCAGCACTTCATTAAAAAAAATCTAACTGGGTGCAGAGCGCTGTCTTCATCCACTCCTCTCGAGAACCCAGCTCTTTCGAGCTACAACCTCATATCGTCAGATATTTGAGTGACTGTATTTCATTGACTATTGCCCTTTGTTAAAGTTTACAGAAAAACGAAAAATTACGGTAACCATAAATAACATTACGAAGTTGGCTATACTGCTTGACGTCATGCAACGTGCCGTAATGACTCAAATCCATTGAAAGAGGTTTTCAAAATTCAAAAACTGCTTTTTACTAATTCTTATCAAGATCTTTCGATTTATATGATTTTAAATCATTAACTTTTAAACACTTAAGATTATTTCGAAAGTTTACAGAATATTTTTACTTTTATTATCAACTTCTAAAAAAAACCTACATCCGGTCACGTGATCATTTGTCAATCATAGCTTCCTTTCAAATAATGCTTAATGTTTTGAATTTTACGAGATATTGAATTTCACTACTGTCCCGTGTTTAGCTAAATATCTCAGGTATGTGTTGCGATTTAAGTTTATTATTTGAAAGTATTCTTATTATTTGTTTAAATAAAAGTAAGAATCACATCATTTAGGGCAATTATAAATTTTATCTCGGATCGGCTTAAAGGTTAGTCATCAGTATATATTAGTTTAGTAAAATAGTTTAAAGCTCAAATTTAAAATAGTTTATAATATACAAACATCGGAAGCGCCTTTAATTTCATTTTTGGCTTAGGGATGAATAGACTTAAATAAATTTTCGTATCATGTATTATTTTCATTAGTTTATAGCAATTTTTCAAAAGTTATAATTCTAACATCACATAG
This sequence comes from Trichonephila clavipes, assembly GCA_019973935.1. Classification (NCBI taxonomy): domain Eukaryota; kingdom Metazoa; phylum Arthropoda; class Arachnida; order Araneae; family Nephilidae; genus Trichonephila; species Trichonephila clavipes. The sequence continues at coordinate 316,314 of BMAU01013736.1, forward strand.
AATAGAAATAGTAGTTTGTTAAAAAAAAGTTTCACTTCAAAAAGTAACAAAATTTTTTTATTTTTTTGTTCCAAAATTAAAATAATTTGTCTTGCAAGAGTGTCACTGGAGCGGTAAAAGTGTAGAATAGGTGTCCCCTTGGCAAAGTCAATTTTTTGACGATCACAATCTGTCACCAAACTACCTTTAAGTAGTGATAGTTGTGAATTAAAGCCGAAGTAATGAAGAGCCAAATTCATTCTGGCATCTAGATGAACCTCACCAAGTCCAAGAGGTCACCTATTCTATGCTTCAGCTGGAATCACTAATAAATGTATCGAAATATAGGTTTTAGGTAATCTTTTAATGCAAGATGAAAGGAAACGTGGTTTGAAGCAGGATATTTGGATTAATGAATTAGATATAAATAAGTAAGATTTGAATTTTTTGTAAATGTTAGTTTATGTTTTTCTATTTATATATATATATACATATTTATATGTACAGTGGGCCACAAAAGTGTTCGTACACTTGCAGTTTCTTATAAAACTTAATGTTTTCGAGTAATAAAAATTAATATATTGTAATTGTAATTTTTTTATGATATCTGCAACTTGTTCTTAATGGAATGTCATAAATAATTTTATTAAAAATAGTATAGCTATTTTTTTAAAAAATTAATAATCAAAAAGCTACTCAAAAAACACAAAAAAGCCACAAAAGTCTTCATACACTTAACAAAAACCTCAACTTAGCTTTAAATATTGTATTTCTTTCTTAATTTAGTACTTAGTAGGGTATCTTTTAGTGTCCACAACTTTTGAGCATCTTGTTATAGATCTAATCAGTTTTTTTTGTAATTTCTGCATCGATTTTCCTCCATCCTTCTGAGACTATTGTTTTTACTTCACATTTTGTGTTTATTTGTGAAGTTTTCTTTTTTTTGCATCAAAATCTCGCCAAATATATGTTCTACTGGGCTAAATAAAGTGATTGAGGAGGTGTTTTCATAATTTGGGGCAGTTATAGAGTCACCAGTGGCGTACATTGAGAGCAGTGCACTTGGCGTCATTATCCTGTTAAAAAATGTAGTCGTTTCCAATATCCAAATTTTGGGTGGATAATTTAAAATTTCTCTTTAAAATATTTAAATAGAGCTCATGATTCACAATATCAACAAAAAATACTAAATTACCTAATTCTATGGCCGATTTACACCCCCACGCAAGAACATTTCCACCTCCATGTTTTATTGATCCAACTAGATTCTTGGGATTTAGTTTCAGAAAATTCAAAATTGATAGCAAATTGATTGGGATGGCAGATAATTCAACATTTTTGGTTCCAATGGGCCTAAAATATCTTGTAAATAAAAAAATAAGGAGTTTAATCCCATGAATTTATGTGGAACAAGAAGTCCACCTCGCTTCAGCATGGAAGTGAAGGTGTTCTGGCGTGGGGGTGTAAATCGGCCACAGAATTTGGTAATTTGGTATTTTTTGTTGATATTGTGAATCATGATCTCTATGTAAATATTTTAAAGAAAAATTTTAAATAATCCCCAAAATTTGGATATTGGAAACGACTTCATTTTTTAACAGGATAATGACGCCAAGCACACTGCTCTCATTGTACGCCACTGGTGTCTCTATAACTGTTCCCAAATTATGAAAACACCTCCTCAATCACTTTATTTAGCCCAGTAGAATATATTGGGTGAGATTTTGATGCAAAAAAAAGAAAACTTCACAAATAAACACAAAATGTGAAGTAAAAACAATAGTCTCAGAAGGATGGAGGAAAATCGATGCAGAAATTACAAAAAAAACTGATTAGATCTATAACAAGATGCTCAAAAGTTGTGGACACTAAAAGATACCCTACTAAGTACTAAATTAAGAAAGAAATACAATATTTAAAGCTAAGTTGAGGTTTTTGTTAAGTGTATGAAGACTTTTGTGGCTTTTTTGTGTTTTTTGAGTAGCTTTTTGATTATTAATTTTTTAAAAAAATAGCTATACTATTTTTAATAAAATTATTTATGTCATTCCATTAAGAACAAGTTGCAGATATCATAAAAAAATTACAATTACAATATATTATTTTTTATTATTCCAAAACATTAAATTGTATTGGAAATTGCAAGTGTATGAACACTTTTGTGGCCCACTGTATGTAAAATTATAAAATTTCTTGTCACAGCAGTTTCATTCTTTATCTGAATATTAATTACTATCTTTTTATCTTATCGTTTTGATTCTTTTTTAACATTGAGTTTGTAGCTACTAAATGTTTAAGTTGCAAAAAAGAGTGATTTGCACATGTTTGGAAATTTATGTTAAATAACAAGAAATACCCATAAACTTTGCCTCTTATATTTGTAAATTAGTATTTCGATGCATATATTTTTTACTGAAATATGTGTCGTGTATTTTCATAGAGAAAAAAATGAAGCGAGTTGGTGATTCAATTACATCTGAGGAAACTGCTGCAGGAAAGAAAATAAGGATAGCATCTACTATTGCAAATGAACTAGTAACTGTTGAACACCTTGAACCATTAGCCAGCAATTCTTTAGATGTCATAGAACATCAGTCTGAAGTTATTGAGATTGTTCATTCCAGTGATGGTTCCTTTATTGCATCAGAAGTTGAGAGGTGTGCATTTTACATCAATTTTTTTTTTTACTATATTTACGAAAATTACAACTTTCCTATATAATTAATTTCAGTTTTGAATATGACTAAAAAATTTAAGGATAATAAAGAAATTTAAAATTTATTCAACTAGCATTCTGTGGATTAAAGTTAAAAACCTACATTACCTTGAATTAAGCTTGTAAACTTTGTTTTAAGTTTAAGACTTACAAAAGGTAAACAAAATTTTGGTCGAACTTAAATAAAAATTCAGTAAGTACTTCTGGATGTTTCCAAATGCCATATTTTGGAAAACAGTTGTTCTATGTATCATTTCATTGATATTTAATCAACAAAAAACATACTGTAGATATAAAATATTTTTAATTTTTCAAAACTTTTATTTTCTTATTGAATAAAATTCATATATATGAATAATCATTAAGAGGCTAAAAAATTTTGCAAATTGTTTTGATCTTAATGTACTTTTTTTTTAATTATTATTATTGTTGCAGTTTGGGTCTTGAAAATGCTTCAAACACTATAATTGAATGTATGGACATTACAAAGCCTTTAACTTACCTCCGATCACTTCTTGAACACAGGACAGGGCTAGATTTATCAGAATATAGATTTTATCTGCAAGATATTCAAGAAGTAAGAAATTTTTCAATTTAATCACTGAAAACTAGCAATTTAAAAAATTCTTGTATTTTTAATATAAATCTTTCTGCTCTCTTCCTTCAGTAAATTTAACTACTTCTATTGATTCAATCAAATCACGCCTTGATATCAAAACAATGAAGATTCTTAAGTGTTTTATTTGAGGATAAACGATTCTTGTGACATATAATTTTTGGCTGCAGTGACACTAATTTGGAAGTGTTTCTATTAAGATTCTATTTTCAGCAATTTCTCTCCAATAGCATTGATTATGTTTGTTGAATTTTTACTCTAAATTGCTTTCTTGAATCCATTTCTCATTTTAAGTTAAAAAAAATGTTTCTCTTTTCCAAAAAAATTAGATTGATGTAAGCTTTTATTTAGCTATCAATTTTTTTATGATCATTAAAAAAATTTGAAAGTATAATTGTAAATCTTCCTTTTCTTCAAATAAAGTAATGTGTCCTTAAAAACTTTCAGCTCTTTGCATTCGATTTATTTTCAGTGTTGAGTTAAACTTATTTTTAGGAAAAATGAATTAAAGTAATTTGCTGTGGTAACAACATTTTGGATTTATTTTATATATTATAATAATATTTAGTTTTTATAATCTTTTAAAGTGTGGTAAAACAATTTCTAGTGTGCAGGAAAGGATGTCTTTCGCGCGTTTGTCGCAAAAATTGGTATCTATCTTCCTCTCTTAGTTTTTCTATTTGAACATATTATGCAGTTGTCTTTTTGTTCCTAATGAGGTATTAAAACGTGTTCATCAATTCTATAAATCGGATATTAATTGGTCCTCCACGTTTTTTTTTTTTTTGCCGCTTATCTGAAGTCTCCCACTAATGAAAGAACTACCATAAAATCTGGCATATAACACACACCTATACTTTCAAGCTGCAATTTTTAGCTTTTAAATATAATGGATAATGCGCACCCCCTTTTTGCAAAGAAACTTGGAAGTGTTCATGTGCAATGCTCTTATGTTTTAAGTCATTTATTTGAATTATTATTTCAAGCTCTAGATAAAAATAATATACTTCTAGAACAACAACCCTTTAAGCTCATAAGGACATGTCATTTCTTTTAAATAAACAGTATTCCAATTTGTGTAGAAGTTTAATTTTTTCTATCCTCATCTTTTTATTTTTAAAGCTCTCATTTTTATATCCAGTTTATAACCCCAGTGCTCCCATAAATTTCAGTCTTATTTTTTGTGTTTTTAAAGTGCATGTTATATGCTAGATTTTACTGTAATTTAAATAATGAGGTAGTGATATCACACCAGGGGCGTAGCTACCGCTGTATCAGCCATATTAATGATACGGGGCCCCAACATGTGTAACTACAGTCCACTGACAGAGTTCCCATGTCTTAAAAAGGAATTCCATATCTATGAAGGAATTGTGATACAGGGCCTCCTCAGAGCTAGCTACGCCAGTGTATCGCACCATGGCTCATTTCACACTCCTATATTAGTAATTTCAAATTCATTATCTGTATCCTGCATGTTTTCATAATCCTTTTTGGATCAGAAAATTTATGTATGTAGATATATTAGATTAAACAACAACTAAAAATCCATGTGTACCAAACTTAACGGATAAATTAATAAAGTTGGGCAAAAATTGTTTCTGGGTTGATTTCAAATGTTACACAATGTTACTATCTCTGCATGACATATGAGTGCAAATAATTTAATTTTTAAGGAAAAAAAACTATTTCCTGTTTTATAAGTTTATATTTATATATATTACTAATCAAACCATCCTGGGACTTTTTAAAATGTCTTATAGACCAACTTGGGAAAAAAAACATTTTCCCCTTTTAACTTCTATTTAAAAATCTGTGTTTAAAATGTATCAGAAATTTATCTATTGATAATTAAAATTACAAACTTTATTTTTATTCCGGGATATTTGAGGGATTACATCATTTTAAACTTTTCTCATAGTAAAATTTTCAAAAAATTTAACATATATTTTTGTGCTCCATCCACCAAAGTGTTTTACAAATTCACACTTATCTCATATAAAGATGTTTAGATTTTATAGAACTATGTTAATGTAATCTTTTTTTTTTTTTTTGAGTGTGTAGACATTTGTGTTTGTTCCTGTTTCTTACAAAATTACATAAATGATGGTTAATAACAAATATATTGTATTATTTTCCTTTATTCTTTCTAGATTATCGATTTGCAAAATAGTTTTTTCAGTAATTAACTTTTCGATATATATTTTATCCTTATAGGCTGATGAAATTTATTTTTGAAAATCAATAAATTGAATAGATATATCTGATTTAATCATGTTATGAGCCATTTCCTTCCCTCCCCCTTTAAGTTATTGTCACAATTGAAAATGAAAAACAATTCAACTAGTGAAGGTTATTCCTTTGTTTTGCTTTTATTTGCAAGATTCTCGTAGCTCTCAAAAAATTATTTTAATCTTTTTGTTTAATTTGTTGTGTATTTGTTTATAATTAGGACATGTTGATTGTTTGTTGCTTTGTGATGCTTAAAAACTTCCTAATTATTCCCATCCTAATTATTCAGCTCATTGTAAAACTTTGTAATCTAAGGAAAAACTTTTGTTTGTCTATTTTTGTTAATAAGTATTTCTCAGTTTTGTAAACAATATTTATAAGAAACATAAAAATTTATGTTACCATTTAACAAGTGCAATTTTATGAAGTACTTATGAATTTTCTATTGTTAGATAAAACTGCATATTTCTAAAGAAATCTTTATTTACTTTTGTATCAATCAGTTAATTTCTCCTAACCTGATATGGTCTTTTATGTATGTGCTTGAGAAAAACATGAACAACATAATAATAATTAAATATAAAAAGTATGTAAATTTATATTTACGCAAGTGTATTAATATATCAGCTATTGTCACATGGACGAAAGGTATGTCAAAAAACATGGAGGCTACTTAATATCTAAATGAAGGTGCAAATAGTTGTGAAGAATCAGGCTGAATTGTACTTTTCTTGTTGTTGTTGTCAAATTATTTATGCATTCATTTTTTCCTCCTCTGTAGTTGGATGCATCAAAAAATTTAGTTAATCAATGTGTGCAAGGAGAAGGATTAGTTCAAATAAATGTGAATATATCAGAAATGGATGGTATGATGATTTCATTTTGTATTAATGTACTGTTTTGTTTTGATTTCAAATCTGTTTTGATGCTGTATTAAAAAATAGATTTTTAAAGTGTTTTCTTTTTTGTATGAATTAATTCATTATAATGTACTAAAATTATTTTTGTATTAATTAAAGTGAAGATTCAAATAATGTAAACTTATCAAAATGAATCATAATAGCTTACATATATATTGTAATTTTTTTTAATTTAAAAAATTAAATTTCATTTGCTGGATGTTACTGAAATGCTTTTAAATCCATAATTAAAATAATAAATTGGTTTTTCAAAACTTCTTTTATTAAAATTGTTTATTGTAAAAATAAATTTTTATTGGCATTTTAAGACCTTAACTATCATGCATACATATATATATATATATGTATACACCTCACTTAGCCAATGTGTTAACTGCCCTAGGCATATATGTGTGTCTTTCCAAAGTTCAAACCTTTGCGTGTGCTGATATTGAAAATAGGAAAAGTTGAATCAATTGGAAATGAAGAACGGAATTCACATGTATTTTGTTTCTGATATTAAACTGTTCTGAAAGAAGGTAGTGCTTATTCTTATTCTACCAATGTTTGATGCTTCAACAACAGACTAAAAAAGACTTAACTGAAAAAATAGCACTCATTTTATTAAATATTATGATTTATATGAGAGTATAGTCAGATTAGCAGCTGTTATAGAGAAAGCTTTTCTCCAGATTAAAATTGATCTTGCTAATTATGATTTTTTTGCTGTATGGTCTTATCAACTAGGTTAGCTTCTGACATTGTAGAGTGGATTTTAGAGTTTGGTCAAGCTCTTTCTTATTGGGTACATGCATATATAGTATGAAATAATGCATAAAAGAATTGATATATATGTAATAATCCTCCCTAGCATCCTTTTATTTAACTCTTTTAATAATATTCAAATAATCTTTAAATTATTTGGTTTGAAACTAACACCCTGATCTTAATCGTAATCAATTAATATTATTACACCATAAATCCCTTTCCCACCCATTGTAACCAATCAGAGCTCTTATTACAAAAATGTCATGCAGTCTTCACCGTCAGGTAGAAAAACCGATGTGTCTCTGGAAATCCTGGCTGTCTTCACTCGTTTCTCTGTAGTCATGTAGCTTTGTTTTTGCCATGATGTTTGCTTCTTTTTATGTGTAATGCCATCCCTACTGGATCTTTATGTGTTTCCAGATGTGAATAAAAAGGAATAATGATTTACAGGAGTGCCTCTTCGATTATACCGTACTCGACCACACTCCACATAACACCGAAAATCACACCACTGGCCATTCCCTATCTTTGGTTCGCTACAGTAATAGCATCCACTCGCCACATCTTACAATTAGTTTTACCAATCTCCAGAAATATTATAGAAATATTTAATATATATATATATATATATATTCATCATTCAGAAGTAACTAAAGAATTTTCAAAATATTCCTACGTTAACAATTGTTTGATTGAAGTTCAGAGAGATGGCATTAAGCTGTTCATTTTAGATGCTCAAGTATTAATGTATTTTGTTGGATTTAACCTTGTAAAGATGGGTTAGCAATACATCAAATAGACACTTGAATTATTTTAGGATTGTGCCAGTAGAGCTCAGTAGCACACGCAGGAATTTTTCAAGGGGTGTGTGTGTCCAGGATAACAAGTCCAGCATTCTTGTATCATGCTCCTTTTGATTTTGTTGATTTTCTGAAACAAAAACAGTAAAAAACTAATTATTGAATAAATAATTAGCATTAATTAATAACAAATAATTAAATTTTACGTACTATATACTTAGAATTATAATCAATCGGGGGGAAAATCATAGGGGTCTGGGGAGGGTCCGGACCCCTAGGACACCCCCTTGTGTGCACCACTGGTAGAGTATGATAAATGAATTGGGGTTATGTTCCAGTTGTTTAATAATATGTTTTCCTTTCTTGGTTACACAAAACTATTTGACCTAATTGTCCTTATCGGCCCTGCAACTTTGATTCCTAAATTATTACTTTGAAGGACTTCACTGCTGAAATTAAGATGGGATGAAAAATTACCAAAAAATTTAAACAGTAAATTTCATAAACAGGGGGTTTTGACATTTAGATTACTCCAAACAGTGCACACTGTTACATCACATTTGAATAAATGAATCCAGGGTATATTTTGTAATGCAAGTCAAGTTGCTTTTTGCATATTTTTATGTGGGGAGATGAATGACAAAGTTGATGTTAACCTTGTTAGGGTTGCTTCATCAAAAATATCAATTCTTCCTTTCCTTGAATTGGTGATAGTAGCAATCGGATCTCATCGGTACTCTATTGTAAAGGTTGGAGTTAAGGGATATGGTTGTGAATTTTTTTTTTTTATTTTAGGACTGACTCCACAGTAGTTTTTTACCTATTGGGGGGTTGAGTTATCACTCAAAAACCATAGTCAATTTTCTTCAAAAATAAATGAATGAAGTAAGGAATTACATTAAAGTTGATTATTGAAACTATAGCTGACATGAAACTCCAGCCAATTTTTTATCGAGAGGTTGCCATCCACTTTTATTTTTGACTAGTAATTAAACTGAGTGAAAGTAAAATATATATATTACATACAATGGGATTTCAGTCCACTCACTACTTTCTGGTGAGATGTATTTTAGCAGTGTTTATTCAGAATTTTTAAGAATCTGTTGAATAGGAATCTCAATCGAATCTCCTTAGATTATGAAAAACTTAATACATTACTTTGTGAATATGAATCCATCCTGAATAGTTTTTCATCAATTTGTTGGAGGAATCCAAAAAGTGAGTGGTTTTAAGACCGATTTTTTTTTACTGAGCTTTACTTGCAATGAAGTAGTTGATGAAGACAAAGTTGAAAATATTAGTTAAATGGACCATTTAAATTATGTTCAGTATCTGAGAAATTAAGAATATATTTCAGACAAGAATAATTTGAACTGTTGCACATACCAAGAATCTGAACAATCATGCAATTGAAGTTGGATAAATTGTTTTGGTTGGTATTTGTATAACAAAAGAAGATTGACCCCTTCTCCCTTTTTTAAATGATGTAGAAATTTCTTGAATGCAACAATATCAGTCATTTAGTTCAGGGGAAAAAAGCACATGGCTACATATTAAGAACCACATAAAAACTATATCCACCAGTTATTAATTCTAAATCTGAAGAATCGTATGAAAAACAGCCTTTAGAGGAGAATTTTAAATACCTTTAAGGAAAATTCAGAACTTGTGGTGGAAAATTTTCTGAGAACTCACTGTGGAAAAATATTTTGTCCAAAAAAGGAACTGAATCTCTTAGAAACTATAAAATGTAACTTGTTTTTTTATTAGTATTAAGATTTTATAAGTTTTAATCTCTTTATTAATAAACAGTTTGTTATTAGTATCATTAACTTTAAAAGCTTGATTTCAAAAGAAATTTAATTCATGTAAATATTTGTAAATAACTTAAACTTAAGAAAAGTGAGAGAATGTTAGAAATGTATGTAACTTCCTCCACAACTAATGTTAATAATATACACAAAAGTTCAGTATATGTATCTAGCAAAATGCTGAAAAATCAATAAAACAGAGTTTTTAAAATTATTTTACAATATTGAATTTAGGCTTGTAGTTTTTGTACTTTTGCACATGTTATTTCTATTATTAGATTGCTTGTTATTTCTATTGCCTAGATTTATGTTGTAGTAGCTTTATTTTGTAGCTGAATTCAACACTATGGAAAGGAGTTTAATTTTAGATCTAAAAAAGAATTTAAAATAAAAAATTACTATTAAAAAGCAAATTACTCATAAAAAGGCACGGTTTGATTCTATTGAAAAAGAATGCTTGTAAAAAAAACTTTTGTATTATTAAAATTACTAAAATATCCCTATCATTTTATTTTAAACTGTAATACTATTTTAATTATTATGTCAGTTATTTTACAAAATTGTATAAACATGAAAGTATACAGATCATTAACTTCGTTTATACTTGGAATAAGCATTACTTCCTTTTATAGTAATTTTTTTTTTAAATTTTATATTCAAGATAAAATTCTCTCTTCCTGATTCATTGTAGTTTATGAATGAGTTTAAATGAATAGTGCATTTTTATGTAAATGTTTGTTTTAATTAATTTGTAATTTTTTGTACAGGTATAAAGAAAATAAATATAGCTGATGTTCTAAAACCGTCTGAAGAAATTGCTGTATCTCCAGTAAATGATGAAGGTACTAATTTTGTAAAAGTATTTATTCATGTAATACTTTCATGGTTTTTCCCTCTTTGCTTCAGTTTTACCTATTATTTTGTAGTGTCTGCTCGCATTTATTTTCTTGGTGACACGACATTTGTGGAATCTACTGGTCATCAAAGACGAAAAGATTCTTCAGAGACTGATGGTCAAGAGTCATTGCGTTGGATCATTGCTCCAGATTTCCGTAAATTACAAGAATTGCATGGAATTCCAAATGGTAATTAAATGCTTTAAAACTACATACAAATATGGTAAAAAAATATGTGCAACAACTTTTAAATGCTTGTATGAAAAGATCTTAAAGTAAATATACTTCCCAGCTTATGATAAAAGCTGCTGAACGAGTTAACAAAACTATACAATAAAAAAATAATGTTACAAAATCAGATAGTATTCATAATATTGAATTTTTAATTGAAAAAAATAAGTATACACCTAATTCTATAATATATGATAGATATGTTCCTGGAGAAAACATGTAAAAAAACATGAATATATTATACAAAGTAATTATCATTTAAAAAAAGGGGGGAGGGGGAACATGCCTCAAGTCAAAATAAAAAAATTGGTATATATTTTGCTCCTCTAAAGAAAATTTCTCAACAGCTGAAGAATGCTGGGAAATCTATGTCAGATTGATGTAAAGAAATTTTTAGCTCATTAGCTTTCTTTACAATCAATTTGTGTTGCTCTTTTAACTAAAATATGCATTAATTGGGGAAAGAAAATTTTTTTTTTGAAAGGATAACTGTACAGATTTTTTCGCATATAAGGTATTAAAATTAACCAAGAGAAAAAATCTTGTTAAAAATCTAAATATTTAGGGGAGGGGGGAGTGTAATTTATTTCTTATTGGCTAAAATATTTTGAAATTATTGGATAATATTGATAAAAATACTTTATGGTTTTCTAAAACAAAATTATCAATTGTTTTTTAATCATCATAAAGTTTTTGACATTAACTTTTATCATTCATATATTAATGACACATTGTAATAACTTTTTACTCATGTCAGATAAAGATAACTTTAAAATTCATCTTCTTAATGTATACGTAATTATGTGCTGTTGGGTACATGCTTATTGAACCTTAAAATGCAATAACTATAACTGCTTGTGCTCATGTACAGATGTGTGTGTGGAAGTTATATTGCATTATGCCTCACTGATGTCTATGATGCAGTTTACTACATCTAACTTTTTATTTAAAAATGTTTATAAATCTCATGGAAAGGCTTTAATTTCATTTTATTAATTATATGTAAATAATATTTTTTTGTTTAAATGTTAGGTTCAAAATTAAAGTTTTATATGCTATTTTAAAAAATGTTCATATCAAAAATTATGTATCAATTTTAATTTAAGGAAATATTCAAATATTAAATTTAAATTACCTTTAATGAAAAGAGTATTTTGATTTTCCTTGCATTGAGGAATGAAAGGAGGGTTTCAAAAAAACAGCTAAACTAGATCCTTTTAGTTAATTGAAGCAATTTGTTCAAAGCTTTAAATTTTGAAAAAGGGTCAAATTTAGTAGAAATGTTTATTTGTATTATTTTTAAATCAAAAAATTGTAGCAAATTTTTCTGAAATGTTCCATTTGAAAGGGAGCATAAGTTTTTTGAAATTTAAAATTCCTGATGGAAAGCATTTGATATAATTCAAGAGGAATCTTTAAAAAAAAAGTAGTTATTTACCAGTATATAATGTTTATATTTGAGTTTAAAATTTTTTTGCATACAGCATCTCATGCTGTTATTGCTTATAAATGCTACTTAAAATTTTAAAATTGATTACTATTACAGTTTGTAATTTCTATATTTTTATTTATTGAAATAATTAAAAAGATGTATGTAATAAGAAAATTCTGTGTAATTGATCACATTGTTTTATATAATTGAAATGCATGATTAGTATAAGGAATTGTTAAAATTTTATATGAACTGTGCATTATATTACATTTCCTTATATTGATTTTTTTCATAGATCCATCAGCATGGACCGTAGAACATGTAAAGGTTTGGTTAAGATGGGCCACTCAACATTTTAAAATCACTCATATCAATTTGAATGAATGGAATTTTTCAGGCAAAGATTTAATAACTATGACTCAAGAAAAATTGCTAGAAAAAGTAACTTTTGATCGTGATGATATATTCTGGGCTCATGTGGAATTAGTACAAAAATTTAGAATCATAGGTTAGTTGGTTGTTTCTAAAAAAAGTTTGCTTCATTTTTAATAGACATAGTTATTATTCTTGTCCCCCATTCCAAACATTATTTATGTAAATTTAAATAATTTCAATGCATAATAAATTTTTGTCAAAAGTTTCTTGCCAGTTATATGTTTATTCATTTCTTATTTATAGTTTGATATGTTTGTTTAAAATTTCATTATTCACATAAGAAACAGCTAAAAGGTAATCTTCAGAAATATAGAATTGGTTTTAATATGAAAACTTGAAGGGTATTGATTAGAAATTGCACTAAAATAATGTTGAAGGTCCAAATATTGACAATACTTTATGTTCCGTAAAAATTAGCATAATTCTTCATTACTGCAAGCAGTGGAAAGGTATGATTAAGATTATCAAGTCATTTATTAATGACTTGTTTAATGCCTATTTTCAGTTTTGACATTATTTTGCAATTCCAATTAATCTTCCTTGAAAGTAAGAATTTATAATTAGTGTTTTTTTTAAACCCAACAGAGAGAAACAAAGTCATTGGATTTTCTGAGTTTGCTAAAAGTTTTCAGCAAATAATCATAACATATATAAAGCACAAAATGTAACAATTAGGGATCATATTAAGGAAATAATTACTGTAGAATAATTCTTTTCTGTTTGTTATTCTGTCAGTTCTAATGCAGATTATCCCTTGTTATTGCTACTATTTTTTAAAAGAAAAATTGTTGAAGCTTGTCCATTATTTAGTGAACCACAACATCCGAATAAATGAATGGACGTGTATCCGATATTTTAACATTATTGATAATGTTTAAATGAAGAGACATCTTATATATTCTATATATTTTATTATCTATTCATGATGTAACAACAAATCTTCAGAAGTTAAAGAAAATCTTTTGTAAAATTTTGTAGGGTGACGCTTTTTCTTGTATTTTTTTCCTTAAAATTCAGAAATTATTTAATCAAGAATTGGTTAACTTTTTAGAACAATATAAAATAGTTTCTAAGTGTTTTAAATTTTTGAAATATTGCATTAATAATAAGGGAAATTAAGTGTGTGGTGCACACTGTGTATAGTTTTTAAAAAAATTTTTTTTCCAGCTACACTTCAACAGCCTGTTGGAATTCCTGTTTTCCCAAATGAAGATCAAGGTATATAGTTTAGATATTATGTTGAATATATTCATTTAAATATGAAACATAATTTGAGTTGATGATGTTGTATGCTTATAGTTGTAGTTTTTACTAATTAGAAAAATAATTAAAACTTTCAATTGCAGCCGAACAATCTAAAACATCAACATCTCGACAGCAACAGCAAAATAAAAATAAAGTTTTTAAAATCAAGCGAGTTCCTAAAATCAAACTTCCTAAATCTGCTAATGAAGGTGGAATTGGTATGATTAAATATTATGCTATTTTTCTGATTTCCAAAGTTTTATACTTACCTTTATTACAATCATACTAAAAAGTGTTTTTTTTTTAGTTCAGCATCCTGGAATTTCTGATCAACAAAATGATGAAGACATTAATTCTAAATTTAAGCGAATTCCTAGAATAGGACCTCCTAAAATTCCTTATGAAGGCTGTCCAGGTAATCCTACAGGTGTGGCTTTTGTAATGTCATTTAAAATTCTCTTTTTCAAATTGCAATGTTTTGTTGTATTTCTGTTCCAATCAATTTTAATTTATCATTTTTATTCATCAAATTAAATTTCTAATTATGATAGTTATTCAAAAACATGTTAAGTTAATGGAAATACGTAGATATTTTAATATTGCATTTCAACTTTAATCATGAAAAAAAAATGATTTTGATTTGCTTAAATAATTTTTTTTTAATATTATAAATCTTCTTCTTCTTTATAAGTGTAACAACCTGTTACAGGTCTTGGCTGCCTCCACAGTTCGCTTCTTCCAATTCCAACGATACGCAGCAACTCTGCCAGTTTTTAATATTTAGAGTTTTTAAGTCATTTTCAACATCATCTATCCACCTTGTTAATGGTCTTCCTCTTGTTCGAGATCCCATAGGATTCTTAAATGTGTAAGCTCTGGTCTGGTTGTTTTCAGGGCTTCTCCAGATGTGGCCGATCCATCTCAATCTGTTACTTCGGATGACTTGAGTAACTTGAGGTTCTTTGTAAAGCCTATATAGCTCAAAATTATATCTAGTATGCCAACGTCCTTGATCTTTAACAGGCCCAAATATAGTTCTCAGTGCTTTTCGTTCGAAGGTTTCCAGAGCTCGTATAGTCTCCAAATAATGTTATAAATCAATAATCTGTATATAGATCTTTGTTATATACTGCTGTTTGTGTAAAATGCAACACCATGAAGGAATCATCAGAATTAAATGAAATTTAATGCACAAACGACTTTTATTGATACAAATAAATGACAAAATTTTCAAAGCAAAAATACAATATTAGGTATCCGAAATCAGTATTTGGTGTAGCCACCACACGCTGCAATAAGTGCTGCTATACAAGGTGGCATGAAGTCAAACAGATTTTGAATGTCTGCTTGTAGAAGAGAATTTCATATTGCTTGTATGCGCAGCAAAAGTTTGTCTTTTGAAGCTGCAGGAGGGGGAATCACAAGTGAGACACCGACTGACCAAATCCCACACATGCTCAATAGGCAATATATCCATCATGTAAGCAGGCCAAGGAAGAAGTCGCATGTGCTGGGCAGAGCAGAAGTCTCAAACAGTCTTTGCAACATGTGGGCATGCATTATCCTGCTGAAAGATAGCTCCAGAGATGCCTTAAAGGAAGGGAATGATATCAGGTTGTAGCACTTCATGGACATAACTGTTGCTATCGCGATTACCCTCAATTCGTAGCAAATTGGATCATCCATGATGCAAGATTGCACCCCAAACCATAACTCTTGGTGTTAGGCCACTATGTTGTTTGATAACACACTCCGGAAGGCAGCATTCACAGGCATAGCGTCTAACACGAATGCGGCCATCATGGTCCCACAAATTGAAAATCAATTCATCTGAAACGACAACTTGGTGCCAATTCACTTGCCAGGCTCTGTGCTAATGAGTCCATTGCAGAGGCAGGTGCTGATGATTTGAAGTGAGGGGGATCCTGTGTAAAGGCACCCTTGCACGCAATCCATGATGCAACAGACTTCAATGAGTTGATGAAGCCAACGTTAGTACACTTGTAGCAGTAGATCAACTGCCTGGAGGAAGTTGTGTGGTTATTCACCCCCATGTGGAGCAGGTGTCGATCGATAACGAATACTGAGTCACCTTCCGTCATCCATTGCTAGTTTTTCAAGTTGTTCTGTCCACTACTTCCAAACTTGCATCACTGTGGAACTGTTCTGCTGCACATGAGTTCCTATTGGGCAATAGGAAAATCCTCCTTCTCGAAGGTGGATAATCTTTCCCCGTTCAAACTCTATGAGTTGTTGGAATTTCTCCTTATTTCCTCGGGAAGGCATACTTAGTTCTCACTAAACGTTTCCCACTAACAAATAATCATTAACTATTTTCAACATCCCACTACGGCCCTCTATTTATATGCTTTCAGCATTAGTTCAGAGGGTGCTATGCATGCATGCTGGCTCTGAAACTTTACTGTTTTACGTAACATCCGAAAATTGATATTTGCTGCAAAGTTCATTTAATTCTTATGATTCCTTCATAGTGTTGCATTTTTTACAAACAGCAGTGTATTTGCTTTGTTTATTACATTTTTTTGAAATTTTTCCAATTTATTAGAAAAACACATAAGTTAATGAAAAAATCTGAAATTTTGATTTTGAATACATTTTAGTATTTTTTTTTTATTTCAAATTTTATTACCAAATTAGAATAGTTTTTTTTTTTAAATTTTTGATACAAACATCTGTTTATTAAGAAAGAAATTAACAGATTTAAAAAAATTCTTTATTAAAAATATTTAATATTTTATGTATATTAATATTTGATTATTTATTATATAAAAATAGCTATTAATGTGTCTTTTATCCCCTTCTTATGGTATCATAATTGACTAATTTGGAAATGTATTTTATTTTAATGTATCTATATATATATAAATGTTGTGTTGGTTTGTGTATGCATGCATAACTCAAAAAGTTCTCCATGGATTAATCTGAAATATTGACACAACGTTGCATTTGTCTCTGGTCAGGATCTTATGTACTTTTTATTTTGAAATTCTCTCTAAATTTTTTTAAATTTAATTTTTAAGTGATTTTTTGGTGTTATGACGTCATACGACGTCACGATTCGCTCTGAATGCGAAAATTTAAACTTTACGCTTAGAATTTTCCAAATTATTGTATAACTCTTCTATGGTTATGTTTATGCGTTGTCATATTTATCTATTTACTGTCCTTTGATACATAATTGGGATTATTTTTCGAATAAATCTTTTTTTAAAAATTATTCATTCAAGAACTCAAATTTTGTTTTGTAGGTTTGGCAACAGATGGATAGCGTTATCGCGGGATATTTACGACTTTGATTAAATTCTACATCGTGTTTTTTTCTGTAATTTTAAGCTAAATTTATTTCTCTTTATTAAGCAAAAATGAAACTAACATAATTGACTTCTGTACGCTACTTATTTTTCTACCAAATAGTTTCTGTCAACCATTTACCTGAAATAAACAGACGTAGCCAAATGCCGCGATATAACATTCAATGTTTGGAAACAATATTTTTTTCCCACTTGGAGATATTTTAATGTGACGAAATTAATCGACGTAGTTTTTAATAAGAAGGTTTTTTTTTTCTTTTTTAGACAACTTTTTAAACTTCATTTGATTCTTACGTATTATCGCAACAATCGCCAACTTTAATGATAACTCGCAAAGTTGGCCATTCCATTTTCGCAGATTTTGTACGCGCATAATTGGCAATCGTGCTTCATTTTATACAATATCGCTAATAGGTTGCGATAATATGTAAGTACCTTTCATTTGATGTTAGTATTGGAATACAAATGTTAAAACTAAGATTTTCTGATTTTGAGTCATCAAAATATTGCACCTTATTTTGTTTTTCATTGCGTTATAAGATTATTACCTTCTTAAACAGATTCCATTAGTAATTTGTTAAAAAAATACTGGAAGTTATTATGGTTTGTTTTTGTCAGGGACGTAGAGCTACCGCTGTATCAATGATGCAGGAGCCCCAACGAATGTTATTACAATTCCACTTACATGGTACTCATATCTGAAAAAGAGCCACAAAGGAATTCAGATACAAGGTCCACTCAGAGCTGTTTTGTAATTTCATATGTTTTTCTTTAAACCTTCACTTTAACTGCAGTCAATCGGCTTGAGTACATAAAATTGTATTGCAGAAACTCAAACTTAGGTCATCATACTGGCCAAGCAAACGCAGTGCGAGGGATAAATGCAGATCAAATTAGTGTAACCATCAGTGAATGAGCAAAACAGAGACAGGGGGCTCAAATACATGTTGAGGAAGCTGGTTGTCATAAGATTGTAATTATTTTTTCAAATTTTACTTTCGCGTTGATAAAGATATTTCTGCTCTTTTTATGTTAATTACTGTTAGTATTGTATATCATTTTTCAATTTATTTTTAAGCACAGAATATTTACTTTGGATAATTTTTATATATAAAATACTAAATTTAATTCTGTACACTATGTATGTGTTTAGCGAGTAGTATACAGATTAAAATCTTCCACCTACCGTAAAATCTGGCTTATAACGCGCACTTTGAACACAAAAAATAAGATCGAAATTTACAGGTGTGAGTTATTTATACGCTGGGTATAAAAATGAGGGCTTTAAAAATTAAAAAATGAATGAGCATAAAAAAGTTAAACTTCTAAATATTTCGAAATACTATTTATTTAAAAGACATGACATTCTTATTGAACTTAAAAGGTGGTAGTTCTAAAAGTATACTATTTTTGCAATTGCTTAGATAAACACCTTGAATAAATCGCTTCTAAACATAACAGCATTGCATTTGTACATTTCAGGTTTCTTCGTAAAAAAGGGGTACACATTATATAGCGAATATACCTAAAATTTAAAAATTGCAGCTTGAAAGTATGGGTCTGCATTATATGCCGGACTTTACGGTATTTTATCTTTCTCTAGTGAATCTAAATTAAATTAATATATCATTTTTTATGGTACTTATATTTTTTCTTTAGTCGGCCATTTACCTAAAATCAAAAGACATCGCCAAATACTGCAATATGCATTCAATAAGGGAAGAACATTCTATGCCTGTTTGCGCACAATAATAATACTTTTTTGCACTTGGTAGTGAATTTTTCCACGAAATAGTTATTGTAGTTTTTAATAGTTGGGGCAATAACATTAGACTCACGAAATATCTATTTTGTGTAATTTCAAGATTTTATTTGGTGTTACTGTGAAATATAAATGGAAAAATTAAGATTTTCTGATGTATATTTTGTGTTTGTTTTGATATTTATGTATTATCGCAACCATATTGGCAACATTAGCACTTAATTTGTTGTTAATAATTGGTTTTTGATGGCTTTTTATCATTTAAGTTTGTTATAGCTAGCTAGCTGTACCCAATCATGTTTTCCTGTGGCTCAGTCTGGTTAAAAAGAAAGAAAAGAGAAAGCACACATTTCTAATATCTTTAACTGCTTGCACTTGAGGTATGATTTTTTTTTATAAAAAAATGTGGAAATATACATTAACAAAACTTTTCTAAACAAATTTATTTCATTTATAATTTGTTAACAGAATACTCCCAAGTTATTATGGTCTTTTTTGTCATGGTATGAATCTAAAATTATTTGCATTGTCTCCATAGAAGAGGTGCCAAGTTTGAAAACAAATTAAATGACTCTTCTTGAGGTGAAAGGGTTAATTTTACAATGCTTATGAGTAGACATTTTGTGTTACTTCATTGTCTGTATATATACAGAAATTGTCTTCTGTGCCTGCTTTAGAGCAGTAGTTGCCATTTTTCAACACTTCATGAACCACTTAATGTATAACTTTATAATTAGCGTTTCACTAATAGGATTGACCTCTATGTGGTGGAGCACTATAGCTATATTTATGTCTTTATTTAATCTTCTATGCCCTGAAAATAAGCAGTAAAATCCTAGGAGAGCCCACACCCTTGGCGACAAACCAAAAAAGGCGCCAAGCCAGAACAAGAGGGTGCCAAGCGAAAGCGACAATGGTGGATAGGAGATATAGTGGGATAAGGTGGATGCATATTGAAAATATATGTAAGCAATACAGAAATTAAACATTTGAGATAAAAAAATATAAAAACAGCACTTACTTTCTTGCTGCTGATCTTTTCCGAGTGGAGGGGACTTCGTAACAACAGATTTTAAAAAAGTCTTAAAGGTCTCATCGCTAAGCGAATGATCGTGTGAACGCCACCATATTTATTCTGCGAGGTAATGGTCGAACATACATTCGGCGTGGCTGGCACGATTTCGAAGAAAGCGTTTTATTGCCGACCATGTTACATCATGCCGATCATTACATTTAGGACATTCATACCTCGAAGCAATCAATCCTTCCTTCATAGACCATTCAATCAATTCTTTCTTACCTTTCGCATTCAACAAAGTAAAAAATTCTAAAGTAGATTCCCACACACACACACTCAACCAGCCCGGTGACCAACAACAAAATGAAATTCGAAATGCGCGCCCACAAAATACGAAAATGCTAGAAATAGTTAGGGTTGTCGTATGTAGTGTTTAAAAGTAGGGTTACCAAGATGGCACAATTATCGCCAACCAAAGTAATTCACGCCAAGGGTGTGGGCTCTTCTAGGAGTGAACCAAATAAGCTTCATGAAAAGCAACAAACTGAAGTGTTTTGCCTACAATTTTCCAAAAAATGGTTGAGGTTACCAAAAATCGCTAACCTCAGGAATTATGTTTTTTTGTTTAGTTATTTCAGTAACTAAAAGCTTTTAGTAAAGAATAATTCATGTTTCATAATATGTTGTTTTGTTGTTCATCTTTTTTTTAACTGAATCTTCATAAAAGTATAAATAATTTCCCAATTTTTCTGCATACCATCCAAAATTTTTCACGCATCACCAATTGGTGACTGCTGCTCTGTAACACACATCAGTAATTATGTATTAGCATCACTGTAACAAAATTGGTGCCATGTATATCGTACCTTAATATCTAAACAATAAAGATTCTAACATTTTTTTTATGAAAAAAGAAATGGAGGGAAAATGTTGCAATCTGCATGGCGGAAATTTGGCTGTGGTGATGCTAATATTTAAGTACACAGATAACAAATAATTGTCCATGTGAAAAGCTGTCTGTGTCTAGATATAAGCCACTCTGTTTTTAAGATAGGCCCCTAACTTTGTTGATAACAATTGCTAATACTAATCGAATTGTGAATTGCAAAAATACTCCCATCATTATCAACACTTTGTCGTAGTTTTCTGCTGCAAAATCCGTGTTTATATTTGAATTTTCCTGGCGTATTCGATTAAAAGTACCTTCAGCCTCTCATTGCGTTGAATTTCAGCTGTGTCAATTGATGCATGTTTAAAGTTAAATATTTCATTAGCATTTTTTATTTTTTCCTTTTCTTTTGTTTCTGATTTTTTTTTTTTTTTTTTTTTTTTTTTTCATGTTTTGAAATTTTATATGTTTTTGTTTTAATTTTCTTTTCTTTTTTTAAGTGTAGTTTTAAGTTTTTAAGAAATTTTATACTCTTTGTTTGAATTTTTTTTTCTTGTTAAGTGCAGTCAATTGGCTTCACTAGATAAAAATAATGCCTTGCGGGAAATCAAACTTAGGTTGTCATACTTGCAAGGCAAAAGTACTACAATGAGTGTAATTGCACATCAAACTGAGAAAGAATGGATATCAGCAAACGAGAAAAGCAGACAAAGAATGTCACAAACACAGGCTGAGGGCGCAGCAAAGCAACATGCAGCCAGACTTGAGGAAGCTCATTTGCAAGCACATCATTCGTGTTTTACAACATCAGAAAGATGTTAACCAAAAACAGCAAATCTGCGTCAAATATGACTTTGTGGTGAGCAATCACACAATAACAGTCAACTTGCATTCCGGTACAACCCAGTGGAAGATTCTAGGTTCAGGCAGCATGTTCTCATTTACACAATGATGGAAGTTTATCCTTATTGCAATGTTCTGGAATTTAAGGGAGAAACCAAAGGAATGTTTTGTACCACTGAAAAAATTAAACTGCCTCAACTCAGAGAATAACAGTCAACTTGCATTCCGGTACAACCCAGTGGAAGATTCTAGGTTCAGGCAGCATGTTCTCATTTACACAATGATGGAAGTTTATCCTTATTGCAATGTTCTGGAATTTAAGGGAGAAACCAAAGGAATGTTTTGTACCACTGAAAAAATTAAACTGCCTCAACTCAGAGAACAGTGCCATTACAAATTTTGCTTGCTAGATATACTCTGCAATCAAAACATTTCCTATAGGACATCAGGAAATACAGTTCATGTTTCCAAGTGACATTGTTTGGATAAATGTTCACTTGTGAACACATCTCTGATTTAATAAAATTATCCATAAGCATTGTAAAACTAACCCGATTCCCTCAATGAATCCAGAGTGGAGCCATTTAAAATTTATCTTCAAACTTGATTTCGCCACTTTAAAGACAATGTAAATAAATTTAGGTTCATAACATGACATACGGACAAAAATAAGCTGTAATAACTTCAAGCATTTGGTTAACAAATTATAAATATCAGTTTAGGAAAGTTTTTCGTGTGTATATTTATACATTTTTTTATAAAAGATCATACGTGCAATGCAAATTATTTAACATACTGAAAATATGTCCTTTCTGTTAAACAAGACTGAGCCACAGCAACGCTTGGCAGGGTACAGCTAGTAATAAAATAATTTTTGAAACTCTTAAGATTTCTTTCACATAGTTTGCTAATGGAAAAATTTTCCCTTTGAAAGCATTTTGTGTATTAAAGTTCCCTGTGATATCCTAAAACTAAACTTTTATATCATTTTTTTTTTTTTTTTTTTTAATTAAGCTTTAATAGATACATTTTAAAATGGCTTCGTAAAAAAAAATTTTCCCAGCTTTAACAAAAAAAATTTTGAAGATTTCATTATAATATTTTCCAGAAGTGAAACTGCCTTTAATCTAAATTTTAAGTTCTCTCTTAAATATGCCTTCCAGTTGTAGAGAAATTAGCTTATTTGCATGATTTTCGGCTCATTTTTTAAAAAATTTCGATAACCTTTTTAGATTTTTTTTGCAGTAGAGCTTAAAAGTAAAATCTGTATTTTCTCTATGCAACTTAACATGAGTCTGAAAACTGTTTCAAATCAGAAATACAGTAAGATATTGAAATAATAAACATAATTTTAAAATATTCTTGTAAGTTTATCAAAATTACACATCAATCCTTGGTGGTGACTACAGTTGCTTAGATTTATTAACATTCATCTTAAACTTGGCACCATTTTCAAATTCTCCAATGAAAAAAATAGTTGTTATATTTTTAAGGTGAATATTCTTGTTTCGACTTTTATTTTATTTTTATAGTACCATATTACACTAGTGAATAAATATTGCTGTATTTGGTGATAGTATTATATAATCTTCATAGCTAAAAGTTTGATTTTGATACCCTACTTTATTCAAAAATTTTCTGTTAATAAAATAAGGTTGATCCCATATTAAATCTAATAGATTTAAATATACATGAACATATGTGTCATAAATATTTTTGAGTGAAATATTTAATCAGATGTTGATCTTGTATTTGACCATGGACTAGTAGTCATTTAAATACAATTCACAAGAAAAATATATTTCTTTTTCAAATGAGTCATTTTTTTTCATTAGGAAACAATGGACAAATCCAATTGTGGCAGTTTTTATTGGAGCTTCTTACTGACAAAGATTTTAGAGATTTTATTCAATGGGTAGGAGATGAAGGTGAATTCAAACTTATCAATCCCGAGGTAGTTGCACAATTATGGGGACAGCGGAAGAACAAACCAACTATGAACTATGAAAAACTTAGTAGAGCTCTTCGTTATTATTATGATGGTGAAATGCTAGCTAAGGTAAATATATTGTATCATTTAACTATATATTTAAGTTATCTTATTAATAATGTAATTTTTTTTATTTTATGAAAATTTTATTAATGTTTTTATTAATAAATTTTAGTAATATTTTTATGTGTAATTTTAAATATTATAAAAGGCAGATTTATTCTATTTTAACAAAGACATATTGTTGATCTTAACACAATTTAAATTTTCCTTTATATGCATCTTTTTTTTCCTCCCCAAATATACAATTAAATAAATTGTATGTATCAACTTTTTTATTAAATTGATATATATATAATCCATTTTATAGCATATGTCCTTATTGTTCTCAAAACTTGTCTTTCCTTGTTTAACTATTAAATGGATTTTTTTAATAAAAAAATGGAAAGTTATTTCTTTTTATTTTATTACATTGATATGTAGAAAGTTTTCATATCATGTAATTTGTCGCTGACATTGTTGAGTCACACGGGTTTGTGGCCTAGTGCTACTGAAGACCCAATATGTAAAGGGGATGGTGCATATTAAATCTGTCATAGCCCAAAACCCTCCCATTGGCATGGTGGGGAAATCTGAAGAGGGTGGCGCCAGTTCAGTTGTCATCTTTGTCAATTGACCACACCTCTAAATTACAAAGTCCATTCACAATAGCCTTTGTGTTGCTTCAAAGTACGATGTAAATTAAAATCAAATCCAGTAGAAGCGGCTTTAAATCAAAAGGAATTTCTTTTATTTACCTCGATCACATGCTTTTACATATCTCATGCATTTTATTTAGCAAAATTATTTGAGCCTTTTATTGTGTACAGTCAACCCTCCTGTAATCCAGTACTCTCAGAACACGGTTTCTATATAACGCGGAGCTGAAATTGCGACAGCCCTCCTATAACGCCGGTACTCTTACAGCGCAGTTTCCCTTTAACAACGTCCCATCAGTTATTTCTGATAGGGATAACGTATATTAGTGTTAGTTTTTTTTTTTTTTTTTTCGTGGGATCTCTGCTCAGCAAAAGTAAAACATTGTTTCAAATTTTGTGTAATGAACGCTAAAATATATATAGTGTAAATAATTTACATCTGGAAGTGTAATACATTAATATTACTTTCTGTTGTATTTATTTTATGTTAAAATCTTGCCACCACCTCTCCCTTCTAAATCTAGTTTTATTATGAAATAAAAAAAAGTAGTTATTACATTGATCGAGGAATAAATTAAAAGCGGAGCGCGTACTGAGGCATGGCGTAGACAAAACATAACAATTAAGGAATCCCGCCAAAAAGCACTTGGCACGTTGCACTCCTATATTAAATCAGTAACGCCAGTGGAGTTACTCTCATCTTTTGTATTTATTGGTCTCCATATAGCGCGGTACAAATGATGTGATTTGTACTATTTCTGAGTTTCTTATAGCGTGGTTTCCATACAATGCAGTAGAGGGTTTCCGTAGAATGCGCTACGAATTAGTCTTGTTTGTATGGTTAAATCCGAGTTTCTTATAGTGCGGTTTCCATATAACACGGTACGCACTCACCGCGTTATAGGAGGGTTGACTGTATATCATTTTTGTTTTCTGATCACATTTCTGGTATGTGTTTTAAAAATTAAATTATCATTTCATTTTCTTGAAAATATCACTTGGTTGTTTTGTGAAAAATTATTTGTTTAAATAAATATATGTATTAAACTATCGTATTTTAGAGCAAGGTGTGTTAGTTTGTTGTATTAAGGAGATATTTTAATTATTTTGTGAATAATTACAGCCATAAATTTTTTGTCTTTTTATTTTATTTATCTTCTAAATATTTGTTAAATTTTCTTTAACTTTTAAAATTTATTTTCAGGTTCATGGGAAGCGCTTTGTATATAAATTTGTTTGTGATTTAAAAAACCTTTTAGGATATGATGCATATGAATTAAACAAATTAGTCACAGAATGTGAAATGAAGAAAAATGAAAGTTATCATCAAGGTACTGTTTTAACATTCCAAACAGTTGATTCTAATTCTCCTTCATAGTTAAGGTATAAAAATTTCAGAAAAATATTTGTATAAAAAGGGGAAAAAATGTTATTTTTATGAATGGGATGAAAATGTTATTTTTATGAAGACATGGAAATGTTTGTTATTTTTTTTAACAAAAAGAAATATATGCACAAGATGGGCATGGGACCAATGTACATAAATGTGTTAATTGCCTTTATTGAGTATAAATCTGACTTTAAGGATTAAAGTATGTATATATTGTTATTTATGCATTTATATTTGAACTATTGTATAGCAAACAATATCTCATTTTATTGTATTTTTACTTGAAGACTAATAGAGTTAGTCTTTTGATGTTAAAATGATTAAAATTGGTATTAATTTTATCTTACTGATAATCTGAACAGAATTAAATACGTATATTCCTATGTTTTTAGAAATGCATACTCTTCTAATTAAGAGACAGCATAATATTCAATATTATTAGAAAAATATATTTGTAAGTTATATTTATTTGATTTACTGCTAATAAATATCTGTTGAAATCATGTGTTTATATATCCAAAGTATTCATTGTCTTTTTTTTTCTTTCTTTTCTGTATTTGCTGTGACTATTATGAAATGAAAATTGAGCGAAACTTATTATTATTAATTTTATGAATACTCGGTCAAAAAACTGCAATTGTAATGTGTGTATATGTAATTTTTTATCAATAGCCACATGTGATGAAGGCATTTCATTCATTACATGAATTAATTTAATGTTGTATCCATTCAGAGAGTTTTAAAACATAGGATTACTCAAAATGTAAAGCACATTTTTTACTTTGAAAGAGTTCAATACTTTTGTTTTTTACTTTTATTATTTTGATAAATAAAGTGTAATTAAACACTGAAGAAATTATACATGGTCGAAGACTAAAATATTTCTTAAAGTTTGACATTTTAAAATTCAACTCATATAATTGAAATAAAATTCTCTTTCTTTATGAATAAATATTTGCATTAACAAATAAATCATAATAGTTTTTGAATTTTAATTTTTATATTCTCATGAAGAAAATATGTTGTTTTAATTATGTAAATTTTTGTCATTTTATTAAGTTAAAGAAATTTTATTGTGATGTAATTAGTGAGATAATAATTAAAATAAATGTGAGATTAACAGCTACAATGACATAGTTCCTATGTCATTAAAAGTTCTTTCTCCTCTTTACAGATATTAAATTAATAAGAGACAGTTTTGGGACAAAGCTTACAGTTAAAGTTGCCAAATTATAGGAAACAGTTTTAGTTAATTGCTGGGGTTATTGTTAATTGGACTGAAAGTAATCCTATTCAATTTAAATCAATATAAAATGTTAACACATTATGTTACTAATAAAATCACTCTTTTTTTTAAAAAAAAAAAACATTGATAACGTATCCAATGCACTTATGATATAAAAAAAATTAAAATTTTTTTTTTTACATCTAAGCATTTTTAATGATTATCTCATACTGATAACCAATTATATTAAGAAAAGTATCTAGTAAATCAAATGAAGGAAAAGAAAGGACATAGTTAGTCATTCATTGGATTTTATACAAAACTTTAGGGAAAATTTCATATCCATTTCTCACTTTTAATTAATATTTTTTCTTGCTGCTCTGTGTGAATATTTTCTTCTAATTATATAATTGCCTTTTTCTTCCCAATTCTCATCACTAAAGTAAAACAGCTGTTTCACATTTCATTATGTATACCTATTAAGATTGATTAACTGCAGTCAAAAAAAATTCACTGTTTTTGCTTCTTTTTAAACATATTATTTATGAACTTTTAAAGTTATTCACCAGTCAGATACTGTTCAACAGTTGAATACATTTTTGTATTCTCTAACATATAAATAAACTAGTTTAATTGTAAAGTAATATTTTTTTCTGCCCTGGAGTGTATAGTTATTAGTAAATGAAAAAACGAGTATTTTTTAGACGTTTTACTATTGCAAATAATAACTATCACAATTTCAAGTATTTGAAAATTTTATGCTGTGGATTTATAAACAATATATAGTTGGACCTCTATTTAACAAAGTTGATAAATCCTGAAAAAAAGTTCATTATGTCAAAAATTTGTTAAATAGAGATTCATCCTTTAGCGTACTTTAGAAACCACATAAAGCAAATTTTAAATTAATGAACACTATATGTGAAAGGGAAAAAAAAAAACGTCCCAGAATACTCTATATTTTAAACTTTAAAAAATAATTCTGTATTCAAATTAGGGAATTTTAATGACATTTTCTAATTTTAAGCCTAGTAGAATTTTAAACATGTCTTATTTTATAACCAGTAATTTTCATCATACATTACCACATGCTTCCTTAAATTTAATTACTGATAAAAGTTGTTAATT
>BMAU01013738.1:0-10919 GCA_019973935.1 Trichonephila clavipes
TCTTAATCTGGTCTCCGATTTGAGAAATTCCGGTAACTTTTTTATTAAATTGAAAGATCATATTTAAAAAACCGAAGCTTTGACGCTGGACAGCCACTTTGACGATTCGGTGACCAAGCCAATCACTATTTTAGCCTTAAAAACTTACCAAAGTGACCCATTTAACCTGAAATTTTACCAGAAATCTAAATCTGGTCTCCGTTTTGCGAAATTCCGGTAACTTTGTTTTTAAATTGAAAGATCATCTTTAAAAAACCCGACGCTTTGAAGCTGAGCCAACTTATCGACGACTCGGTGACCAAGCCAATAACTTATTTTAACCTTAGAAACTTACCAAAGTGACCCATTTAACTCGAAATTTTACCAGAAATCTTAATCTGGTTTTCGGTTTGCGAAATCCGATAACTTTTTTAATAAATTGAAAGATCATATTTAAAAAAACCGACGCTTTGACGCTGGACAGCAACTTTACCGAGGATTCGGTGACCAAGCCAATCACTTTAGCCTTAGAAACTTACCAAAGTGACCCATTTAACCTTAAATTTTACCAGAAATCTAAATCTGGTCTACGTTTTGCGAATTTCCGGTAACTTTTTTAAAATTGAAAGATCATCTTTAAAAAACCCGACGCTTTGAAGCTGAGCCAACTTATCGACGATTCGGTGACCAAGCCAATAACTTTTTTTAACCCTAGAAACTTAACAAAGTGACCCATTTAACCCGAAATTTTACCAGAAATCTAAATCTGGTCTCCGATTTGCGAAATTCGGTAAATTTTTTTTAAATTGAAAGATCATATTTAAAAAACCGACGCTTTGACGCTGGAGCCACTTTCGACGATTCGGTGACCAAGCCAATAACTTTTTTTTTTTCACCCTAGAAACTTAACAAAGTGACCCATTTCCGAAATTTTACCAGAAATCTAAATCTGGTCTCCGATTTGCGAAATTCCGGTAACTTTTTTTTAAATTGAAAGATCATCTTTAAAAAAACCCGACGCTTTGAAGCTGAGCCAACTTATCGACGATTCGGTGACCAAGCCAATAACATCTTCAAAAAACCGACGCTTTTTTTTTCACCATAGAAACTTACCAAAGTGACCCATTTAACTCGAAATTTTACCAGAAATCTTAATCTGGTCTCCGATTTGAGAAATTTCGGTAACTTTTTTTTATTAAATTGAAAGATCATATTTAAAAAAACCGACGCTTTGACGCTGGACAGCCACTTTACCGACGATTCGGTGACAAAGCCAATAACATTTTTTTAACCTTAGAAACTTACCAAAGTGACCTATTTAACATGACATTTTACCAGAAATCTAAATCTGGTCTCCGTTTTGCGAAATTCCTGTAAATTTATTTTTAAATTGAAAGATCATATTTAAAAAACCGACGCTTTGAAGCTGGACAGCCAATTTATCGACGTTTCGGTGACCAAGCCAATAACTTTTTTTAACCTTAGAAACTTACCAAAGTGACCCATTTAACCCGAAATTTTACCAGAAATCTAAATTTGGTCTCCGTTTTGCGAAATTGCGGTAACTTTTTTAAAATTGAAAGATCATCTTTAAAAAACCGGACGCTTTGAAGCTGAGCCAACTTATCGACGATTGGGTGAACAGCCAATAACTTTTTTTTAACCTTAGAAACTTACCAAAGTGACCCATTTTACCCGAAATTTTACCAGAAATCTAAATCTGGTCTCCGTTTTGCGAAATTCTGGTAATTTTTTTTTAAATTGAAAGATCATCTTTAAAAAACCCGACGCTTTGACGCTGGACAGCCACTTTATCGACGATTCGGTGACCAAGCCAATAACTTTTTTTTTTTTTATCCTTAGAAACTTACCAAAGTGACCCATTTAACCTTAAATTTTACCAGAAATCTAAATCTGGTCTACGTTTTGCGAATTTCCGGTAACTTTTTTTTAAAATTGAAAGATCATCTTTAAAAAACCCGACGCTTTGAAGCTGAGCCAACTTATCGACGATTCGGTGACCAACCCAATAACTTTTTTAACCATAGAAACTTACCAAAGTGCCCCATTTTACCCGAAATTTTACCAGAAATCTAAATCTGGTCTCCGTTTTGCGAAATTCCGGTAAATTTTTTTTAAATTGAAAGATCATCTTTAAGAAAACCGACGCATTGAAGCTGAGCCAACTTATCGACGATTCGGTGACCAAGCCAATAACTTTTTTTTTCCACCATAGAAACTTACCAAAGTGACCCATTTAACTCGAAATTTTACCAGAAATCTTAATCTGGTCTCCGATTTGAGAAATTCCGGTAACTTTTTATTAAATTGAAAGATCATATTTAAAAAACCGACGCTTTGACGCTGGACAGCCACTTTACCGACGATTCGGTGACCAAGCCAATCACTATTTTAGCCTTAAAAACTTACCAAAGTGACCCATTTAACCTGAAATTTTACCAGAAATCTAAATCTGGTCTCCGTTTTGCGAAATTCCGGTAACTTTGTTTTTAAATTGAAAGATCATCTTTAAAAAACCCGACGCTTTGAAGCTGAGCCAACTTATCGACGACTCGGTGACCAAGCCAATAACTTATTTTAACCTTAGAAACTTACCAAAGTGACCCATTTAACTCGAAATTTTACCAGAAATCTTAATCTGGTTTTCGGTTTGCGAAATCCGATAACTTTTTTAATAAATTGAAAGATCATATTTAAAAAACCGACGCTTTGACGCTGGACAGCAACTTTACCGAGGATTCGGTGACCAAGCCAATCACTTTTTTAGCCTTAGAAACTTACCAAAGTGACCCATTTAACCTTAAATTTTACCAGAAATCTAAATCTGGTCTACGTTTTGCGAATTTCCGGTAACTTTTTTTTTAAAATTGAAAGATCATCTTTAAAAAACCCGACGCTTTGAAGCTGAGCCAACTTATCGACGATTCGGTGACCAAGCCAATCACTTTTTTTTTTAACCTTAGAAACTTACAAAGTGACCCATTTAACCCGAAATTTTACCAGAAATCTAAATCTGGTCTCCGTTTTGCGAAATTCCGGTAAATTTTTTTTTAAATTGAAAGATCATCTTTAAAAAACCGACGCTTTGACGCTGAGCCAACTTATCGACGATTCGGTGACCAAGCCAATAACTTTTTTTTTTTTTTCACCCTAGAAACTTACCAAAGTGACCCATTTAACTCGAAATTTTACCAGAAATCTAAATCTGGTCTCCGATTTGCGAAATTCCGGTAACTTTTTTTTTAAATTGAAAGATCATCTTTAAAAAACCGACGCTTTGAAGCTGAGCCACTTATCGACGATTCGGTGACCAAGCCAATAACATTTTTTTTATCACCTAGAAACTTAACAAAGTGACCCATTTAACCCGAAATTTTACCAGAAATCTAAATCTGGTCTCCGTTTTGCGAAATTCCGGTAACTTTTTTTTTAAATTGAAAGATCATATTTAAAAAAAAACCGACGCTTTGACGCTGACAGCCAACTTATCGACGATTCGGTGACCAAGCCAATAACTTTTTTTAACCTTAGAAACTTACCAAAGTGACCCATTTAACTCGAAATTTTACCAGAAATCTTAATCTGGTTTTCGATTTGCGAAATTCCGGTAACTTTTTTAATAAATTGAAAGATCATATTTAAAAAACCGACGCTTTGACGCTGGACAGCCACTTTACCGACGATTCGGTGACCAAGCCAATCACTTTTTTAGCCTTAGAAACTTACCAAAGTGACCCATTTAACCTGAAATTTTACCAGAAATCTAAATCTGGTCTCCGTTTTGCGAATTTCCGGTAACTTTTTTTTTAAATTGAAAGATCATCTTTAAAAAACCCGACGCTTTGAAGCTGAGCCAACTTATCGACGATTCGGTGACCAAGCCAATAACTTTTTTTTAACCATAGAAACTTACCAAAGTGACCCATTTAACTCGAAATTTTACCAGAAATCTTAATCTGGTCTCCGATTTGAGAAATTTCGGTAACTTTTTATTAAATTGAAAGATCATATTTAAAAAAACCGACGCTTTGAAGCTGACAGCCACTTTACCGACGATTCGGTGACCAAGCCAATAACTTTTTTTTCACCCTAGAAACTTAACAAAGTGACCCATTTAACTCGAAATTTTACCAGAAATCTAAAGCTGGTCTCCGATTGCGAAATTCCGGTAACTTTTTTTTTTAAATTGAAAGATCATCTTTAAAAAAACCGACGCTTTGAAGCTGAGCCAACTTATCGACGATTCGGTGACCAAGCCAATAACTTTTTTTTTTCACCCTAGAAACTTACCAAAGTGACCCATTTAACTAGAAATTTTACCAGAAATCTTAATCTGGTTTTCGATTTGCGAAATTCCGGTAACTTTTTTAATAAATTAAAAGATCATATTTAAAAAAACCGACGCTTTGACGCTGGACAGCCACTTTACCGACGATTCGGTGACCAAGCCAATCACTTTTTTTTAGCCTTAGAAACTTACCAAAGTGACCCATTTAACCTGAAATTTTACCAGAAATCTAAATCTGGTCTCCGTTTTTCGAAATTTCCGGTAACTTTTTTTTAAATTGAAAGATCATCTTTAAAAAAACCCGACGCTTTGAAGATGAGCCAACTTATCGACGATTCGGTGACCAAGCCAATAACTTTTTTACCCTTAGAAACTTACCAAAGTGACCCATTTAACCCGAAATTTTACCAGAAATCTAAATCTGGTCTCCGTTTTGCGAAATTCCCGTAACTTTTTTTTTAAACTGAAAGATCATCTTTAAGAAACCCAACGCATTGAAGCTGAGCCAACTTATCGACGATTCGGTGACCAAGCCAATAACTTTTTTCACCATAGAAACTTACCAAAGTGACCC
The DNA here is from genome assembly GCA_019973935.1 of Trichonephila clavipes. Taxonomy (NCBI): domain Eukaryota; kingdom Metazoa; phylum Arthropoda; class Arachnida; order Araneae; family Nephilidae; genus Trichonephila; species Trichonephila clavipes. The sequence goes on from BMAU01013738.1 coordinate 4,863, forward strand.
ATTTAACTCGAAATTTTACCAGAAATCTTAATCTGGTCTCCGATTTGAGAAATTCCGGTAATTTTTTATTAAATTGAAAGATCATATTTAAAAAAACCGACGCTTTGACGCTGGACAGCCACTTTACCGACGATTCGGTGACCAAGCCAATCACTATTTTAGCCTTAGAAACTTACCAAAGTGACCCATTTAACCTGAAATTTTACCAGAAATCTAAATCTGGTCTCCGTTTTGCGAAATTCCGGTAACTTTGTTTTTAAATTGAAAGATCATCTTTAAAAAACCCGACGCTTTGAAGCTGAGCCAACTTATCGACGATTCGGTGACCAAGCCAATAACTTTTTTCACCATAGAAACTTACCAAAGTGACCCATTTAACTCGAAATTTTACCAGAAATCTTAATTTGGTCTCCGATTTGAGAAATTTTCGTAAATTTTTTTTATTAAATTGAAAGATCATATTTAAAAAAACCGACGCTTTGACGCTGGACAGCCACTTTACCGACGATTCGGTGACAAAGCCAATAACATTTTTTTAACCTTAGAAACTTACCAAAGTGACCTATTTAACATGACATTTTACCAGAAATCTAAATCTGGTCTCCGTTTTGCGAAATTCCTGTAAATTTATTTTTAAATTGAAAGATCATATTTAAAAAAAACCGACTCTTGAAGCTGGACAGCCAATTTATCGACGTTTCGGTGACCAAGCCAATAACTTTTTTTTTAACCTTAGAAACTTACCAAAGTGACCCATTTAACCCGAAATTTTACCAGAAATCTAAATTTGGTCTCCGTTTTGCGAAATTGCGGTAACTTTTTTTAAAATTGAAAGATCATCTTTAAAAAACCGGACGCTTTGAAGCTGAGCCAACTTATCGACGATTGGGTGAACAGCCAATAACTTTTTTTTAACCTTAGAAACTTACCAAAGTGACCCATTTTACCCGAAATTTTACCAGAAATCTAAATCTGGTCTCCGTTTTGCGAAATTCTGGTAAATTTTTTTTAAATTGAAAGATCATCTTTAAAAAACCGACGCTTTGACGCTGGAGCCACTTTATCGACGATTCGGTGACCAAGCCAATAACTTTTTTTTTAGCCTTAGAAACTTACCAAAGTGACCCATTTAACCTTAAATTTTACCAGAAATCTAAATCTGGTCTACGTTTTGCGAATTTCCGGTAACTTTTTTTTAAAATTGAAAGATCATCTTTAAAAATCCGACGCTTTGAAGCTGAGCCAACTTATCGACGATTCGGTGACCAACCCAATAACTTTTTTTTTTAACCTTAGAAACTTACCAAAGTGACCCATTTTACCCGAAATTTTACCAGAAATCTAAATCTGGTCTCCGTTTTGCGAAATTCCGGTAAATTTTTTTAAATTGAAAGATCATCTTTAAGAAAACCGACGCATTGAAGCTGAGCCAACTTATCGACGATTCGGTGACCAAGCCAATAACTTTTTTTTTTTTTTTTTTCCACCATAGAAACTTACCAAAGTGACCCATTTAACTCGAAATTTTACCAGAAATCTTAATCTGGTCTCCGATTTGAGAAATTCCGGTAACTTTTTTATTAAATTGAAAGATCATATTTAAAAAACCGACGCTTTGACGCTGGACAGCCACTTTACCGACGATTCGGTGACCAAGCCAATCACTATTTTAGCCTTAAAAACTTACCAAAGTGACCCATTTAACCTGAAATTTTACCAGAAATCTAAATCTGGTCTCCGTTTTGCGAAATTCCGGTAACTTTGTTTTTAAATTGAAAGATCATCTTTAAAAACCCGACGCTTTGAAGCTGAGCCAACTTATCGACGAATCGGTGACCAAGCCAATAACTTATTTTAACCTTAGAAACTTACCAAAGTGACCCATTTAACTCGAAATTTTACCAGAAATCTTAATCTGGTCTCCGATTTGAGAAATTCCGGTAACTTTTTTATTAAATTGAAAGATCATATTTAAAAAACCGACGCTTTGACGCTGGACAGCCACTTTACCGACGATTCGGTGACCAAGCCAATCACTATTTTAGCCTTAGAAACTTACCAAAGTGACCCATTTAACCTGAAATTTTACCAGAAATCTAAATCTGGTCTCCGTTTTGCGAAATTCCGGTAACTTTGTTTTTAAATTGAAAGATCATCTTTAAAAAACCCGACGCTTTGAAGCTGAGCCAACTTATCGACGATTCGGTGACCAAGCCAATAACTTTTTTTTTTTTCACCATAGAAACTTACCAAAGTGACCCATTTAACTCGAAATTTTACCAGAAATCTTAATTTGGTCTCCGATTTGAGAAATTTTCGTAACTTTTTTATTAAATTGAAAGATCATATTTAAAAAAACCGACGCTTTGACGCTGGACAGCCACTTTACCGACGATTCGGTGACAAAGCCAATAACTTTTTTTTAACCTTAGAAACTTACCAAAGTGACCTATTTAACATGACATTTTACCAGAAATCTAAATCTGGTCTCCGTTTTGCGAAATTCCTGTAAATTTTTTTTAAATTGAAAGATCATATTTAAAAAAACCGACTCTTGAAGCTGGACAGCCAATTTATCGACGTTTCGGTGACCAAGCCAATAACTTTTTTTTTAACCTTAGAAACTTACCAAAGTGACCCATTTAACCCGAAATTTTACCAGAAATCTAAATTTGGTCTCCGTTTTGCGAAATTGCGGTAACTTGTTTTAAAATTGAAAGATCATCTTTAAAAAACCGGACGCTTTGAAGCTGAGCCAACTTATCGACGATTGGGTGAACAGCCAATAACTTTTTTTTAACCTTAGAAACTTACCAAAGTGACCCATTTAACCCGAAATTTTACCAGAAATCTAAATCTGGTTCTCCGTTTTGCGAAATTCCGTAATTTATTTTTAAATTGAAAGATCATATTTAAAAAAACCGACGCTTTGACGCTGGACAGCCACTTTACCGAGGATTCGGTGACCAAGCCAATCACTTTTTTTTAGCCTTAGAAACTTACCAAAGTGACCCATTTAACCTTAAATTTTACCAGAAATCTAAATCTGGTCTACGTTTTGCGAATTTTCGGTAACTTTTTTAAAATTGAAAGATCATCTTTAAAAACCCGACGCTTTGAAGCTGAGCCAACTTATCGACGATTCGGTGACCAACCCAATAACTTTTTTTTTAACCTTAGAAACTTACCAAAGTGACCCATTTTACCCGAAATTTTACCAGAAATCTAAATCTGGTCTCCGTTTTGCGAAATTCCGGTAAATTTTTTTAAATTGAAAGATCATCTTTAAGAAAACCGACGCATTGAAGCTGAGCCAACTTATCGACGATTCGGTGACCAAGCCAATAACTTTTTTTCCACCATAGAAACTTACCAAAGTGACCCATTTAACCGAAATTTTACCAGAAATCTTAATCTGGTCTCCGATTTGAGAAATTCCGGTAACTTTTTATTAAATTGAAAGATCATATTTAAAAAACGACGCTTTGACGCTGGACAGCCACTTTACCGACGATTCGGTGACCAAGCCAATCACTATTTTAGCCTTAAAAACTTACCAAAGTGACCCATTTAACCTGAAATTTTACCAGAAATCTAAATCTGGTCTCCGTTTTGCGAAATTCCGGTTACTTTGTTTTTAAATTGAAAGATCATCTTTAAAAAACCCGACGCTTTGAAGCTGAGCCAACTTATCGACGACTCGGTGACCAAGCCAATAACTTATTTTAACCTTAGAAACTTACCAAAGTGACCCATTTAACTCGAAATTTTACCAGAAATCTTAATCTGGTTTTCGGTTTGCGAAATCCGATAACTTTTTTAATAAATTGAAAGATCATATTTAAAAAAACCGACGCTTTGACGCTGGACAGCAACTTTACCGAGGATTCGGTGACCAAGCCAATCACTTTTTTTTAGCCTTAGAAACTTACCAAAGTGACCCATTTAACCTGAAATTTTACCAGAAATCTAAATCTGGTCTACGTTTTGCGAATTTCCGGTAACTTTTTTTTAAAATTGAAAGATCATCTTTAAAACCCCGACGCTTTGAAGCTGAGCCAACTTATCGACGATTCGGTGACCAAGCCAATAACTTTTTTTTTTAACCTTAGAAACTTTGACCATTTAATCCGTAATTTTACCAATCTAAATCTGGTCTCCGTTTTGCGAAATTCCGGTAACTTTTTTAAATTGAAAGATCATCTTTAAGAAAACCGACGCTTTGAAGCTGAGCCAACTTATCGACGACTCGGTGACCAAGCCAATAACTTTTTTTTTCACCTCATAGAAACTTACAAAGTGACCCATTTAACTCGAAATTTTACCAGAAATCTTAATCTGGTCTACGAAGAAATTTCGGTAACTTTTTATTAAATTGAAAGATCATATTTAAAAAACCGATTGACGCTGGACAGCCACTTTACCGACGATTCGGTGACCAAGCCAATTTTTTTTTTACCAAAGTGACCCATTTAACCTGAAATTTTTAAGAGTCTAAATCTGGTCTCCATTTCCGGTAACTTTTTTTTAAATTGAAAGATCAAAAAACCGGACGCTTTGAAGCTGAGCCAACTTATCGACGATTCGGTGACCAAGCCAATAACTTTTTTTTTTAACCTTAGAAACTTACCAAAGTGACCCATTTAACCCAGAAATTTTTACCAGAAATCTAAATCTGGTCTCCGTTTCGAAATTCCCGCAAAATTCTTGTAACTTTTTTAAATTGAAAGATCATCTTTAAGAAAACCAACGCATTGAAGCTGAGCCAACTTATCGACGATTCGGTGACCAAGCCAATAACTTTTTTTTTTTAGAAACTTACCAAAGTGACCCATTTAACTCGAAATTTTACCAGAAATCTTAATCTGGTTTTCGATTTGCGAAATTCCGGTAATTTTTTTTTAAATTGAAAGATCATTTTTAAAAAACCGACGCTTTGACGCTGGACAGCCACTTTACCGACGATTCGGTGACCAAGCCAATCACTTTTTTTAGCCTTAGAAATTTACCAAAGTGACCCATTTAACCTGAAATTTTACCAGAAATCTAAATCTGGTCTCCGTTTTGCGAAATTTCCGGTAAATTTATTTTTAAATTGAAAGATCATCTTTAAAAAAACCCGACGCTTTGAAGATGAGCCAACTTTATCGACGATTCGGTGACCAAGCCAATAACTTTTTTTTTTTCACCATAGAAACTTACCAGTGACCCATTTAACTCGAAATTTTACCAGAAATCTTAATCTGGTTTTCGATTTAGAAAAACTTTTTTTTAAATTGAAAGATCATATTTAAAAAAACCGACGCTTTGACGCTGGACAGCCACTTTACCGACGATTTGGTGACCAAGCCAAACTTTTTAACCTTAGAAACTTACCAAAGTGACCCATTTAACCTGAAATTTTACCAGAAATCTAAATCTGGTCTCCGTTTTGCGAAATTCCGGTAACTTTTTTTTAAATTGAAAGATCATCTTTAAAAACCCGACGCATTGAAGCTGAGCCAACTTATCGACGACGATTCGGTGACCAAGCCAATAACTTTTTTTTTTTTTCACCATAGAAACTTACCAAAGTGACCCATTTAACTCGAAATTTTTACCAGAAATCTTAATTTGGTCTCCGATTTGAGAAATTTTCGTAACTTTTTATTAAATTGAAAGATCATATTTAAAAAACCGACGCTTTGACGCTGGACAGCCACTTTACCGACGATTCGGTGACAAAGCCAATAACTTTTTTTAACTTTAGAAACTTACCAAAGTGACCTATTTAACACGACATTTTACCAGAAATCTAAATCTGGTCTCCGTTTTGCGAAATTCCTGTAAATTTATTTTTAAATTGAAAGATCATATTTAAAAAACCGACGCTTGAAGCTGGACAGCCAATTTATCGACGTTTCGGTGACCAAGCCAATAACTTTTTTAACCTTAAAACTTACCAAAGTGACCCATTTAACTCGAAATTTTACCAGAAATCTAAATTTGGTGTCCGTTTTGCGAAATTGCGGTAACTTTTTTTAAAATTGAAAGATCATCTTTAAAAAACCGGACGCT
>BMAU01013743.1:0-45000 GCA_019973935.1 Trichonephila clavipes
AGAGTCACTAGGAAAAAGATGACAACTAAGAATTTCTTGACGCTTGAAATGCTCAATTCAAACTTCCGTTGGATGCAGTAATATTCGCTTGTTACCAGAATCACCGATACCAAGGGACTGATGCCGATATCCCCGAGATTTTTGCATCCGAGAAATGGCCGAGTCCAGCTCATATAAATACGAAAATATTTTTCATTAAATGTTTTGCCGATGATGAAAGACGAGTAATGTTAGTGTCGCGATAAGTTACCAAATATATTTAAGTAACATTAGCCGGTTGGTCCAGTAAACACAATCATTTATTAAACTTTCTATAACACACAGAAGATATTGATTAATTTATATTTTTATCAATACGAAATATTTGTTCTGATATTTGTACTGCGTAATATATTTAATCTTTTTTCCTTGATTATTTGTTAAAATGGCTCGAAACACAGTTACTTATAAGATTAATATCAGTTGAACACTCGAGTTATGGAAAGCTGCAGTGTTTATAGCCGTCAGTAAATATCATAATATGGTTGTTTATATACTGCTCTCGCAACAAAAATAAGAATAGCGTGACAAACTTAAAGGATCACGATTAGCACAATTAGAAAGTGTTCGTTAATTCCCTTTAAATAAAGATATAAGAGATTCTTGCTATTTCACAACAATGCCTTTATGATATCTCTCCATTGGCGCCACTCACTATTCGCAAAAATTTTTCCCACATCTCAGCGCGGGCCGTTGGAATAGCGTCTCTATACTTGTGTCTCTCCCGATAGATTCTCATGACTCCGGCGACACTGTCTGGCGAAACGAATTACCGAGCTGCATGAGGTTCGAGAAAAAAGGATTCAACCTCAAACCTCTCGAGGTGCAGAGAGAAGAGTTAGTCCGGTAAAAGGTTTCTCCTCTTTTAATATTGAGACATGTTATTTTGTTATTGTTTATACGTCAAACAACAGAATAATAATATTTTTCTTTGTATTTTTTATGGCTGCTTTCTTTATTCTGATAGATTTCTTAATTGTTATTTTGTCTTGCCGTTGATAGATTAAATGAATCTTCCTCACTGAAGAGTCTTTCGTTCTTACAAGTTTAGAATTGTTCAGTTATAAACTGAAAAAGACTTAAAATGCGCTTCTCGACAGAGCTGTAACTTTCTTAGTCAGACTATTATGTTTGAAACAGCTGAAAGTTTTATCTATTTCAGAATCAAATTGACACATCCTCAGCCCATAAAAACCTGTATCTGCCAGGTATAATTGATTCTGGATTTCATGAGATAATCTGTTATCATAGGTAATAATTGATTCTAAGTAGATAAAACTTTTAGCTGTTTCAAATTTATATGAATCTATTTCAAGAAAAGGATTTGGGACTCTGTCTTTCGAAAGTAGCATATATTTTTAGTCCTTTTTTTTTCATTTATAACAAGACAAATTCGACTTGCTGCAATTTTAAGGGCAAGAAAGGCCTCTTTCTGAGTAGGGAGGATTCGAGCAATCTATTAATATCAACAGCAAAGGTTAAAAGTTGTACAGATTTAGAGAATATATGAATAGAAAATATTTTCATTTAGAAAATATTATTATTATTCTGTTATTGTTTGTATATAAACAATAACAGAATAATAATAATAATAATATTAAAAGGAAAAACAACTGCAGGCTCTTTTCTTCTCTCTACCCTCGAGGGGGACGAAGTTAGTCCCCTTTTTTCTCAAAGACCTCATTTTAATGAAGTAATTCGTTTCACCCGAGATTAATTAATCGCCGGAGTCGTCTTTAATGAGAGGGGAGAGAATCTATCAGGAGAGGGACGCAAATTATAGAGACACTTATTTGTAATTATGACAAAGTGTGGGAAAAGTTTTTCGCCAAGTGGGTGGGGTTAGATATCGCGCCATTTATTCTGGAGAACCATTACAAAGGCATTTGATTTGTGAATGCTCAAAGAATGCTTTCTTATATCTTTATTTAAAAATTTAACGACAAAAAAAACGACTCTTTTCTCATATTGTTACTCTGATATGTTCCTTCGTTTGTCGCATATTCTTATTTTTTGTTTTTTGAAGAATATTAGCGAATATATATAAACAGCCATATTTAATTATTTTGGTAACATGTATTTTGTAGCTTTTACGTAACTTCGAATGATGTGAGTAATGAATCTTATAAAAATAAATGAGTAGCAATGTTTCAATTATTTTATAAATAAATAAGGGAAGAAAAGTCGAAATATGTGCAGCAGAATAATGGAATAAAATAATTTGTATTCATATGTTGAATTAAAAAATCTCCTTAAATTGAAATAGTATGCTTCTGAAGCAGTGATTTATAGAAAAGTTTAATAAATGGTGTGTTTTATAGATTAACCAGCTAATGTTACTTAAATATTTGGGTAACTTATGCGTTACCAAACATTACTCGATCCTTCTATCATCGAGACTTGAGAATCTTAAAAAAACATTGTAGAAAATATTTTCGATACTCAGTTCCAGTGGCTTAGAAGTAGTGTGTCCACTTAGTAAGGCTGGACTCGGTACATTTTCTGGATGCAAAAATCGTAGGGATGCATATCATATGATTGTGTGGCGTGTAAAAGATCCCTTGAGTATCAATTTGATTCTGGTAATCTCAGCAAAATTAAATCACAGCAAATATTTACCATCCAACGAGAGTTTGAATTAATTATTTCAAGCGTCAAAATTTGGTAGCGAAGTTGTCGCTAGATGGTGCCACCATGAAATGACTCTCACATTTAGGGACTTGCTATGTCTGCGAAAGCTAAGGGGCTAAAATGCAGCCCATTAGAAAAATATTCAGTTACCATTCACGTCAGGTTATGTTGTTGATGTTAATAATTATTCCTTTTATATTCAAACAGTTATTATTCAGGGCTCAGTTACATAGGATAATTTATCACAAATATAAAAAAGTATTGCCCCGTTACAGTTTCTTCCTCTTAAATAGCTTATTTTAGTAACCGTTGCATTTTATTATTATGGGATTTCCATTAGATACAGTAATTATTCTACTTTTAAATCGAATACTTTTTCGAAGTTAAGCTGTTTCATAGTTGAGGAATAATTTTTAAACACACTGCGCACAATTTATTTAAAAAAATCTCAATGAGGTGAGGATTTCATTATGTTAATTTGTGTGAAACAGTGTTTTTATTTTTGTTTGTAGAATGAATGTTATCAATGCAAAGCTGCTTATAGAAAACTTATTATAATGCAAATTAAGTTTTATTTTATATTACGAATAAAAGAAAATTATTGTTATTTTCTAGTATAGATTAGAAAGTTGATATTGCCATACGTAAAAACATTCGTATTATCCAAATATCTTAGATCATTTAGACATCAATGGGCTTGCGTCGTATAATGGTAAATACATATGCATGTACTAATGGGCTCGTAAATTGTCCTGGAATATTCAATAGAATATCATATTATTCGAATATGTTGTGCATATACATTTATCTTTAATTGTACATCATAATGTAGCATCCTGATTCAGTGTAGCTGTAATGAAGCTGTTTGAGAATCAATAATTTAGGTCCTGCTGGTCCCCAAATGTATTTGATATTACTATGCAAGTGAGCTATTCCTTCACAGTGTTGCCGCTAGAAGGCTAAATTAGAGTAAGAAGAAAACGCTGAGTTTCTGAGCCAGTAGTTACTAATAATATTAATATGTTAAACTTAGAAATAAATAAATAAATATATATACAGTCAGGTCTCGTTTTATGCGGTAGATACGTTCTACCGAAAAACCGCATATAAAAAAAATCGTATTAAAAAAGACATTACTTGAATGGAAAAAGTAGGGATACGTTCCTTAGTTTTCTAAAATCGCATAAAACCAAAAAACAACTAGTTAAAATTAACTTAAACCGCATAAAAAAAAAATTGCAGAAATGGAAAAAAAAAAGGCTGCATGATAAATTACTTCGAAAATGTCTGAAAGAAATTCATACAAAAGCTAGAAAAAAAAACTTGTATTCAAACCTTAATTCATTTTTATTTTATGGAAAAGTAATACACATCCATAGTAAACCATCTCCTCCAATTTCATGTGCCAAATTAATTATTTCATCTGATAGTGTCGATATTTGAGTGGTTGTATTGTCTGTCACACATGCTGGCCAAATCTTTTTCCAACAGGCATTTAAAATTGTAGGTCTTATTTGAGCGGAAGCAGATGCAACATGAATTAAACAATCAAAAATAGAAAATTGTTTCCACACATCTTTCACTGTTTTGGACTCATTTTCTAGTTTATTCAAGATGAATTTGTACGTTGTCTTAATATAATATTTTTATGCCTTGATCTAATGCCTGAATAAGGCTTGTTGTATTGGGCGGAAGAAATACTAGTTGAACATTTAGTTGTTCTAATTCTGGATGACTTGCTGCATTGTCAACAATTAATAAAACTTTAAAATCCAGAGATTTTTCCTTCATATAGGCTTCCACTTCTGGTACAAAACAATTATTGAACCATTCTGTAAAAATAGCTGTTGTCATCCAGGCTTTCGGGTTAGCCATCCAATGCACGGGCAGTTGTTTTAAATCTTTACCTTTAAGGGCGCGTGGTCCATGAGATTTATTTATTAAGAGAGGTTTCAACATCCGATCTCTTGATGCATTGCTACAAAGTAATAAGGTGACTCGATCTTTACTTGCTTTATGTCCACTTGCAGTTTTTTTCATCCTTTGCGATGTAAGTACGATTAGGCAATTTTTTCCAATAAAGTCCTGTTTCATCAGCGTTAAATACTTGATCGGCAGAATAGTCCCCGTCTTAAATAATTTTCGCTAGCTCCTCTGGAAATATTTTTGCTGCTCCTTGATCTGATGTCGCACTCTCCCCTGTTATCTTAATATAATGAAGTGCATTTCTTTTTTAAGAACCCGGTTAGCCATCCTTTGCTAGCTGAAAATTCTTTCCTAGCTTGGGAAGTGGAAGTTGATGGTTCTGACTGTTTCATTGAGAGCTTTTTCTTGGATTAAATAACCACTTACAGGAATCCTTCTTTAAAATTGTTCCTCAATCCAATTTACGATGGCTCTTTCCGGTCTTTCTAATAATACATCCCTTGTGTACGATGCAAATTTGTGCTTAATTTTGTACCAGAAATGACTGATTTTCTTATTGTAGCTTCATTCTTTTTAATTGCTCTGACAGTAGGTTCGCCTAAATTAAAATGTTTTCCAATAGCCGTAGATCCTTCTCCTTTTCCTAAGCGATCTAAAATTGCAATTTTCGTTTCCAACGAAATTGACTGTCTTTGATGTTTTTTTTTCTCTCCATTGGGCCAAATAAAATCTTAGGAAAGAAATTTATAAAAAGTACACTTACGATTTTCTAATGAAAAATAAAACTTTACGTCACTCACTTTAAATCCAGAAATCAAAATCTGCTGCTTATTATATTGCGACTTAAATTCGCCACTTATTAAAGTGAAACTGTTATAAAAATGAACGAGGCACCGCTAAGAGATAACGTAATTTCGAAATAATGATATCGTATCGGTATGCTACTGAAATACAACTGAAATAACGAATGCGAATCTAAGACTGTCGCAGCCGAGCCGCAGACGTAAGCACCAAAAGGTACGGAAATTCTCGGAATACTACAATCTACGTCTCAGTATAAAAAATAATAATAATAACAAAAATCTAGAAATGTTTGGAATACAAACCGCACAACTTCAAAACCGCATAAAAAGAATCCGCATAAAGAGACCTGATTGTATATATATATGCATATATATATATATATTTATATGCATATAAATATATATATGCATATATATATATATATGCATATATATATTTATATGCATATATATATATGCATATATATATATATATATATATATATATATATATATATATATATATATATATATATATATATATATCTGATGCACATAGCAAGAGGGAGAGACCAAAAAGAAATCTCCTGAACTCATATAATCCTCCTTAAATTTTAAATTCTCTACAATAATATTAATATTGCATTTTAAAATTTCTCAATATTTCCTTTATTATTTTAACTTACTTATTTTATTTTTAATTTTTAAAATTTATTATTCATGAGTTTTTATTTCCTATTATTGTAAGTTCATTCAATAGCCTAGCGTCAGCTCAACTACCAATCTCAATTTTTAAGCACTACCGAGCACGGTCACTTCAAAGAAAGGTGACCCCACATCTAATACCAGGCTAGTAAAGAGTGTTTTTTTCCAGGTATAGAAGTTTAAGTTGGCATAACTTTCCAAGATGGTGACCGATTTAACAGCTGTCAAGTGATTTATTTTCAGTTTGGTTTGGCAATTCATCAAAACGATCATCAAGCAAGGCGTAGATTCGTCGAATGGGCCAAAACGAGATTGCCGTGGTTCCCGATTTTCATAAGCGTGTTTTTTAGAGGTATAGAACTTTAAGTTGCAATAAAACAACGATGTATTATTCGATTGACATGAATTTTTTTTATTCGAAAGATAATCTTATGGCATTACATTTTAAATATGATTTCTGGCATAGGACTGACACGGTTGGCTCGGATGTAGTCCAATCTGGACGTCCAATTTTCGATGACTTTTCCAACATTTGTGGCCGTATATCGGCAATAACACGGCGAATGTTGTCTTCCAAATGGTCAAGCGTTTGTGGCTTATCCGCATACACCAATGACTTTACATAGCCCCACAAAAAATAGTCTAGCGGTGTTAAATCACAAGATCTTGGAGGCCCATTCACAGGTCCAAAACGTGAAATTAGGCGGTCACCAAACGTGTCTTTCAATAAATCGATTGTGGCACGAGCTGTGTGACATGTTGCGCCGTCTTGTTGGAACGACAGCTCCTGGACATCATGATTGTTCAATTCAGGAATGAAAAAGTTAGTAATCATGGCTCTATACCGATCGCCATTGACTGTAATGTTGTGGCCTTCATCGTTTTTGAAGAAGCATTCCACCAGCCCATAAAGCGCACCAAACAGTCAGTTTTTCTGGATGTAACGGTGTTTCGACATACACTTGTGGATTAACTTCACCCAAATGCGGCCGTTTTGTTTGTTGACGTAGCCATTCAACCAGAAGTGCGCTTCATCGCTAAACAAAACTCGCTTATGAAAATCGACCATTATTTTCGAAATAAAATTGCACAATTTGGAAGCGTTGTTCAGGCGTGAGTCTATTCATGATGAATTGCCAAACTAAACTGAGAATAAATCACTTGACAGCTGTTAAATCGGTCGCCATCTTGGAAAGTAATGCCAACTTAAACTTCTATACCTGGAAAAAACACTCTGTATAACCAGAAACGGGATTGAGGGTTGCCTTACAACCCGTATGCTCGCAGAAATTTTCGATGCTTCTTGTGCTAGTAGTGTAGATGAATTGCTTATGAACATATTGGGAGGACGTGATTTGATGGACTTTGAATGTGAGGTGAATGCGGGAGCTCGGATGCTTCTAGACCAGTGCTTCTCAATGTTTGCGACCCACTATTCATTCATCATTTTCATCGCCCTCCATACAATAACAATGTATTGAATTCAAAAATACTATACTTTAATGCTACAGCAAAATACGACTTAAACATCTTAAGTGCCACCGGCGTATATAAACTCCTCGCTCAGCTAAAGCGTTATTTTTCAAGGATGTACATATACGTGTGTCCGAAGTAAAATCTTTTCTGAGTACTGCTATCCATAATATTATTCAGAAAGCTTTGAATTGCAATAAAAGAACCTTGACAGAGTGTTTGAGAAGGATGTACTTATTTCAGAGGATTTGCTTATTTATTCCTTTACTTCCCTTCCCGCCCCCATACATCACATAGGCAGGACTACGTGGAAAACGGTGGCTCTGGGGAGCGAATCGCGTAACTTTTAATCGACAGTTAAGATATTAGTTATAAACCATACAAATTATCAAGATTAGTATTAATTTTTGTATATCATTTTGTATATGATCAGACCTCATGATTGCACTGGTAATTATACTTGGTCATAACTTAGAATTGTTAAATTAATTATGAAATACATTGTGCAGTACTGATACATTTATAAGTGTATTATATCAGTGTAAATGTGTGTTTTATTTTTTAAAATGTCAAAATTTATTTTGTTTTTTTACTTTCAGAAAAAAAGCAATTTTTAAAAAATAATCTTTTTTGTTTCAATAGGCTCGCGTTTCCCTCGTAGACTTATTACGCCCTCAAAGGGGGCGCGTGCCACAGTTTGAGAAACGCTGTTCTAGAAAGTATTAGCGGAATGTTCACGAGTAGTAGATGTAGCTTAAGTGTATTAAGTCTAAGTTTGTCAGGCAAAAAGATTGGATCAGAAAGAGTTATTTGTTGTCGTCACCGAGTGAATGATCTGACGGAAAGTAGAGTGAATGAGTGTCTCGCTATAAGGTAACGCGAGAGCTACCGGCTACAGATTTGAACCATGGTCAAGGGATGAAGATGACACTTTAACTGGAAGATTACCCTCCTAGTTTTCACACAACACCACCCCAGATTTAACGCGCATCAACCCATCTACATAGCGCGTTTGTAGGGTCAGTAAGGCTTGAATTCATGACATGCCACCCACAAGTTCCTGATCTAGACCAGGGGTGGTGAACCTTTACAGATCAACGTGCCATTTTTTCTAAAAAAATGTTTAAAGAGGTATAGAAGTGCCATCAGATAATTTTGAGTTGTGACTGTTGGAAAAATAATAAAACTATATACTAACAAGTCAAAACTCATTGTTTACTACGAAAAAATACATTTTGCACTGTACAGTAGTATATGTTTTAGTTATACGTGTAATTCAAATTGAAAAAAAAACAGTGTGACTTCTGTTGTTGCAGATTAGATGACAAATACTTATACAGTACAGTCCCGATAATCCGAACAATATCGGACCGACCCCTGTTCGGATTACGTGATTGTTCGGATTAGCCGGAGTAACAGCGAAATCACTATTTGAACTGGGAGTACGGGTTATGTTGTACAATTTTTCATACTAAACATTAGTGGTTCTGTTCTGTAGTTTATTCCATTTTAAAAATTTGTACCATAACTTGATGTACAGTGCGTGAATATTAAATAAAGAACTGTTTTGAATTAAGGTTTATACTGTTTTATATTGAAATATTCACCGATTTTCATCCTTAAAATTATAAAATTTTTCCGCGGAGCCGTTCGGATTAACCGGATGTTCGGATTAGCCGTGTTCGGATTAGCGGGACTGTACTGTATTAGATTGTAAGATGTTATTTTTAGCAGAATGCATGCTGAATTTGAATCATCTGCCAAATGGTTTCTAAGCGAGTCTTTAATATGTTATTCAGTTCTGAAAATAATGACTCGCAGGTATACATAAATGAAAACATGATTATAGTATCCGACAACGTTCGGATTCCTGATTTTGCAAAAGCGTATAAATGGATAATATTTATGATATTTAGTGTCACTTAGATTAGAATACATGTATAAAATTGTTTTAAAGACATTTTGACAAAAAATGATTTAAATACAATATTTCGGCAAAAAATTAACTTAGAACAACCTTTTTTCAAAATGTTCTCCTTTTGTGAAAAATTCTTCTATTATAATAATATTTTGCCTGTATATAGCTCAGACCTCTGTACAGAGGCTCAACTAGAATTTTTGAAATATATAACTTAGAAGTGGGTTTATCCATGTTGTACGACAACAGAGGGGATAAATTTTAAGAAAAAAACGCCGATAATTATTTCAATTAGTAGTAACTCTAAAAATAATGTGAATTTTTCAAAATTTATTGTTGAGCCTCTGTACAGAGGTCTATATACAGGCAAAATATTATTATAATAGAAGCATTTTTTACAAAAGGAGAACATTTTGAATAAAGGTTATTCTAAGTTAGTTTTTTGCCGAAATATTGTATTTAAATATTTTTTTTTGTCAAAATGTGTCCTTAAAACAATTTTATACATGTATTCTAATCTAAAAGACACTAAATATTATGAAAAGGATCCATTTATGCGCTTTTTTAAAATCACGGTTCCGAACGTAGTCAGATACCTTAAAATAGAATGAGCCAGCTTCTTCAAACCGTTAAATGTATCTGGAATCCGTTTGACAGACGCTCTTCAACGTGTAACTGTTCCAGAACATAAAACACACGTCTTTGTTACCTTTACTAATCATGCTGTATTTATCGGTCCACCAAGTTTGAAATTCTCTGTTGCACTAACTATCTTGCACTTTTTTAAAAACTTTCCATGTTAAATAACGGTTATTAGTCATAAATATAACAAATAAACTTTAAAATACAGTAGTGTCAATGAAATTCCATATGCTTTGCATAGAAAAACTTCACTTCCTTAGCCATTGCTGTCCACGACTTAACTAAGGTAAGACAATAACAAACGATCGCGACAAATCACTCGTATTGGATCGTAATACTTCACTGTGAACTTAGTTATTTTGAACTAAAATGCAAACCATTTTGATCAGTGGCGTACCCAAAATATTGTGTCACGTGCCATCAGTGGCACGCGTGCCATTGGTTCGCCATCCCTGATCTAGACTATTGTGGCCCTGGTGGAACGAAGAATCTCCAGAATTGTGAACAGAATGGTAGTGCAACAAATTGCATTTGATATTAATCAAGTGCTGGCTCAAAGTATTTCTAAACACAGTGTTTACATACTATATGCATTGAATGTGCAATAAAAGCCTATGGCCAGTATGAACAACGTTGCTGGAAGCAACAAACAGAATAAAACATCTCAAATTCGCTCAGCCACACAAATATTGGATATCAAACAGTTGGAAAAGAGTAATATAGCCTGATGAGTACATCATACAAATAAGCATTTTAGAGTTCAGCAAGCAAACAGCAGGAAAGCATGAGTCTTAAATGCATTGTTAAAATACTTCAATCTGGTGCAAGCAATGAGATGCTTAGGGGGAAGGGCATGTTTGCTGGAATGCTTTGGATCTTTTACTTAGTGATTTTAGTTGTCTGAATAATATATGACAAAACGTTGTAGCTGGTCAGGCACATTCTGTAATACTGCTGATTAATTCCAATGGCAATGGCTTCTTTTATCAAGTTAATGAGTCCTTTCCATACTGTTGGTAATTAACAGCACTGTTTTGAGTAATATAATGGAGAGTTTACTTTGTTGATATGGCCTCCCAAATCCCCAGATTTTAATCCTACAGAGCATTTGTGGAATAAAGTTTAAAGATCCATCTAATATTCAGTCCAATAACTAACCAATCTCATTCAGAAAGTGTGTTTAAGCATGATCTCAAATTTTATAAATGACTCAACATATGTATACCAAAAAGAACGACGCCTGAATAAAAGACAAAAGGTGATCTAATAAAGGGGATCAAGATGGTCATAGTAAAGCACTCATAGCATAACTTAAGAGTATGTAACAGTACACCTCCTTATTCCTCATGATAAACTTTGGGTGGAATTAAAAATCACTCGATTTAACCATATTCTACCTTGGCCTCTCCCATAGAAATATCATGGTGCTAATTTTCTATCGTAGCCAAATAAAACGAATCTCTCTCTCTCTCTCTCAGTTTCTAATAATATTCAAAATTATCAAATTACATACATTTTACACTCCTCGTTTAGAGTTCAAATAAATTATTTATTTACTGTTGTTAAGCCTTTGTATATTTCATGAATTAAAATAAATAAACGAATCTTAATAATCTACAACCATACTAACAATGCATTATCTTATTTCGGAAACGTGTATGTTCAATGAATAATGAAGGAATTTCCAGACAAACTTGGATCAATACCTCGTTATCATAAACTGTAAGGAACTTATTTCTGTCAAACAATCCTATTTAAGTATAGTGTGTAGCGACTCCATGTATGTTTATTGTACAAGAGTCTTTCCAGACAAACATAAATCAATATCTTAAGTATAGTTTGAGTCTAACATACATTTGATAAGAAAATAAGATTACAGACGTATTTATAATAAAGCAGAAACTGAGTGAGGAAGTATCTAATAATATTTAGAACTACAGGCATAACAAAGTTTTGTAACTTATGCTGCAATTTTAGACTCTGAAATGAAAGGAGTTGATAAACTGTGACAATGTTTAAACAGGGTTTGTGTGGATCTACTGGAAGATATTATTTGAACACACAGGACGAGATACTTATTCAATTGACATCTATTCAACGAAAATTGAATTGATACTTATTCAATTGCGTAGATTACAGAAAAATCTCTGTTTTGAATGTTGAGTAGGATCGAGACGTTTCGTGTGAGCTATCGCTTTAAATTGACTGATAATATGTTCAAGAACTTGCGTCTCATATGTATTTCAGTTATCTCTGAAATTTAAATTCAGTATGGGTTTCTTTGTCTTCCTCCGTCACATATAGACATGCTTTATTTTAATGTCAGTTCTTTCTCAGAAAAACTTAAAAGCTAATACAAAGGAAAGTTTGAAAACGTTTGGGGATGTGAAAAAACGTTTCAAATTTGATTGTGTTTTCGTTTTAAATTTGCTAACATTTATGAAGGAAGACTCTTTAGGCTAGAAAGTAGAGTAGCTAAGATATATTTTTATGCTCTAATCCGAGCATTCACTCATTAATATAAATTGAATCTTGAGGGGGGAGAAGAGGAGCGAGAATTCCTGAGTTGATTAACTTCTTCATGACGAAAAAATAATCTTACATTTACCGTAGGTAAGTTCTTCGAAGTAATCAATGCATAGTAATGGTAAATAATAAGTGAATTTCATTAAGAATGAAGTACCCCATTTTCTATCTTTGAAGGTACAATAATTTCATTCAGCTACGTTACGGATGTTAAATCTATATAAATAAAAATGAATGTTTGTGTGTGTTCTAAATCGTTCATTTGATTAGAATGAAACTTTGAGGAATAGTCGGACGCATGCCCGCGAAGGTTTCCGAGTTAGTAAAATTGACCCCTGCGGGGGCTTAAGGGGTGTTATATATTTCCGTTTTTGAACTATTAGACATACAAACTTGAAAATTTGATGCGCATGTTGCTTTCAAGGATTAGAGGTCCGCTACAAAAAATGTTGTGCGAAATTTAACCTCTAAGGAGTGTTAGGGATAAATATATTGCCGTTTTTGAACTATTAAACCTACAAACTTTAAATTTGGTGGGCCTGTTCCGTTTATAAAGTTGAGATTCGCTACACAAGGGATTTTACAAAAACTGAACCCCAAGGGGGTGTCGCGAGGGCTTAAGCGGCGTTATTTATAAATGTTCCCGTTTTTGAACTGTTAAACTTTACCTGCTAGAAATTTGGTAGGCACATTTCTTTCATGGAGTAGAGATCCGCAACGAAAAGTGTTTTGAGAATCGACCCGAAAGATCGTTGCGAGGGCCTAATGGGTTTTAAAAATAAATACTACTGTTTTTAAACTTTTAAACAGCCTTGAATTTATTTTTTTTAAAATAAAGATAGAATTTTTTGGAAATTGACACCTATTGAGAGAGAAGGGGGAGGGGTTACTGGGACTTATTTTTTTAAAAAAAATTCTTTATCGAACTATTACTTACCGCAATGAAATTTAGTATGCATGTTACTTTTGCTGAATGGATATTGCTAAGGAAGGATTTTACGGAAATCGACTCCTAAGTGGAAACGGGGATCTTTTGCGGCGTATTGATAAAAAATTTCCCATTTTCGAATTACTAGACCTACAGTAATGAAATCTGGTATGTTTATTTCTTTGTTGAACTGAAATTCGCTAAGAACTGGTGTTACGGAAATCGACTCTCAAAGGTGGTTACTGGAGCTTGTTGATAAAAAATCCATTTTTAATCTATTCGATTTAGATTTGAAATTAAGCAAGCGTGTGTTTATTTTATTGAGTAGAGATCCACTAAAAATGAGTTTTGTGGAAATCCACTTGGGAGAAGGTTACGAGAGAGTAAAAGATAATCCTATTTAAATTTTAGAAATTATTATTTGGAAATTCTGTCCTTTTTAAATCAAGAATCATAAGAATATTTTTCAAAACAATCGAATTCTAAATGCTAAGATATCAATAATTTATGTATATAAAAACAGTATATATTCATATAACATGATGAAATATCAAGCGAAACGGGTGGGTAACGGCTAGTTTATAATAAATCACAACATTCTATACTTGAAATAATCACCATTTCTTTTTACAGAGATGGTCAACTATTATACAAAAACAGGTATTGCTATGAATGTAATCTATATAAAAGATAAAAGTAGCTCACTCATACACTCATGACGGGATTTCCGGAACTATTAGCCTTGAAATTTGGTAAGCATGCTTCCTTTTTTGTTGAGTAGAGATCCACTAAGAACGAGTTTTGTTGACATTGATTCCCGAGGGTAGTTTTGGGAGTTTTTATGGAAAAAAATTTCAGTTCATGAACTTTTAGACCCACAGGCATGAAATTGTTAAGAGGGTTCATCCATGCAATGGCGTGTTTTTTAAGCATTTTTAGGGAATTATTTTTGGCAAATAGTAAAAAGATAGAACTTTAATTTTTTGTCATGTATTTATATGTATTTAAAGAATATGTATATAAATGTTTAGCCAAAAATATTCAATAGAATGTGAGTTATAACCCTCTTAACACACCCGCCTCGAAAAATTGGACGCCCACTTCCTCCACGAATCCGGCTGATTGGCTTATCTGAAATAAAAAAAAACATTAACGGCGTTTTAATCTGCAAGCTTAAATGCACCAAATGTTGACTACACTCAACTGAAAATATCGAAAATTGGATTTATGGTAGACTTCTGAAGAAAAAAGTTTCGAATTTCTTGGGGTTTTGTTGTTACGTTTTTGTTATAAAAAATAGAAATATTTTGAATTTTGGAATGATCGTAGTTCACATTTGGGGCGTATATGCGTGCTGAGTCTACCCTATAGATATAAAGTCATTCGGTTAAACCGTTCTTGAGATATGATGGAGGAAATTTTGAAAAACACAGTTTTGAGAAAAACGCATTTAAAGTTTCAAAGTTTTTTAAGAGGATTAAAAAACAATGAAAATCTTAACTTAGCGCTACGAATAGCTGCTCTGCTAACACCTGCTTCCTTATAACGGCTTCGAATTTTAAAAACTCACTTTACTACCATATTCTAGACATGTTAAGGAAGCAATTTATGAAAAAATATTTGATTTTTTGAACCTATCACATGGGTGAACCCCCTTAAACATGTTTATTTTGTTGAGTAGAGGTCTACTAAAAATGGTCTTACTTTTAGTCTTTACTTTTGATGAGATCAACTTGCGGGGAAGAAGAGGGGTGGCACGAGAGCGTAAACGATAACTGTACCTCCATTTTAGAAATTCAAGTCATGCACTTTTCAAATCAATAGTTATAGGTCATAAGAATGTTTTTTAATGCAAGGGTGTACTTAATGCTAAGATTTCAATAATTTATAAACAATACATAATCATACAACGCTATGAAATGCCCAGCGAAACGATCGGATAAATTCTAAGTAGTGTTGAATATAATAGGAATATGAAAATTACGTAATCTTTTTTAGGAATTGGTAAACGAAAGTTAGCTAGCTATGGAGAATGAACTGTAGTTTTATAATTTTTTTTCAAATAAATATGATTTCGGATTATGTGATGGGTTCTATCCACGAGTGTTTCATTAATACTTTTGGGGAAACTATTCTCTAACTGTGATTTGAGTTTAAAAACCACTTTCCGTAGAGATCACTTAATTCTATGCTAATGTAAATGCTATTTAAATCTTCACTATAAGTTAATCGTGTTAAGTTAATAGTGGAACGTGAATTGAGAATAGGGAGTCACGCGCGTATTGAAATTAATACTCAAACTTAGCATCCAATCAGAGCAGTGGGAGAAATATATGAGTTTATTTGTACAAAGCTGTTACAGTTCATTTAGGAGTTGCCAAGTGTAACTATAAGCTGATCAAGAAATAAAATATTTTGAATAATATTATAAGTTAGATTAAAAGTTTTTTTAGATTAAGATTGCTCAAAAAGGTAAGGAATTAGTTGTAAAATGCTCATAAAGTAATAAACCCTTGATAAAAGTAATTATTTTTTTAAATAATGTATGCTTCTTTCCTGAACCCTCTTACATCTGCAACTTTTGGATTGTGACAACTATACTATGGGCAACTGGTTGTAGACATCATACATTTTAGATCAGGGTTCTAAAATTTTATACAAACCCATTTTAACATATACAGTTGAACCTGTTTTTGTGCAGTAGATAGGGACCACATAAAAATAAACGCACAAAAATATTCCAAAATTTCATAAATTCTTTCATATAACGAACTAATTCATGGAAATACTACAGAATATTACTTTATGAGATGGATAGGGACCGCATAAAAAAAGTCGCATTTATAAAATAGGCCAATTATTCACGAAATTTATGTAAGAGTACTTCCATAACAAAATAAATAATTAAATATTACACATGGAAACATTTTTAAAACATATAGTTCCTCATTGTATACACGGATAAGTTTTCAAAATGCACATACATAATACTTTACTACTCATCGTAATTCAAAGCCCTGTGATGAATAAGTTCAAAATCGCTTTCGTCACTTACAGATACAATTTCAATTAGTTTATTTTTTTGACAACATAAAGTAAGAGATAAATTTTAGCGACGAAGGTCGGGTGGTCAGTTGCTTGTAAATGTCACGATAACCAGATATACATGATTGAAGCCGTTTTTAGAATTTTATGCTTCTTTCTTAATTGGTATCTATTTTAAGAAAATGCTTTTCCAATTTGTTGGAAAGCTGGATCTCTGCATATTTTTATCCGCTCTCAAAGAAACCGGTTCTTTTTGTCCGTCTTCATAATCTATCAAATTATTGATAATGTCACTGTCATTGAAAGTTTCGTCTTCAATCAAGCGTGGGCTGCTGGAGCGTTGAGTGAAAGCAAGTAAATGCACATTGTCGGGAGATTGTTAAAAACAAATGAACAGAGCGTCTTGAAATGTCTACATTTCAGTGGTTTAACGTACACCAACGTATCACGGGGGAAGGGGCAGGACTCTAGGAACCCAAGGCCTGACTAACGCTAAATACGTATTTACCCAATTTATAAAATATCAATGGAAAAACCTGACTTTCAGCGGAGGGGATCCTAACACTCTCCGTTACAGCACTGGTAAATAGATAGAAAACATTACAGTGGCCCCAAAACATTTAGTGCTGCCACGGGGGGCAGGACTCTATGGGGCCCAAGCCATGACTAACACTAAATACGTATTTACCGAATTTATAAAATATTAAAGGCGAAATCTGACTTTAAGGGGGAAGGGGGGGTCCTAACATTTTTCGTTACGCCACTAGTAAATAGATAGAAAACATTACAGTGGTGCTAAAGCCATTGAAATTCATACACAGCATAAAAAAGATCACACATAAAAAATCACACTAAACAAATAACGCAAAAATAAAATCTCATTAAAAAAGAGACCACACAAAATCAAGTTCTACTGTATTACATTTTCTAGCATGCACATAATGCCACGTAAAAATATTTGAAGCACAGTCAAACTGGATATATATCGATAATTTTTGTTCTATTTTTTCCCAACTTTGGTAAAAAATAATAAATAATCAATGTTAATAATTTTCAATACAGTTTACTTCCAACTAATTTAATTAGTTCCCTTTGCTTTATTTAATTGCCAGAAATGAATTCCGTTATTTGAATGTTTAAAAATAAATAAGAATATACAGCAGCAGGGATGGCAAACCAATGACACGTGACAGTTACTAGGGCACGTCTCCGATCAAAACGGTTAGCATTTTAGTTTAAAATAACAAAGTTCACTATGAAGTATTACGAATAAACGCGAGTGATTAGTCGCGTTTTTACAGACATATGCCAACATTTCAAAGAATTGAATATAAAGCCTCAAGACAAAAGTAAAAAATATTATCTTCAAGAGGGATCTCAATGCTTTTGACGCTAAATTGCACATTTTCAGAAACGATATTATTACAAGGAACTACTAGTACTTCCCGAACTTGAAAAAATCATACGAAAAACGTATCCAAAATATTTACTGCTATACAGTGCAAAATGTATTTTTAATGGTAAATAAAGAGTTTTGAGTGGTTAGTATTTAATTTTTTTTTTATTATTTCCCCCAAAATCACAAGTCAAAATTATTTGACGGCAGGTCCATACCCCTCTAAACAGTTTTTTAGAAAAATGGCACGTCGATCCGAAAAGGTTCGCCACCCCTGTACTTCAGTATGGGTACGTGGCAAATATTCCCTATTTAGGGAAAACTTTCACACAGTCACAATTTCCTGCTTCTTTCCTTACCCATTTTAATACACTCTCGATCAGAAACCGGAACAGCAGTTAATCTTCATTAGCAGCGGCTCTTCCCCATTCACCGGAGAAGGTCCGATGCGTCCTCCCCCAACTCAACAACTACCGGATCCGATAGGGAAAGGTCAACTGTAACTCGCAACTCCCGCTACGGACGGGAATAAGAATTGATCCCATTCCATGTGATTAAGCTCCGGGATAAAAAAAAAAGAGAAGCCGGATCCAGAAAATCCGATCGATCTGAATTGGGGTGAAGGGAACTAAGACATACTTACTCCGAGGTTGGTTTTTCTTTCTTCGAACAATCATTCGTTCTTTTTTTTTATTTTTCCTTCCCCCATCCTTCCAATGGGAATTCCGGTTACAGTGAAAGGAAAAGACCAGGTCATGGGGAATTTCAGTATTGTTCTTCGTGATTGTTTGCTGATAGACGAACATCGGTTTCAATATTGCATTTGAGAAAGATGGAGGTGGCTTTTGGAAGGAAGACGGAGTGATTTTCTTGATGAGAGGGTGTGTGGGAACGTGTGTTCTAGAGTGGAATGGGATGTTGAAATGTTCCACCAGGAGATGTTCTTGCAAATGAGCTAGCTGTTTCGTTGATTGTAGAAGAGTAGTTACTTGAGTTAATGGTGGATATGTCGATTTACAGAGATTTAATGGATTAGAACAAGGAGAAAGAGATTTTAAATGTCACAAGGCTACCTTAGATTATTTGTAACTTGTTAAGGCTGTTTTAGTTTCTAAGAAATCTGGCAAAGCTGCATTCAGATTATCTTCTTTGTATTCATATTGAAAATGTACGCTGTAAATCTCCCTTTTATGTTACGAGAAAATCTCTAAAGATTTTGTTCTATATTTATATATATAATTAAAATTAAACTCCGCTAATTATGGTTACAAGTCTTATATTAAATTTTAAATATATCTCTTCCCCAGAAAAATATAAGAACGGAACGAAATAAATAATCATTAGTAAAATGCTGATTTTAAAATGAAACGTAGAGAAGCGATATATATCTTAGATACATTTATATTGTGTTTGTGTTAAACTTTATTTTTGTAATGATGGAATTTTGTTGTAAGATTTTATCTTAAAATTTCATTGCTGTATGTAAGAATTTAATCGCCATTTTATGGGTAAAATGTCTATAATCCAAGAAATCGATATTATTATCTTATAATATTAGAAAAAATATGTATAAGATTCCTTATATATTGAAGTGTAAGACTACATTAAAGTAGGAGATGAAAATAAAGTAGATGAAAGTAAGTACAATAGACGGCAATAAAAATAAACACAATTTGAATGATAGGAATGGAAAAAAAGATATTTCTAAGAAATTATGAATTTATTTAATAAATTGAATTTGAAAGTTTTTCTAAAAGCTACAGATTTTCTACATCTGAATTGAAATACAATTTTTTAGATTAATTTATAATTCCATCGAAAGATAAGGAAACAAACGGCTTGATTCCTTTTATGAATTATAATAGAGTGATGGCTTACGACATATTAAAACATTCCCGAATTTTAAAAATGATCCAAAGTCAAAATAACTCATTCTAAATAAAAATGATTAACAATCTTATACATGTAATAGGCATTTTAATACTGTTTACGTCCATATAAAGATATTTTTTAAAATATTTAATTAGAAAATCAAAGAAAAAATTGTTTTAAAGAGCGATTTATTTGATTCATCAATTGCATGATTTTATTTATAGAATGATTTGGTTTCAATAAAAAGTAGCAATACTAATTAAAGAGAAAAACCATATATTCCCTTCAAGCTGATGTTGATTCTCCTATTGCACTTGAAAATAAAGACCCGAATAGTTCAATAAGTTTTCGTATAAAGTATCATTAGATAATTTAATCTCTCTGCTAACTCTAAAAGAGATTCTGTGAAATTTCTATATAAAGTTTTACTCTTACAAACCTAGTTTATTAAAAGTATTTGACATTAAAAGTACCCCAAATATTTTTTTATTTGAAATTTAGGGTTTGGCCAATTAATTGAGTAATTTTCTTGAATTGTATCACATTTTTAATTAATATAAAACTTTTTTGTTTTAATTAAAGGGATGTCTGAGATGCGTCAAGAGCATTGGCAATAGTCCAAAACCAATTTTTTATTAAAAAGCACCTCCTGGCGACATATACTATTTTTCGTGTGTATCTAGGAACTAAGAAGATATACCCCTTATTATTTTAGTTCATAAACTCTCAAAGAATTTTAGCCAAGTTATTGAGTCAAATTTAAAGTTGCTACTTTAATCCGTTCAAGTGTAAATTTATAAACATTTGGACTGATAAACTAACTCTATCAAATATTTCATTCCTTGTAATAAGATTGCAATAATAAATCAAATAAATTCTGTAGCTTAAAATTGCCCTTAATATGTTAGATAGTATTTATATAATCATGTATATAGGAAATTAGTTATTCTACTCCTATCCAAATACAAAAAGAAGGCTCAATTATTAGATATGAATTGTTAGATTTTTTTTTCAAAAATTAAACGTATTGTTACCGGAAATATTTTGATGCCAATTTTTTGTGAATCAGTATTTACAACATTAACCTCACTTTAATATCTCGTAATACAGCAATCAAAAATAAGTGACTTGAATTTTTCAGTACTATAAGAAAATTTACTGAGTCATTATAATCGTCATTAAAATATTTTCAAAAAGTGAAGAAGGAACGTAATTCTGGATGAACTTGAATTACTTTCTTCTCTTTAGGATAAAACTGTTCTTCTTCTGTTGGCATAATGCCTCTGGGGGGGCGAGGCCTTCTCAAGAACCCTCTTCCATTCCGATCTCCGCTTGGGAACAGTTCTTCAATTAGTCATTCACACAAATCAGCCCATCTCAATTGGGCCTTCTCTTAGTTCTAGTTCAGTAGATTCGTAATTGAAAATTCTGAAAGTAAAGGTATACGGCAGATGTGTCTCGTAAACCTCAAACAACCTATCTTGATGGATTTAATAACATCTGCTTCATTAAATAGCTCATATAAATCAAGATTATATGACATTGTCTCCAAATTCCATTTTCATTCACAGCACCAAAGATGGCTGAAGGACTTTTCGCTCAAAGAAGGCTGGCTGTTCAGTCTGATTTAATAAAAATCCATAGGTAGGTAAAGAACTGATGATTGTTTTAAATAGCGCGATTGTGTGTGTGTATGTTTGAAGTCTTTTAATCAATTTTGATTTAAAGAAAACTCTTAGACCATGAAGACAGCGATTAGCAGCAATAATACGTTCTTTAATTTCAGCACCAATGTCGTTTAAACTTTGCTTCTAGACTCAGAGAAACTTTATAGCGTTAAAATCGATGAATTAATCTTTCTTTAAGGAAAAAAAAAGAACTTCGATGAAATTAACAAGTCGTTCACGAATTTAAAATGGCTGGTAGATGCGAGATTTAATTGTAATGCTAATCCCTGCGCAGGAGTGTTTAGAATAAATAATTTTTATTTATGAAGGATATCTGCGTAAACTTCGCAATTAATCATTATATGCAAACTCGGGTGTTTTAATTATTTTAATGAAAATAATTTAAGCTCTAATCCATTTTGAAGTTGCAAGCGTAATCGTAAAATCCTGGAGAATTTCTAATTTTCCATTTAAATTTAAACTAAATTGGCAATTAAATAAACAAATAAAAATAATAAAATAAACGCTTTGGATTCAAACAAGGGTGGCTATAGAAGATCTGCTGTGAGTGGTCTATTAAGTAGATTTAGACCGAGGTTTATATAGTACACTTAGGGTTAAAATTGGACACTCGAAGATTTGTTTTGGTGTGAGCGGTTGAATTTCGGGGAGGTTTTACGCTATATGTAAGATCTTGTTTTATCAAGATGGATTTTCATGCCCTTGTTATGATGGGTTCTTAAGTCTTGTGACTGTGAACATTATGATCCTTGGGGAGTCGAAGTCTGTTATGAGTGGTTTCTTAAAGGAATGGATTAATAATCTAGATCTGGACACAGCATGTGCATCATCAAGTGCGATGGTGTACAAGGTTGGCCGTGGTATCTGGCTTCTTTAGCTAAAGAATCAGCACACTTATTTCCTCGATATTTACATGTACAGGTATACAATGTAGTACACAGGATTTCCCTTTGTCATGCATGTGCTTGAGTAGGAAATGTATGGAGGTCGTTGCATTTTATTGCACGGGAATAAATAAAATAACCTAAAGTTTTGGAAGAATGTAGAAATTGCTAACGATTAGGGTTTTATTCATGAATTCAAAATGGCGGTAGTCGGTAACCTAGCCATTTTAAATTTTGTAAATGTGATGTTCATTTTATGGAAATTTTACTTTCCTCCTTAAAACTAAACTAACTCACCGATTTGAATGCAGTAAATTGACAAGTGCAAAAAATAACTGTGTTTTGTCTAGAATTATACACATTTCTCGATATTTCTACTAATAACTTTTCTTGATAATCTGTGAAAATTCATAAATGAGTATTTAAAACAGACATAAAATATTTTCAGGAATTGGAGGAAAATTATAAATCCCCAGAGAAACCTTTGTTGACTTTCGCTCTTTTGATGCATTTTATTACATTTAAAACGATACACTAGTCTATCTTTGAGCTTGTAAGTAAAACTTCCTTTGGGTGAGTGAGTGAGTGAATGTAGGGTCTTATGGCGCAAGAGCCAATTTTGGCTAAGCTGCGCCAAACAAATTTTAAGAATTAAAAGTATAAAATTAGTAAACAATTTTATGATTAAAATAGTAAAATCTGATATTAAAAAGTTTTGAAAGCAAAAGTTATTAAATTTTGGTGGGAGTTTCCCCACCAAGTCAGAAAAGCGTGTAGTTTGTAACTAAATTATTTAAAAAAGGAAAAAAATAACCTTTTGCTCTTTCTAATACGGTTTTCTGATTGGATTATTAAAGTCGTAGCGAATAAACGTACGATTAGGTTAATTCAGTGTTTCTCAAACTGTGGGGCTCGCCCTCCTGGAGGGGGCGCGATAATCCTACGAGGGGGCGCAAGCATATCGAAAATAAAATATTTAAAAGTAATTAATAAAATATTTAAAAATAATTAATGTACAGGAATGAATTAAAACAAAATATATTCAGAGATAATAAAAAATGCACTTTTACTCTGATATAATTTATAGGCTCGCGCACGCGATACTAAGTCAACAAAAATAAAAACTTCTTCAATACCTAATTAGCTATCTTTGATCCTATAACCAAATAAAAAAAACTTTTATTTGATTTGCTGTAATCGCATGATGAGATATTTTTTTACTACGCTTTCTGTTTAAACCTAACATATAATTCTTCCAGAGAAAAAACAGATCCCAGACGCAGAATCGAAAAAATTTAGGTACATAAAAAATTCATCACTGTAATTATTTCTGAAATACTGCACATTATAGCTGTAATCTTTTTAACCTTCTAAGTTATTGGTACAGTTAGTTATGACCCCTCTCTTATGTGTTTGTTTCTCATTTAGGGAAGTTGTAAGTAATGTATTTCTCTGTTACGCTTTTTTCCATGCAAAAGAGTTTTATGATATTTGGAAAACCATGGAGAGCACACTTTGAAGAATTACTTGGCCAAGACTTATTTTTACGAGTACTTTTTACATATAAAGCATAACGCGAATAACTTTTCATATAATCATAATGAATACACTTTTTACCCGGAAGTGGTCGCGCGGGACGCACAGATTACGAAATCGTTAATTCTGGCAAAACTGTTTAATTGTTACCAAAGAAAAATTGAAAAGTCCTTGAAAGTAAGTATGAAAACTTTCTCTTAGTTAAATTATTCACTGGAATAACGATTTGTATCGTGTACAATAAAATAATTTTAAAAAAAAGGATTAGGGTGACTCAATAACCCCGCTCGACCGTAACCAGTGCGCCCCTGCTCCCGGGTTAAAACATGTTGAAGTCTTTTCGCTTTAAATATTAAAAATAATACAGTTATTCTTCATCGGAATTTTATATTATTGTTCATTATTTAACATCAAATATAAATTCTAATTATGTGAGGCTTAAAATTACCATTCGCTTAAAACTAATTATAATTTGAGCAACCATTTAAAAAAAATCATTTTACATTTTTGTAAACATTGTCGAGCATTTGGTTTGCACCCCTTACAATTCATCTATTATATCAATAATGTTAGACATTTAAAAAGTCGGATCCAAATTTTTATGATCTCCTTGTGTTGTTTTTCCAATCCCGTTCCATGACCTCAATGAAAGTAAGCACACCGATTCGAACCCGATCTTTTTGAGTTTCGTGATTTGTGGTTGGCAGCAACTGCCATACAAATCGAGCGAGTATTTAAACTCGGCTCATGTTAGTTTTTCGAAAAGGAAGGAGAAACAGAAATATAAGAAGTGTGTGAGTGGTTTAACTCTTAGAGGGAGAGAACGGCTGGTTGGCAATGCAACTGCAGGTTGCATCACCATTTTAGATTAGAAAATCATTTTACAATATTAGAAGACGGTTCGAATCGGATGACTCTGGTAATGTTGATTTTTGAACTTATTGTTTTTTATCGCTCCAGTAACGAGCGCAGTGACTTTATGATTGATTATTAAAGGCCAATTTTAAGAAACTGTTTTTCGTCTTCATGCCTCCTCGACACATAAATTTCACTGCTAGCTTTGCAAAATTTAAATTAGTTTACCAATAAGTGTAACAACTTTCTTATAAATGAACTCGGGCAAAGAGCGGGCACTTCAGCAGGTATACGTTCAATGTATCAGTGCTGCACAGAGTATTTTATAACTAATTAATTAATACTAAATTAAGAACAAGTTTAATAAGTATTAACGACTTCCATGGCCTTGTCTTGCAAAGCAAAGTTTTTATAAGGAATGCTTATGAATAGAAATTCACCCTCTGAGTTCTTATTCTATATTTAGCAGATATCTATATTTTGTCTTCTAAGCAGCCACCGCATTTTGCAATGTGTTCAATTTAAAAATTAGAGAAAGGAAAAATAACATAATAATTATCCAATTATTTTATTTATTTATTGCTTAAAAGTAGTATACAAAATTTTAATACTTATGTTACTAATTTGTATGGTTTATAATTAAGATCGCCTATTGTAGCTTTAGCGTCAAAGTGCATTATTATTGCATTCAGTACATGATTAATGTATAAGGGGGGCGCGATAAAAATTGTGATCGAAAAGGGGGGCGCCAGTATTGAAAGTTTGAGAAGCACTAGGTTAATTAACTAACTCTCCCTTGTAGGTGTAACCATCCCTGTTTAAGACATATTTTGGATTTGGCTCAGGCTGATCTTCCACGTCATATACTATTATATCTTCCTCATCCGTTGTGTACTCGGTAGGTGCTGATTTTCTAGGTTTATGAGGAGCCATCTTAATCTCTATTTTTGGTTTTATAGTATTAGATGTGTTTTTAGGAGGACGTTTTTTCCTACGGGGTTTTAAAGTTTCTATTGCATCTTGGGCTGTAGCAGGTATGGTATTGGATGTAGTGGTGGTAGTTTCAAGAACAGGACATGCTGTGCATGAGAAAGAGGCAGCAGAAATAGATAAATTATTAGAAGTGATGGGAGCAGTATCTATTACAGAAATAGGTGGTTCACAGATTCTGATGACAATGTGACTGTGACAGAAGATGTGGATGGTAAGAGTTGTGCCTGAGTTGATGTTGAGGATTTAGTAACTGCAGGGACTGAGAAAGATATAGATGGCTTCGGAACGGATATTAATGGTTGCAATAATTTTAAAGGTGGGCATACTATTTTCGTCATGGTTTCATCAATTTGGGTTGTTAATGTTATAGTTGAGGGCTTGACAGCTTATGCATAAGTTTGGGATAACTGTGAGGTTAATAATTTTCTTGCTTCTAAATATGATATTTTTATTTATTTTCATTTCTTGAATTTGTTTTTCTGTCTTCCATTTCGGACATAATTTTGAATCTGCAGAATGAGGCTGTGAACAATTAACGCATTTCTGCTCCAGACTACAATCCGTGGAAGAATGTCCAACTGCTGAGCATCTAGAGCTCGTTAATTGTCCACGGCAGGCGGTCTGTGAGTGTCCAAACCTCTGGCATTGAAAGCAGCGCAGAGGATTCGGAATGTATGGACGGATTTTACTATGTAAATAACCAGCTTTTATAGTTTTGGGTAGTGTAGGGCTATTGAATGTTAATATCAAATGTTTAGTTGGTAGGGTACTCGCATCCTTTTTAATTATTATTCTCCGAACCTGAATAACACTCTGATCGGAAAATCCATCAAGGATTTCTGCTTTAGATGAGCACAACATGTCAAATTCAGAAATGACACCGCGAGACGAATTCAGTGATTTATACGTGGAGTTATATTTACAGGAGAGTCGAGGAAAGATTTGGCAAGTAGAGGAAAGATTTAGTCTGAACTGCAGAACTAGTTTCAATAAGAAGATCACCAGATCGTAACTTTTTAACTGATTTTGGTTCACCACCTATTCCCATGAGAGCTTTATGTATAGCAAAAGATGATTTAGCGGACATTTCATTGTTATTTAACGATATAAATAAAAAATCTTGTATTAGTCGCAAATTTGTCAGAAAATAAACTAACGTAATACAAAATGTAAACCATAATATGTTAGTAATAAAACGTAAGTTTTCTCATTAGAAAAAACTAATAATTGCACTAGTAAATTTTAAAATATTTGTCTGTGGTCTAGACGGGAAAAGAAGAAAAGACAATTTTGAATGACAAGAAAGAGGGTCGAAAATAGAGAAAGATCACTAAGGTACCCCGGATTCGTGAAACCCGTGTTTACCACAGACACTAAACCCCTTGGGAAAAAGAAAAGATCACTAGGGCACCTCGGGATTGTGATACCCGTACTCGCCTAAAGAAGGTGAGCCCCCTGAGGGGAAAACTTCTTTTATACTGACATTTTTATAAATTCAAAAGGATGGCAGAGGGGAACCTTAAACAGAGTGAGTGAGTGAATATTAACGTCACCCTTTTCAGCTACACGAGGGCTTTTTGCGACGGACTTTGTAATGTCGAACCATAGTCAAGTGACGAGGACGACACATGAGCTGGTACTCCTTCTCCTAACTTCCACACCACGCCAATGGGAGGACGTTTTAGCCTCGGCAGATTTAACGTGCATTACCCCCCCGACAGATTTAAGGTGCATCAGCCTTTCTACACGGTGAGTCTTCAGTGGCACCGGGCTCGAACTCATAACATGATGACCAAGTGTCCGTCAGATTATATATATATATAGGGTACGGCAGCCAAAAGTTTTAAACAGAGGCAATAAAAGAGGTGTATAGAGAAAGAAACTTTGCATGAAATTAATGTTGAGACCGTGCGCTGTTCTTTTCAAATCCTCCCCATCATATAATTTAAATGTCTCTCTCTAATGCAGACATGACAGCGTAATTTAATGAGATTAGGGCAAGCAATCGGATGGCAAACATCTTTGGATAAAGAGTTTTAATAGAAAATTTAAAAGTACAAGAACAAACATTCAAAAAAATTTACGTTGAAAGGTACAATGAACTTAACTTTGATTGTAAATACAATCTTTAGAAATACAACAAAATTAGTCTACGGAGACACAGGTTCAACTCGATTCTTATGGGTCTACAGCCATACCTCGACTGAGGCTTCTTGAAATGTCCACTGGAGGTCACTGTAGATATATTGGTTTGTTACAAGATTACAATGCGACAAACGAACACTTGCTAGTATTAAAACATTGCTATTTTTTAGTAACCCAATTTAATGTTGCATTTTATATCTTTTGTTTACCTTATTTTGCTGCATTTTTTGTTATTGAGAGAACTACATTATTCAGGAATTTGTATTAAAACTAGCCAAGATAGTTTATTCAATTCCTACTATTAGCTCACAATCTCTATTTATTTATTTATTTATCTTGGTGCAATTTTCAATCGTTAATGAAATACATTTTAAGGTATCCGACTACGTTCGGAACCATGATTTTGCAAAAGCGTATAACTGAATAATATTTATGATATTTAGTGTCACTTAAATTAGAAAATTATGTAAAATTGTTTTAAGAATATTATTACAATAAAAAATTATTTAAGTACAATATTTTGACAAAAAATGAGCATAGAATGTTCCATTTTAAAAATATACTCCTTTTGTGAAAAACGCTTCGATTATAATATTTTGCCTGTATATAGCTCAGACATCTATACAGAGGCTCAACTAGAATTTTTGAAATATATAACTTAGAATTGGGTTTAACCATGTTTTACGACAACAGAGGGTAGAAATTTTAAGACAAAAAACGCCCATAATTATTTCAATGGGTTGTAACTCTGAAAATAATGTGTTCTTTTAATAGTTCAGACTCTCTGGAGAAGTCTTTACTTTATATAAGCAAAATATTATTATTTTAGAAGCATTTTTTATAAAAGGAGAACATTTTGAAAAAAGATTATTCTAAGTTACTTTTTTGCCAAAATAGTGCATTTAAATAAGTTTTTTTGTCAAAATGGCAAAACAATTTAATACATGTATTATAATCTAAGTGACACCAAATATCATGAAAATTATCTATTTATGCTCTTTTTTTAAAATCACGGTTCCGAACGATACCTTAAAGCGCTCAATTGAACTGAAATTTTATGTACAGGATTATTTTGGATGACAATACAATAATTTTTTTTAATTATATTTAATAAAAAATAATTGATTAAAACTAATTACTCAAAGAATTACAAATACAGCCACATTGGCATCATTTTTGGCGACTTTCTCACATTTAAAAACCCTCATTTGAGCTGAAATTTTCTATACACTATTATTTTGTGCAAAAAAATACGATAATTTAATTATAATTATATAAAATATATTCACCGAAACTAATTATTTAAAGAATTACAGATACAGCCACCTTGATTTCATTTTTAGTGACTTGAGTCAAAACTTTAAAAGATTTTTTTCTCACTTTTTAAAGCATGCAGTTGAACTGAAATTTTATGTACACGAATATTTTGGATGAAAATACGATACTTTAATGATAATTAATAAAAAATTAATTACCACTTAATGTTGTGATTCTGTCATATATATATACATATTTATATTAATTGTAACTATTTAATAAAAAGTAGCTAAAATATAAAATTTTTCTTTGTTGTTCTAAGTAGGAATTGACTTAAAATTTTTTTATATTACTTGTGTGTGTGTGTGTGTGTGTTTTGGTATAATACACGTTAGAATGCCATCTCTTTTTTTCACTCTATCTCACTATGTTAGGAATAAATTACTCTTCTTTAAGTTAGATATAAACTGAAAAAATTATTTTATCTTCTCAGTACGTTACAATTATCTATCTACCATAGATAATTAACATTTCTTAAGAATCTTACAGTTCATACAGAGGTTGTTATAACTTCCTCTCTACCAAAAAATTCCATTATTTTCTCTCCTTTAAATTCGTACAGACATCAAAGAATCCAGCTTTTTTGAAATTCGAAGCAATGGAGCTTTGATTAAATTGAAGAGGCGAGGAAGAATGAAGTTAACTGTAAAAGGAATGAGTGAAGATCTGTGAAAGAGAAATCCTTGCTCTATACACATCTAAAAGCAAAAATGCCACATATCAGAAAGGAAAATACTAGGTAGAATTGTTAAGGTTTCCGACTACGTTCGGAAACGTAATTTTAAAAAAGCGCATAAATGGATAATTTTCATGATATTGAGTGTCACTTAGATTAAAATAAAGGTATAAAATTGTTTTAAGGACATTTTGACAAAACAATTATTTAAATACGATATTGGGTAAAAAATTAACTTAGAATAAACTTTTTCAAAATGTTCTCCTTTTGTGAAAAATGCTTCTATTATAATAATATTTTACCTTTATATAGCTCAGAACTCTGTAAAGAGGCTCAACTATGATTTTTGAAAAATTCACATTATTTTTTTCAGGGTTACAACTCATTGAAATAATTATCGGCGTTTTTTTCTTAAAATTTCTCCCATCTGGATAAACAAACCCACTTCTAAGCTATATATTTCAAAAATTCTAATTGATCCTCTGTACAGAGATCAGAGCTATATACAGGCAAACTATTATTATAATGAAAGCATTTTTCACAAAAGGAGACTATTTTGAAAATGGGTCATTCTATGTTCTTTTTTTGTCAAAATATTGTACTTAAATAATTTTTTATTGTAATACTATTCTTAAAACAATTTTACATACATTTTCTAATCTAAGTGACACTAAATATTATAAATATTATCCATTTATACGCTTATGCAAAATCACAGTTCCGAACGTAGTCGGATACCTTAAGGAAGAGAAAAAAGAACAACCCTGTTCTCACTTATTTGGATAAATATGCGAGAAAAAACTGGATTTTTTTTATTGATTTTCCTAAATCAATGTTCCACAAATCAAATAAGATCACTTTGTCGCTACCCGGATGTCACGGGTTTGAGAGGGTTCGACGAAGAGGAGCAGACATGGAATTAGAATAACTAATTCAACTTGTAACACTTTACGAAAGGCTCTATAATAACTAAATCTAAGGAGCAATGAGAAATATTTTCCAGAATTTAGACGACTAAATTATGTAAGAGGTACTGGCTTAATCTCTTGTATGATCCTGCCTACAGCCTACTAGCTCGCTGTTGTTGTGTGTTGTTGTTGTGACTAATGCCACCTGTCTGACGTAGTCAGAACGAGGCCCACTAAATTCGTCGTGGCAAGGTGCTAGAAGTGCGCCTGTTGTTAGCCTAGGCCTTGAGCTCCAAACAGGTGACAGTACGATTTAGTTCGGAGAAATTCCCCGAAGAGACGATAGATGGCGCCACCACCTATCTCCACCTCCACAATTTTTCAGTGGAACTGGATGGGAGGGAAATATTCTCCAGTCCCCTGCACTCGTGATTCAGCCCACAAGACTTTCGGACCCACTGATTTAACGAGCACGTTCTCCGTGTGCACTCGGAGGGTATTTGGTGGCATCGGGCATTGAACCCAGGTCTTCCGGTCTGGAATCCGATGCTCTAACCACTAGGCTAGCCACGGCCCTACTAGCTCGTTTAACTGCAATGTTGATGTCTCCCACTATTCCTGTGGATTTTCCTTCTATTATTAATCGCACGATACGCGACAACCAGTCGCTAACACTTAGACATCAGCTTACGATCAACGCTTAAGCATCACCTCGCCTGTTCAACAAATGGCACTTAAATAGTAGTTGCCTTTGCATAAATTAAGTCATCTTTATGGACAGCGGTTTTTAAACTATCACAGTTAAAGAACATTTTTACCCAAGATGATTAGTAGAAGCCCGAATAAACCCGTTACCACCTCCTGTTTAAAATTAAACGCTGTAACATGTTTATTCGCGTACCTTTAATAATCCTCTTAAGACAAAACTGTTGCTTTAAATATTATTCTATTGAAAACTATCTCCCGAAGAAAAAGACGTGAATTATGCAAATCAAGGCTTGTATTTAAAGATTAACTTTCGGGTTCGAAAAAGAGAGAGGTTAGATGCTAAATAGCAGTTAGTGATTAACGTAAAGCTAGTTGAGGGCGCTTCGTAGATTATTTGCTTAATATTTAAGATTGACCATTGGGTCAATTTGATATTTAAATTGGATTAGTGTCGGCTTGAATTACATTAACTTAGAACTTATCTTAAAATGTTTAGAAGGTGTATTGCCAGGACGTGCTAAGAGAAAGTGATCCGATTTAAAATTAAATCTTCAATATCTCATCTACCTCGCGTTTGGTCCCATATTTATCCAATGGTGCATTTTCTAACTGGGTTATTGAACTTTGTTAGGCTGTTGAAACTTGTTAACGAATAGTGTTTGTTTTGACTATGGCTTATCTTCCTTCTAACTCTCGTACACTAATGGATGGGACGACCATCCATCACAACATATCAATAAAATTAGGGTTTTTTTTAAAGTTAAATGTGTGATTAAAATTATGATTTTTTTAAAAATCAAAGTGATCTTTTATTCCTATTATCCTTAGCATGGTGTAGAAGTTTAGAGAGCGGACTTCCAGCTCGTCGTTACCCTGTAGCTCAAAATTACGAGGTCCGTTGCCAATCGTCCTCGTGTTGATTCGAAGTGCGGCATTAATTACAAATCAACCAATCTATGCTCTTAAACCTTTCACGTATCAGTGGAGTATAATGTCGAATCTATTTACTCCAAGGAAAGATATTGCGACCTTTATGGCTGTCATGTACAATAAAGATTTCACTCACTGAAGTTTTAAAACTGTAAATGCACACTAAGTGATTTTGTCAAGAAGGGTTTCTAATTCCTTTATAAAAGTGAACATCGCGTCATTTCCAGTTACGAAAGTTAAAATAAATATTTAAAGTTTTTATCGTGGAGTTTGAAATTATGTCCATGTGTGTCATACATAATTTTACTTTGATAACTAGTTTTTTACTTTCACTCCATTTTAGAGTTTTATACCCTGTACGGATTTTTTGAGAATGGGCAGCAAACATTCTACTTTTTTCTATACACAATTTGAATTTTTAATGACCTTTGCATACATTTTTTATTTATGGATGTTATATACTTTTAATTGTCCTTTTCTGAGGTAAAATCAACATATCATTTAAGATTTTAAATTGAAATTTGAATAGAATGCTAATTTTGTTAGCTTTTTTATGTATTTACTAAATATTTATCTATTAATTTAAATGTCTGACAGTTATTATAAATTGTAGTTTTAAAACATTTTATCGTAAGTTATCAAAATTCTTTATTATTTTTTATGTATTTATATGTTAATACACACAGGACTGTGCAGAAGTTCGATAAAAATGTTAATTTCTTGTTAATTGTATTTTTATAAAAAAATTTACAAAAAAAAAGGATTTTCCCGAATATATTTTTACGTGTTTCAAATGATAATAATATATATATATATATATATATAAACAATAGTTAACCTGCAAATAATATATATATAAAAATACATTTAATAAGTAAATAAATTCAAAAATATACAATATCTTTTATAAAAACACGTTGTTGGGAAAATTAAAGTTTCTTACCTTAAATAAAAACACTTAAAGAAAGAAAATATACAAGAAACAAGAAATGATAAAAGGATTGATAGTATTTCAGTTGAGATAAAAATAATGGGATTATTTTTCGCATCCAAGTGAATGTATATACTCTTTTTAAAACTCCTCTCCTCCCCTCCCATGTTAAGAGCCATTATCTTAGGTCAACATTAATAGATAAACTCCTACGCTCAGCTGTTTCTATACCTCAATATGTATCTTATATCAGTCTAAATTTTAATATATATTTATAACAAACAAAATCTTTAAAGGGAATCCATCAATTCTTGAATTATAAAAATTTACAAAGCTTATCTTTCACGCATATATATAACTCTTTCTTTGAGCCTTAAAATAATAATTTCATAAGTTTTTTACTTTATTTAGTAAAAAGCATATTTCAAAGGTTTTAAAAAATTGAATTATTCATAGAGAAATCATTCAATTTCATTTTATTTCGTGAACAACCCCAAATACTTTTAGAGTTATGAAATTGAACAGATTACCAAAAAATATTCGATTCCTTCCCTTGATCGATATTTTTCAATTCCTACTATTAGCTCATTCTCTCCCTGTGTATATCTTGTTCAAATCTTCAATCGTTAAGAGGACTCGGTACCCCAAAAATGACTGACCTATCGTTTTTTTAATATTTTTTTAATCTTATGTGATGCATTATTACCTTTCTAATGATGTATCATTTGTGCAAATTTCAGGTCAAAAAATTAATAATTACAAAAGGAGTAATTTTTTAAAATTTTCCAATTTTTCTTCAAAATATTACAATTTTTAAAATTATATGAATATGCAAAAAATTTCATCTCTTATCTTTTTCTTGAATAGAAACATTATATAAAATGTTACAATATAATTTTTAAATACATAAAGAAAGAAAGTAGTTCAAAGGGTACCAAGTCCTCTTAATAAAATATTTTCTATTCATCCAATCAAGTTCAAATATTTTTTTAAACTTGTAGTGAATAGCACTTGATGTTAATGTAGTTTTTTCAAATATTAATTCCTTAATTAAACTAAGTTAATTAAATCAATTACCGGTTGTCGTCGGAAACCTAGATTCGTGTCCACTGTTGAAACAATGTAACTGTTAAAACAATGACAAAAGTTGGCGTCGAAAATCGGTTTTTTAGCCAAACCGGGTGTGCATTGTTACAACAAAGCAGACAAATTATGCTCTTTTTTCAATTCCTACTATTAGTTCACTCTCTCCCTATATATATTAGGTTGGGGGAAAAGAAATCCATTATTTTTTTGGTAGATGGCTGTATTGTCGATATTTCGTGAAGTATCGAAAACAGTTTCAAATTTATGCTCGTTGTAAAGGTGATATTTCCGTCTAAAAAATTTTTTTTTGTTTTTTGTTTGGTTCCTTCAGTTGTGAGTTACAGGGTGTTAAAAATGGAAGTCAACAAAAAGAAAATTCGGTACATTTTAAAGTTTTACTTTGATAAAGGCAAAATTGCAAGCCAGATGGCTGAAATTGTGAATGGTCTTTAAGGTGCCGATACTGTAACAGCTAATTACGTGCACTTTTAGTTCCGCCGATTCCGTTCAGGCATTTTTTGATGTTAAAGATGCACCTCGTACATGCTGACTAGGTGTCGAAAATGTACTCTCGTCGTCGTACTCTAAATTTGTGAGAACCCCCTGGGTTCCACCCTGGACACTAAAATTAACTTGAGGCAAAGAATGACCAGACGCCATTTGTATAATAATAACTTATATTTATTCACTTAGTTCAAATATCAAACTTCTAATGACAAATACTTAGCTAGATGTCTGCGTCAAAAAGGGATTTACCTTTACTATTAAATTAAATTACGAAATATGAAATTAATAGATTACTAAGCTCACTATCGAAAAGGTTTACAGGAATAGGAGGTCTGAGAAATGCACGTAAATTGAATTATTAGCTTTCATTAAAACTGAACTAATTTTATTCAACTAACGCTTGCGGTAAGCGGTACTAAGCTAGAATATATCACGTGGTTGTACTTATGATCTCTCCAGGTAGATTAATTCCTCTAAGGCTCATTCGATGAATAATAACAGCAAAACTCCAATATCGTAATCCAATTGAATCGTCTAAATCTCGTCGCTACTGCTGCTGGCTCAATAGCCTTCTTCTCCGCTAACTTACCAACACTCTCCTTAAATACCTTATCTACTTTGCATATCCCATTTTCTTCTTTTAGATGTGATTGGAGATATACGCGAATTTACAATCCCTAAAGACGCCTAAGAGTATTAGTGGAAAGGTGCCGTAAACAATCGTCACAAATTGCCGTCGAGCCGCAAGTCCTCTCGTAATGTTGGTGGAAAGAGAAGAGAGGAGGAGACCCCTGACATTCCTGGGTTTCCACCCTCAAAATTGGGATGGAACGAAGCTAAATCGTGCTCTCACCTGCATGGGGCTCAAGGCTATGGATAACGACAGGCGTACATTTAGCTCCTTGCCATGATGAATTGTGTGGACCTGGATCTGACATAGTCGATATCAGGTGGCATAAGAAACAACAGCGTGTATTTGTAACTGTGTTCAATTAGTATGTGCCACTAATTAAAATTATTTGAGCTGGCTACCATAGTAATTTTTGAGTCGCTGCTGTTTTTATTATTCAAGTTATTATTATAATTTAATGAAACGCCAATACGTCCATTGCTATCTTCTCTTTTTTTGGGTGGCCGCGGTAGCCGAGTGGTATAGGTATCGGACCTTGGCTTGCTTTGTCACGGGTTCGAGCCCAGTACCACTAAAGACCCGCCGTGTAGGGCAGCGATGCACGTTAAATCTGTCGAGAGCTGAAACGTCCTCCCGTAGGTGTGGTGTGGTAGTTAGGAGAGGGGTGCCAGCT
This sequence comes from Trichonephila clavipes, assembly GCA_019973935.1. Lineage (NCBI taxonomy): Eukaryota > Metazoa > Arthropoda > Arachnida > Araneae > Nephilidae > Trichonephila > Trichonephila clavipes. Next base: position 36,352 of record BMAU01013743.1, read on the forward strand.
CAGGTGTCGTCCACGTCACTTGACCATGGTTCAAAATTACGTGGTCCGTCGCCAAAAGCCCTCGTGTAGCTGAACAGTGCGACGTTAATATTCAATCAATCTCTTTTTTTGGAATACAACTCCCTCGACTTTTAAGGTATCCGACTACGTTCGGAACCGTGATTTTAAAAAGCGCGCGCATAAATGGATAACTTTCATTATATTTAGTGTCACTCACAGATTAGAATACATGCATAAAATTGTTTTAAAGACATTTTGACAAAAAAAAATTATTTAAATATAATATTTTGGCAAAAAGTAACTTAGAATAATCTTTTTTCCAAATGTTCTCCTTTTGTGAAAAATGCTTCTATTATAATAATATTTTGCCTATATATAGCTCAGACCTCTCTATAGAGGCTCAACTAGAATTTGTAAAGAATTCATATTATTTTCAGAGTTACCACCATTTGAAATAATTATTGGCGTTTTTTTTTCTTAAAATTTCTTCCCTCTGTTGTCGTAAAATATGAATAAACCCATTTCTAAGTTATATATTTCAAAAATTCTAGTTGAGCCTCTGTACAGAAGTCTGAGCTATATACAGGCAAAATATTATTATAATAGAACCTTTTTTCATAAAAGGAGAACATTTGGAGAAAAGATTATTCTAAGTTAATTTTTACCAAAATATTGTATTTAAATAATTTTTTTTGTCAAAAGGTCCTTAAAACAATTTTGTGCATATATTCTAATCTAAGTGACACTAAATATCATAAAAATTATACATTTATGTCCTTTTGCAAAATCACGCTTCCGAACGCGTAGTCGGATACCTTAATAGCATTTCTGCTTTGTATAATCGCGGGTTCTTTACAGAAATAGGTCCACAAATAAAACTGTTTATTAGAATTATTTTATTTCAAGGATTCGTAGAAGGGGCGAGATCCCGTAACAAAATAATTTTATATAACAAAGTAAACCTTCGTTTGTGTCATAGCTTAGACAATTCCTAATTCAAAGAACTGAAAAAAACTAGAGTGTAGAGTTCTCTAACATGATTAGTGCAGCCTGAGAAAAGAGAGTTTTCCATTTAAATGTATCTCCCCTGATCAATAAATAATTTCCAAAGTTACGAAATTTTCTCTTTTGTATCCTTTTTTCAAATCCCTAAGTAATTCCGCTCTGCTTACGAAGAAAGCTAATAATTTTTTTTATCACGAACACGGGGCTTCTAGATTCTTTTTTTTTTTTCCTTTTCTTTTTCCTCCTTTGCTTTTGCAAGATCCAGTCGTTCCCCTGCGGTGTTACATCTGCTCAATTATTCAGCCTCCCTGGTAGTTAACTATTCACAACTCCCCGTCGTTCCTTATCCAGGACTGTCTCGGGAACCTGATAAAATGAAAGGGATGGGAGAAAAAAAGTGTGTTTCTGTCAAGAACAATTTTTTGATAAGGTTTCCGCCGGGATTTTGCGAGAAATGGAAAAGTGGATCAAACGAGCGAATTGCTGGAATTGACATTTGACATTTTTTTTTTCTTCAGAAGAAGAAAAACTCTTGCTAGAAATTTTTCTCGTCCCTGGAAGATACATGGCTATCTTGAAAAGAAAATTAAGGATTTTTTTTTGCCTTAACGAAACGGATATAAAATTGTATCATGTTAAGTATTTCTTTCGAGAAGAGGGAATGGGGTTAAAGTAGAAATAAATTAAAGGAATAGCTATAAAGACAGAAGTGTAAATTACGACAGTTTTTGTGTATGAGCCTAAACTTTGAATAGAAGTGTTCTAATAAATCGACTGCGTCTGAGTTAATTTCTTCGTTCTGAGCTGTTGGTTTCAAAACAATCAACGTCATTTATTGGATATTTTTACATTTTTCGTACGTCGGCTTGTGATAGCCCACGGGCTGTGGGTATCATCTCTTCATCATCCATGCGCCCTAAGTTTGAAGGGATAAAACAGAAGTTCCCAAACTTTTTTACCTCATAGACCCCTTGTCAGGTTTTTCAGTTTTAGGTAGACCCCTTCTTACCTAATATTAAATTTTTGCAAATGCGTCAACTCAAATGTTATTTTGACAGCTGGTATATACTTAACAAGATTTAAATTCCTAACTGTAGTGAAATACAGTGTTTAAAACTTAAGAAACAACAAGTTAATTAAATCAAAATTTAATTAATGCATAAAATAGCTGTTACATAAATTAACTGAGCAACAAACAAATACTTTTAGTGCGAGGGATGAATCTGAGGATTCAATAGCAAATTTTCAACATTTCGTATCAGTCTTGTCATGTTTAACCCAAAATATCTCCTCGGTTAATAGTGCCCAGTCTTTTCTGTTCTTTTTGGGGGGAAGGGGGGAGTTTGAAAAACGTGCTGAAACTCCTCAATTTTGGAAAAACAATCACAAACGTTCTCAAGATATTCTATAATTTAGGATAAATAACAGGTATATCTTTTTAAAGCCGAAATTGCTGACATCCGTTTCTGAACTTTACTTTAAGATCTTCGTTAGTGCCTAATTCTAGTAATTTGACACTTTTTTTTTCAATGTGACCATATGAAATGATTGCCTACTGTGATATTACTATAGTCAAAGCATTATCAAATCTAATTTCAATGTCTAAAAAACGGAGATTTAAATGTTGAACGTAGGATAAAACGCCTTTTTTCTTGCAGATTTTCTGTGACAATTAAAATACTGGGAAAATTCGCGACGTCCAATATTATACACCTTTAGCTTAATTCTCACACAAGAAACGCTGAAAAGAGGTCCTTGTTTAAATAAAATTTATGATGTTGCCTTGAAACTGCAAATTATCCTCATTGAACTTAGTAAATAAATCTGTTAAATAGGTAAGTCTGGTTTCCATTTGCTTGAATTTCTTTTTAAAATTAAAGTCAAGATCCGGTTTAATGAGAGTCACAATCGTAGACCCCCATTTACACCTCATGGACCCCTAAATTACTTTTTGGCTAACGTACACCCCTTGGAGGTCATCATAGACTCCTGGGGGTCTATATAGAACACTTTGGGAATCACTGGGATAAAGGATTGACCACTAATAGCTTCCATAATAAAAAAAAACTAGTTTATTATTATCTCAATTTATATTAAACAAAGCAACACACAAGTCTAGGAGGCTTATGTTTAGAAGTGATATGACATAAACTACAATTCTAACAAATAGCGCACTAAACACCAAATCTATATTTATAGATGATTCCTTATTTTACTAGAATCCGCTCTAGTATTAAAGTTTAATATAATCTATATCTTACCAATATTCCACGGTGAACAGCTACTAGTCCTTATATCGACAGTATAATACTGTATCCAACTTGATCCGGCAAATGGGCAAACTTCTGGTTTCGAACCCACTTAGAACTCTCCTTCTTAGAACTTCACTTAGAACTCACTTAACACTCATGGAACTCTCCTAGTCCTTCACGCGAATACTAAAGCTCAAATAAATACACAATCCTAATCTGCATAAACGCGTTCTCTTCTTGAGTTGGTTGGATAAGAAATTTCATTCTGGCCCCAAAGATTTCCCAAGAGGGCTTTAGAAGAAGGAACGATAAAGCCCCGTCACAGGCTTCTGTGTCTTAGAGGTAGCGTGCCGGTTTCGTAAGCCTGAGATTGCGGATTCGACCCCGGCGGGAGTGGATAGATTTTCTGGATGCGAAAATCGCAGGCATGCATATCATATGGTTATGGGGCATGTACAAGGTAGGATTCAACCTGTAACGTGAACAATTTTTGCAGTAGAGCGACTATGATAACATTACTGTGTCTCTGCGTTCTTTCACTTTTCTAAAAAAGTTGTCCCAAATCACATGTTTCGTGGCTTGAAACGGCGTAGTATTTTGTAGATGGATGCATTTAGTAGCCAGCGATTGAAATTGCTTTTTTGAGCAGAGGATAAAATGAAATTGTGCAATTTTGAATGCAATGTTTCAGAGATGGCAGGGAAAGTGTCAAAGACGACGAATGCTCTGGACGTCCACAGACTTCCCGCACCGCTGAAAACATTCAAAAGTTTTCTGCGGCAGTACGTAGGAACATGCTTCAAACAACGACGGGGGGGCAATGAAAATAAATGTTTTGCCACATCTGTCTTACTCCCCTGATTTCGCCCTCTGAAACTTCAGAATATTTCTTGAACTGGCACTTGTCACTAGCAGGGTCGTCGAATTCAATTTATCTGCAGATGAAATTAACAGTGCATCGCAGGCTCAATTAAAGGACATCGCTAAAAACAGATTCCAGAAATTGTGACGGGCTTTCATCGCGATTTCCATTAATGTCCTCTTGGGGTTCTTTGGGGCCAAAATGGCAATTCTTTCCAACCAACTGCAGAAGAAGAATGTGAGAAGGGAAATTAGGAATCTTATAGATAGTAGAAGCTATGTGAAGTTGCTATATGAGGTCTATGTTTATGGTTTGAAACACACAAGTTACAGTTAGAGGAAATTACAAGTTCAAAAATTAACCTACCCGTACCTGTGCCTTCAAGATAAAGGTGGATACCATTCCACAAAGATTAAAGTCACTTCAGTGTGACCAAGAAAGTAGCTTTTATTTAGGATTTTACGGTGATCGTCTTCAATTAAGATATATAGAAACTACGTGTATTAAGGAGATTAGCAGTAATCTGTAAAAGTTAGATATAGTGGTCAATTACGTAATTATTTGGTTATACGAATTGTGTCTTCTCACTCCAGATTCGCTTTCTATAATTATTATTATCATTGTGTATAGTGATTAAGTTAAGATCTTAATAAAGAGATATTAAGATGACTGAAACGTCTAGTTCTTCGTTCTTTCCTACACATACAGCTCGCGTAGATAACGTAGAGATGGGACACCCACGGACACATGCCTCGCAAAATGTTTCAATGAACTTTACAAGCGATGGCAAAAGTGTGCTGTTGCTAAAGGGTCTTATTTCGAAGAAGGAAGTGTTTCAGCAACTTAACTGGTAATATTTTTAAGTTATAGACTCAGTCTGGGAACTTTTGAATCCTACTACGTAAAAGGCCCCTTGAGTATCAATTTGGCTCTGGTACTCTCGGCAAAATTGAATCACTACAATATTTAGCATTCGGGGAGAGCTTAAATTTAAAATTAATTCAAGCGTCCAAATTTAATGACGAGGCCACCACTAGATGGTGTCACCATGAAATGGCTCTCACGTTTGGGGACTTGCCGTGTCTGCGAAAGACTAAGTTGCTAAAACGCAGCCCTATTTGGATAAAAAAAATCTTCGTATTAATATGTTCCTGCTAATTCCAAACACAACTTTATAAGTATCCGGAACAGTAAGTAAGGCCACGGAAGTCGAGTGTGTGGTCATCGTCGCTAATTCATAATTGGTGATGTTGACTCAAAGCCCGAAGCCAAGTGCCATGAGGGCTATTAGTGACGGACATCGTAATTTTGAATCATGGTCAAAGTGACGAAGACGACTGTTGAACTGGCGTCTCACTCTCCTAACTCACACACACTACACCTTTTTTGACAGCTTTAACGTGCTTCATATCTTTCATACAACAGAAGCATAACTTGAACATGGGGTTCGGCTTTAGCTTCGATGACGTGGGTTTGAAACCAAGTGCTATTGAAAAGTCATCATGTAGAAAGTATTAAGGTATCCGACCAAGTTCAGAACCCTGATTTTGCGAAAGCGTATAAATGAATAACGTCACTTAGATTAGAAAATGTATATAAAATTGTTTTAAGAATAGTATTACAATAAAAAATTATTTAAGTACAATATTTAGGCAAAAAATGAACGTAGAATGACCCGTTTTCAAAATATTCTCCTTTTGTGAAAAATGCTTTTATTATAATAATATTTTACCTGTATATAGCTCAGACCTCTGTACAGTAGATCAACTAGAATTTTTGAAATACATAACTTAGAAGTGGGTGTATCCATGCTTTACGACAACAGAGGGGATAAATTTTAAGAAAAAAACGCCGATAATTACTTTAATTGGTGGTAACTCTGAAAATAATGAGAATTTTCAAAAATCATAGTTCAGACTCTCTGGAGAAGTCTTTACTTTATAAAAGAAATTTTTTATTATTTTAGAAGCATTTTTTTTTATAAAGGAGAACATTTGGAAAAACGTTTATTCTAAGCTAATTTTTTGCCAAAATATTGTATTTAAATGATTTTTTGTCAAAATGTCCTTAAAACAATTTTATACATGTATTCTAATCTAAGTGACACTCACAATATTGTGAAGATTGTTCATTTTTGCGCTTTTTTTAAAATCACGGATACCTTAAATATGTCGAGGCTCAAAGATTGGTATCAAAAATTGGAGATGGGTGCCCGCGTAAGTAGTATCACTTGACCTTGATTTAAAATTACGAGGTCCATCCCCATTAGCATTCGTGTTGCTTCGGCGTACGATGTAAATTAAAATAAAATCCAGAACAGAATGATTCTAAGGAAATAATAGCATTGTTTTATAAATAATCTTTAAAAATTGCGTTATTTTGAAAAACAGAAGGTTACTTTACTTAAGGCTACTTGGTAACTTTTGAGCTACTTTCTTTCTTTATGTATTTAAAATTTTTATTTTAGCATTTTATATAATGTTTATATTCCAGAAAATTATAAGAGATGAAATTTTTCACATACTATTCACACAATTGTAAAAATTTTAATTTTTTGAAGAAAATTTGGAAAATTTTAAAATTTTACTCCTTTTGTAATTATTAATTTTTGGACCTGTTTTTTTTTTTTGTAATATTCTTATGGGTGTTATAAACAACTTCAGGGATCTATTTTACAATAATTTAATTCGTTTTTGAGAAACAAAATAAATTGTTGATATGCTTGCTAAAAATCAACGAAAAAGCTAATATCTCTTACATTTTAATTTTTTTTAAAAAAAAGGTTCAGTTTACGGCAAAATGGATTCCTAATATTGTTACATGATTTATATGCAACACACAGGAAAAAATGGAAGTGATTGGTAAATAGTAGTGGAAGGAGTAGCATTTTGAATGCACAAATGTTTCGAAGAACACAAACTGAGAAAAACCACTTTAAAGTTTAAAATTCTGAAAAAAATTATAATAAGCTTAAATAAACTTCAAATACCGCTTTAAGATATTACTTATATATTTTTCTTTAAAATATTTGCATTTTCGTATTTTTCTCTCAACCAATACATTTTTATAAATGATCAATTTTATGAAGGTATTAATTGCACACACACACAAAAATTCAAGAAAAATGTTAAAAATTTTTTCTTCTGTCACGACAGAAAGTTTACTTTTTTCCTTCACATAATATTGAAGTATTACATTTGTATGAAAAACATATCAGGAACAAGAACTGAAATTATGAAATTATTAATATAAAATGCCTTAATTCAAAGATAGATTTTACATGCACACATTTCACAAAGAAGAAAATTACATTATTGTATTGCCTCGGAAAAATTCTGCTTTGTATATTACACATTCTTTTTTATAGTTATTATTTCTCTTTATAAAATAGATTTTTTTTACCATAATGCTTTAGCTTTTTTTTCCTAAAAAGGGGGCGTGGCCATATTGCCTAATTTGTTTTCAAATGAAGTTTTATTCAATTTCTAACTTTCCGACATGCACAAGTGATACATGAATCGAAAGATAATAATACGAAGAATAAGATTATATAAAAATAAAAAATACTACAGGTTTGTCATTTTTGGGGTACCAAGTCCTCTTAAAGTTTCAAAGTGAGCTAAGCAAACAGTATTAAATTCAAAATGGTCTGCATCAAAATTTAAAGAGTTGAAGATTGTATAAATTAAATCAATGTACACAGTATTCAAAATTTATGTACCATTGTATATACCTTTTTAACATTCAAACGAAAGCAATCTCATTATTTTCTTTTAAATATTTAAATTTTATAAAGTTTTTGATGTGTAACTTTTGTATAACTTTTGTTTCAAAATCTATTGTGAAAAATAAGGATTTTTAAATTTAATCTTTTCTTGTTAAATGTCAAATGATGTTAAATACTGAATGATTTTCATGATATAGGTATTTCTTTCAAGGAACCTAAATTTCACGTCTAAAACCCATTTTGTATTTGCCTACGTAATATGGATCCTGTAAAAAACCTCTAAGCTTTCCCTTAATCTAAACTGTTTATATTTATTTGAATATCTAAATGCATACGAAAAAGCAAAAATAAGAAGGAGGATTCCAAATGGATACATTTACCCTTCAATTTCTGGAAAATACTTTTAGATACTTTAAAAATATGAAAACCCACAAAAAAGTCATAAAATACACAACAAGTAATATAAAAAAATTTTTAAGTCAGTTCCTACTTAGATCAACAAAGAAAAATTTTATTTTAGCTACTTTTTATTAAATAGCTACAATTAATACAAATATATATACATATGACAGAATCGCTACATTAAGTAGTAAATAATTTTTATTAATTATCATTAAAGTATCGTATTGTCATCCAAAACAATCGTGTCTATAAAATTTCAGTTCAACTGAAGGCTTTAAAACGTGAGAAAAAAACCTTTTCAAGTTTTGACACAAGTCGCCAAAAGGGTCGCTAAGTCACCAAAATGGCTGTATTTGTAATTGTTTAAATAATTCGTTTCAGTCAATTAATTTTAATTAATT
>BMAU01013743.1:50000-180000 GCA_019973935.1 Trichonephila clavipes
TAAATCCTGCAGCTAAAGTCGAAGATAAACAGTTCGAAACTAACATAGAAAATATGATCAAAAGCATTAAAACTTTATCTCTTCCTGTTCCCACCAGATCTGAAAATTTTAATCTGTTCTTCCAATCATTAGAACGCGCATTTTTAACCAAGAAAATAAACGACGAATATAAATCTGAAATTTTAATAAATCTTCTGGGCGAAAGAGCTCATAATGTCTTACTGTATATTAAAAAGGAGGAATTAAATGACTATGAAAAACTAAAATCTATAGTACTCAGAGAATTCCAATTAACCCCTCGCGAGTGTTTAAACTCATTTAAAAATGCTGTAAAATCATCAGGCGAGACATACATCCAATTTGCTGCAAGATTGACGGCAAACTTCCAATATTATTGTTCGTTAAGAAAAGTTAATTCCTTTGAATCTCTATGTGATCTTTTAATTTCTGATAAATTATTTGAAACTTTAAATAAGGAAACCGCAACTCATATTAGCATTCGAGAAGCAGAAGATTGGTTTAGGCCTATTGATTTAGCTAAAGAGTGTGATATTTATATTTCATCTAGAAGCGGATCACATAAAGAAACTCTTATTACTTGTGGATATACCGAAGACCCCTTTAAAAATAGATCACAAAACTTTAAACCAAATGTTAAAGAGAACTATCCCCAATATCTTGAAAGACAAAATAAAAATTGCTATATATGCGGTGATTCATCTCATTACACAAGAGATTGTGAGAAGCGTTTTAAGTCTAAAGAATCTAACAGCCACATCCATAATAGAATAAACGTGAATACTTTGAAAGTCGAGAGCGAAAAACAAAATAGCGATGAGTTCGCACAACTACAATATGTAAACATTTTTGTGGAAAATCAGCCCGTAACAGCCTTGATTGATTCAGGTTGCCAGATCCCAGTTTTAAATTCCTCACTAATTAGAGTGCAAAAACCTTCCGAAGAAATCATAACATTAAGCTCATGTTTTCCCGAACAGCGTATGGTAGAAGTTAAACCGATAAATCTTTCTCTTAATCAACACTCTCCCGGTCTAAGAGTTCGAACGGCAATATCACAAACCTTGACCGAAGAAATTATTATACATCCCAGTGTATATTCTGAAATAAAGAAACTAGGCCACGCAAAGAGCGATGTTTTATTGAGTGAAAGTGGATCCTCTTTGGGTGCTCATTTTAATTCAAATGTTTCTTTTTCAAATGTTTATGTTGCAAATGTGATAGAAAACTCTAGTTATGATTTGACACATGTTAACAACTTTAATACTAGAAATGATTTGAGTTCTCTAGTTAAGAATTATAAATGTAATAAAATTAAGAGTACTAAGTTAAAAATGAGTATTATAAGAGAAAAATGTTCTGATATAGTATTGTGTAAGAAAGTCAATGGTGCCATGAAAACGAGAGAGAGAGAGAGTTCCGTGGACTTCAACTCCCGAAGACGGTTTGCGTTGCTCCGACAAATCTTCCAGCCCTGGCAGTGGAAACGGAGGAAAAAGAGAGATCGTTTTGAACAGACGTCCAGAACTCTAGAGAGGAAAATATCGATGCGTCCAACCAAAGAACTTATTAAAAAAGGCGTTCTTATGCCTGATGGAACCGATAAAGACCAAGATAGCAAAATAAATGATTCCGTTCATCCTACCGTACTATTTTCATCCCAGAATCATGCCATGTCTGTGAAACACAATGTTTTCCTGTGGAACCTTTTGGATGTCGAAGAGGTGCCTTCACATGATGGAGAAACTGTCTAGTTCAGAAAAATTATGATATGTTAAATCTCTATGTATTTGTTGTATAGTCCTTGTCTGTTCCGTCTTTTTTGTATGTTTCAGATTCTCCTCTGGTATCCATGGAAAGGAAAAAAGGAATACGTACCGCTGCGGACAGCGGACAGTCAGGTTGGCCGGTTGTGGCATCCAGCAAAACGCTGTCTTCGCGCGCAGGCGCAGCTAAGTGAAACTGTAACAGAAACTTTTGAACTAGTGAAAGTAGAACCAAAACTTTAAGACTTTAGAGAAAGAGAGAAAGCGGAAAGGAGGAACGACGGAGGTGCGCGTGCAGGCGTTACCGTCCACACATCATCGAAACTTATCTGTTAGAATAGCTACCTTTTTAATTAATTTTTGTTTAAGTTTAAAATAAATGTAAAGAAAGACAAATGATTTGGACCTCTTGTTGTCTCCCACATATATATATACATTATATATATATACATTATATATATATATACATTATATATATATACATTATATATATATACATTATATATATACATTATATATATATACATTATATATGTACATTATATATATATATATACATATATATATATATACAGTCGAATCATGATGTGGAGCGTCAAGAAAGACATACAGATTTTTTGAATTAACAAGTTAACTGTGACTGTAGATGGCGAATAAAAAGAAAGATGAAACTCGGACCTCCACCCATTTCTTTTCCAAGCCACCCTTTGATTAGCTTGCGAGCTGCCTTGATGTTATTTGGTTTTCTGTTTCTAATTTTGAAATTTAAATTAAATAAATCATTACTTAATTTTTTACCAGTGTTTTACCTTATGTAATGTAAAATGATAATATGTACTGGTATTATTATTAGTGCTTGTGTGGTGTTATTCAAATAATACTGGAATCCAAGTTGGTCTTTTCCTTTATTTATTGATAACATTCGATAAAATTCAATAAAACAAAACTTATTTAATTTAAATTACCAAGTTAAAATATTAGGCTGAAAATATATTCTAGTAAACAACGGCACTTCTAGAAATGTGGAAGCCAAGATCAAGATTACAAAATATCCGTGAAAAACAGCAGCACCTGGAACGCTGAAGTCAAGTGCAAGATTAACACTCAGGTAGAAGCCATTATATATGGTTTTGGTCGAGAAGATAGACCAATTGGGGTCTGAGCGTTGTGACAGCTACGCTACACCTAATCAGATCCCAGCTGGTCCGTATAATTCACAACACTATGATCTGTAGTCCACACTTATTTCTGTATTGGAGTATTTCCATGTTGGTGACCCGACCATGATTGAAGTATTTCCTTGTTGGTGACCCGGACATGATTAAAGTGTTTCCATACTAGTGTGATCCTGTCCGATTCACCAACAAGGAAATAATTCCAACTATAAATATTACTTTAATTGTTTTTCAAATATACGGTTAGAGTTTTTTTTAAGGGATTCATAAAATTCTGACGCATCTGATGGATTATACGTAATTGTTGACACCATAATGAATAGCAATTGGTTTAACAGTCATGCAGCTTCAGTTTTAGCAGCATATTAAAGAGGAGAAGGCATGGAAAAGACAAAGTTGTAACTTGTGGCCAAACCGTATGCAACCGGTGGACCGTTCCCAAACAGCATAATAATGAATCATAAAATACTCGAAACCACACAAAAAAGACGTGCCTTGGCATGCTACCAGAAAGTGGAGTGGGCTGAATGAATGATGTAATACAGTTTAGTAAGACGAAAGGAAGTACACAAAGGAGAAAATAACTCAATAGACTTTTTTTTTGAGTTCCTAAAAGTAGACATTTTTTTCACTAACTTGTAATTTTTCAACAATTTTTTATTGATTATCTTCTTAACATTTAGGGAAAAAAGTACATGAAATGGGATTGTTGCCAAATACAGAAAATAAAAAACATGTCTAAAGCAAAATTACAGACATCCAAACAAACTTGAGTTCATCTTATTGCCAGGTATGAGGATTATTAAAATATTAAAATAATATCACAATTCAACCTATTATAAACTTACCTATAACATCATAACTTATTTTGATTTTAACCACATTTCTGTTGTACAAGATGTATCATTATTCGATTAAACTTTAGAAATTAAATAACAAATTTTCTGAAATCTGTAAAGTTGAGAGAGAATAGATTTTTGTTAATTTCACTTCCTGCGTTTGGAAAAAATCGCTACTATAAAATATCTTTAACATAAGTTATTTACTGAGAAGTTTTATAGTGAGTTCATCTGAGTGTTATGTCGTCAATGTTGAGGATTTTGTTTGATTTAATGATGCTATTACCTTCGATAATGGTTAAATTAAACAGCTGTTACGTGGCGATTTGCTGAATGTTATGGAAAATGAAAGCAACATCTGTTTCCATTGTAATAGTGTTGAACAAATCCCTTTCACTGTCGAGGTAGACTACATGCAGTGAAACAGGTTTCACAGGAATTAATTCCAATTTTTTCAATGGAACAAAATAAGGGACAAATGTGGCTACGGATTTGATGGGAGCTTTAAGGGGTCACAGGGGTGTTAAATTAATCTAGGGGTCAGAAAATATAAACAATTTTCAAACAGGTATAACTTCTTTAAATTTGAGTTAAATAATTCGAATCTTTTACACATTACTTATAAAGGAATGGGGCTTCAGAAAAGTATAAAATGTTTCAAATATAATCAGAATTTTAAAAATTATAAGCATATGAAAATAAGAAACTTTTCTATAAGAAATATTTATTAAGTTTTACGTCGCGCATGTTATTTTCGAAAAGAGTAGCTTTAATGACTAGCTATAAGTTGATTTATAAAGACAAATGTATTCTTAATACTTTGTAGCTACTTTTATATAAATAGAATAATAACTTACATATTTTAATAAATAAAAAAATACATTTTTTAAAAATATTTAAAAAATTGCAATATTTTACAAATATTTTGAAATAAAAAAGATATATAATACTAAAATTAGGTAGGGTTTAAAGAGTATGATGCATTGTGTATAATTCTATAAAGTTTTATACATCAGAGGCTAATATTTTAGAAAATAGCGTGCGCAAAGCAAAAAATACTTTATTTATTATAGAATTTTCATATGCTTATGACTTCTAAAATTATTATTATATTTTAAACATTTTATACTTTTCTGAAGCCCCATTTTATTTTAAATAATATGTAAAAGATTCGAATCCTTTAATTGAAATTTAAAAGAATTATACCCGTTTGGAGATCGTTTATATTTTCAGACCTCTAGAGAAGTTTAACACCCCTGAGACTTCTTAAGTGTGTTGCGAATTAGATCTGATGCCAAAAGATAATTTTAAAAATTCTTGCTGATTTATTAATAACAATTTTAATTTTATTGATATGTAGTAACTTTTTAGCGCCTCTACAAAAACAAAGTTAATTTAAGACATTGTCGATCTTAATGTGTTTTCAAGGGCTGGTTTCAAGTTTGGTAATTGAAAATATTAAAGGAGTTTTGTAGATATAAATTTTCGTAAAGAGCAAATATTTTAAAGTTTCTTTTTCCCCTCCGTTAGACGCGCAAATCTCTCAGAAGCATGATAATATTTTCGATGATGTGTCCCCTCAGTGAGTTGGAACACGCCTCTACTTCTTCCATCTGCCTATCTTCACTCGCCCTAGGATTCAAAGTCAAATGACGAGAGCAATTTGTTCAAATTTCGGGTAGCAAGGGTCATAGAATCTGATAGATGCAGCGCACCCAAAAACGTCAGTTTTTATCACTTCATACAATTTCGTTAATTTTGATTTTTTTTCTTGTAAAACAGTGTAGTTTTCAGTTGTATACAAAATGATTCGAAACAAGTATTTTGTAACTTCTGTTTGATAGGTTTTTTTGTTGGGAGTTGAGATACATCTGAGGGATGCAGTACATCTAACCACTGACTGTATTTTATTCAATTTTCAATGTAGCTGGAATAAACTAAAATATATATATGGGAATCAAAATCACTCAGATCTTCCAACACATATCTAGTAAAACTAGACCACGAATTTTCTAAAGAGCACTTGCGAAGACGGTCTAACCTTCACATGCCTTGTTCATTTTAATACAGGATTGAAGAAATATCTGATACACAATGCCCTATTTAAGACGAAAAACTAAGAGAAACATCACCAGGTACTTGAAAAAGAAGGTAATGTTCCCTCTTGTCGAGCCCTTGAACATTGTAAGGTGATTTGTGAAGGCGGCAACAAGGCATCTTCAAATGTAAACAGTGATGACACGGTGATAACTAACCATTATCTTTTAGATGTTTTTCGGAAAAAAAATCTTAATTCTTAAAAAATATCTTAATATAGCTGAGACCTCTGTACAAAGGCTCAACAAGAATTTTTGAAATATATAACTTAGAAGTGGGTTTATCCATGTTTTACGACAACAGAGGAGAGAAATTTTAAGAAAAAAAAAGCCGAAGATTATTTCAATGGGTTGTAACTCTGAAAATAATGTGAATTTTTCAAAACTCATAGTTGAGCCTCTGTAGAGAGGTCTGAGCTATATACAGGTAAAATGTTATTATAATAGAAGTGTTTTTCACAAAAGGAAAACATTTTAAAAAAAGGTTATTCTAAGTTAATTTTTTGCCAAAATAGTGTATTTAAATAATTTTTTTTTGTAAAAATATCCTTAAAACAATTTTATACATACATTCTAATCTAAGTGATACTAAATATCACGAAAATTATCCATTTATGCGCTTTTTTAAAATCACGGTTCCGAACGTAGTCGGATACCTTAAATATTATTTTGTGTCAAAAATATTTTTTGCCAAATCTCCCCAAAAAATGATTAAATTATCTTTTAACGTAAGTATGAGGCGATGCATCTGAGAGATGCTGCGCGCCTATGGATGTGCCTTTTTGACGCGCGAAGTCGATACTTCGAGAGCACTTAACTTTTCCCTCCTCACCTTAGAGCTGAGTGCGGTGTGTAACCTTTTTCTTTATAAAAAAATCTGACATAAATTGAAGCAAAAAAGTAACTTTTGCCTAATGACAACTGTGATACACGATCATATTTCTCCTTTGCTGCTCATATTTTTTTTACTAATATAACTATTTTATATTTGACGTGTGCCAAATCTTATGTGCCGAGCATAGTATTTTTTTCTATGTTTATCCTTTTCCTTACTATTACATAAAAAATCAGTCATTATCCACCCACTTCGTTGGGTATTTCATGATGTCATATAACTATAGTTTTTCTTTAATTATTTATGTCTAAATCCTAGCATTAAGTTTTCAATTGTATTCAAAAACATTTTTGTAGCCCTGGTATCTTGATTTAAAAATTACAGTAACTTCCAAAACAGAAAAAATATTTATCTATTTCTCCCCCTTAACCCCCTTGGGGGTTCATTTCCGTAAAACCGATGCTTAGCAATCAAGATCGCTAATCAAAAAAAGAGATACGTTTGTCAATTTTTAAATCTGTAAATATGATTGTTCACAAACGGGTTGTCTGTAGCATCCCTGAAACCGTCTTGAGAGTAGAATTCCTGAAATTTGGTTCTTAGCGGATCTCTATTGAACAAATGAAATAAGTTTGGCAAAGTTCATGTCTATATTGGTTTAATAGTTCAAAAACAGGATACTTTTTATGTGTAAAACTTTCTTAATCTGCCTTGGAAGTCGTTGTCCCCTATTACTCGTTCTCGATACTCGTTCTTAGAGCATATGTACATAAAATAACCATGTGTGCCAAATTTCAAATTTATCAGTCTCATAGGTCAATCTATCTGTGTTTCGTTTTCTCTCTCTATATATACAGGGTGATTCGTTACCATACCGACAAACTGGTAGAGTCTGCAGGAGATACAGAGACGGGTCGGAATCACATAGGAATGCAGGGTCTCAAAGACCCTTGCGAGCTAAGGTGCAATGAAGCAGAGAAAAAGAACAGATACATCAATACATGAATGAGACAGAAAACATTTTTTTGAGAGATTGTACTAAAGAGTGTTTTTTTTTCCAGGTATAGAAGTTTAAGTTGGCATTACTTTCCAAGATGGCGACCGATTTAACTGCTGTCAAGTGATTTATTCTCAGTTTGGTTTGGCAATTCATCAAAACGATCATCAAGCAAGGCGTAGATTCGTCGAATGGGCCCAAAATGAGATTGCCGTTGTTCCTTATTTTCATAATCGAATTTTGTTTAGCGATGAAGCGCACTTCTGGTTGAATGGCTACGTCAATAAACAAAACTGCCGCATTTGGAGTGAAGCTAATCCACAAGTGTATGTCGAAACACCGTTACATCCAGAAACACTGGCTGTTTGGTGCGCTTTATGGGCTGGTGGAATCATTGGTCCGTACTTCTTCAAATACGATGAAGGCCACAACGTTACAGTCAATGGTGATCGGTATAGAGCCATGAGTACTAACTTTTTCATTCCTGAATTGGACAATCATGATGTCCAGGAGCTGTGCTTCCAACAAGACGGCACAACATGTCACACAGCTCGTGCCACAATCGATTTATTGAAAGACACGTTTGGTGATCGCCTAATTTCACGTTTTGGACCTGTGAATTGGCCTCCAAGATCTTGTGATTTAACACCCGCTAGACTATTTTCTGTGGGGCTATGTAAAGTCATTGGTCTATGCAGATAAGCCACAAACGCTTGACCATTTGGAAGACAACATTCGCCGTGTTATTGCCGATATATGGCCACAAATGTTGGAAAAAGTCATCGAAAATTGGACGTCCAGATTGGACTACATCCGAGCCAGCCGTGGCAGTCCTATGCCAGAAATCATATTTAAAATGTAATGTCACAAGATTATCTTTCGAATAAAAAAAATTTATGACAATCGAATAATACATCGTTGTTTTATTGCAATTTAAAGTTCTATACCTCTAAAAAAAACACTTTATTTCTGTTCTTTTTTCTGCTTTGCACCATAGCTTGTAAATGTGGTATATTTCCCCGTGCATTCCTGAATGATTCTGAGTCGTCTGTGTACCCCCTACGCCAGGGGTATTCAACCTTTTTCCTGCTGGGCCGCATACATATGTCAGCTGTTTCACGCGGGCCGCAATATGAGGATAATGTGATGGAGGGGGGAGAGAAATGCTTTAAAGCCAAGATAACATTCGAAATATAAAATGGGGAAAATTGATCAAAATATTTTAACTCCTATTTTGCCTTTTTCAATTCTTATTTCTTATATTTTTTTTTATTTTGTCACTAAAATTTTAATTTTTCACACTAAATTAGAAGCATTTAAGAAACACTCCTTCACAATTTCTGCATCAATAAACGGTTTCGTATGATTACCAATAATATAATAAACTTTATAGGATGTCTTAGTTACCGCCCGTGACAAGACCTCTGACGAAACACTTTGTTGCTGTTGCAAAGGTTATTCAAGAAAACCTATTTATCACCTCTTGAAAGGGATACTCGAAGAGAAGAATCATTGAATGATTCCAGTTTTTATTGATAACTTAATACAGCACTAATAAAATACAACAAATCAAACAATTACTGGTCCATGTTTGTTTTTCACTACAAAATAGTCAATCTCCCAATCATCTTGAAGCGATAGATTTTCTTCGCATGCTTTCGCTTGTAAGATATGAAAGATATTTAAAAATTATTAGTTTCACTCTTACAAAATGGTCGCTACTCCACTGTTGTCTGTTATCACTAACCGTTACCATTCCAAATAGAAAAAGAACATCAATTTGAACCCACAACAAAAAGCAAAGTGATCTATTTGATTCCATGAGAAAGAATTTCCCACCGAATTTTTTATACTATGTTCTTAAATAAATTTCTCCGAGCAAAATGGACCATAGCTGGGCCATTTAAAAAGGCTCGGTGTGCCACAGGTTGAATATTGCTGCCCTAAACCTTTGTAAGTTCTGGTTCTTGTTCTGGTAGCGAATCCCCCTGTATAAAGCGAGAGAAATTGATAGATTGATAATAAATTAAACGAATGTGTAAAAACATACAAATATTTAAAATAAATATTCTTGTGCCAAAAAATGTTAAGAGCTTACTATTAATTCATCAAAAATGCTTCGCAATAACTCCTCAGTACTAATAAAAAAATTATTCATCTTTTTTTTATATTCATCGATCATGATAAAAAAAAACTCTTACGAGTGAGTTAATTTTCTTACATGACTTAGTGCAGCTCTCTACAAGAGGCAAACGCGATGTCACTCGCATGTTTTATCTACTAAGTACTTTCCTCCTTCATCTTCGTCAACTTGTCTAAACTCTCACAATCTACTGACCTACTTTTCAAACATTTTAATGATCGTTGCAACGTAATTTTCCGATCGTCAGTCGACGTCGCAAAGGATAAGTTGTCGTAAGAAAGCGGCGTTGAGGAAAATTCAAACATCGGAAATGGTTCGAAAGTGTATGATGCAAGTTTTCTTTATTTCTTACTATTATTACTTACTCATTAGGTTTTCAATCCCAGAATATTAGAATTAAAAGGCAAATTAATGTATTAAATCGATTGTAGAATATAGATCTAGCAATACTTTTCAATGAAATATACGAATAAATCCTAACTGGAATGATGTTATCATTATGCGCATAAATTAATTTCATAAAGAATGTAAAAAATTATATTGATTCTCTAATTGGCAGATTTTTCTGAAGAACCTCTTTCACTTACATCTGGTAGCATTCGCCGAGTAAAGGGACTGATTCACTTTAAATCTCGCGTTAAGTCCTCGCATTGGTTTCGGTATGGAAATTTGAAGAGTAGGGTGCCAACTGAGATGTCTTTTTCGTCACCTGACTGAAATTTAATTAGTTCCACTGCAGCCGAATGGTCATGGTCGCGACTTTATGCTCGTCGTTGTTAAAAATGTGTCCTAGATTCGAATCCTAATGTTATTAGACTAACATAATAACAAGGTTTGGGTACACTGTTTGCAAAAAACCCAAGCACCAAGAAGGATTTGCCATATTGTGATGAAATTTCGAATTTAAAGACATCTTGATTGAACATGTAATGATCAAATATTCAAGGTCAGTGAACATGAATGGCGGCCATAGCGCGCATTTCTGCTGAGCAACTCGCAAAGTAAAAAACCGGCAATAGAGCCTGAAAGTTTATCCTTTTTTGTTTATTCACAATGATAATTCAAGAGCAGTTACTACCTGTTGGTCAACTTTCAGTATTAATCTTAATAGTTCTATCCGGCTGTCTGACTTCTCGGGCATCCGAAACCCAAATGTGCTGGAATCTAAAATTTCTCTTTTCACTACTTCTGTTCGATCCGCCCACCTTCAAGCCTCTAAGCCAATAGAAAACAAGCAACAGTCTTTCACTCCAAATCACATCCAAGACTTAATCTATCTCGAAAATAAAGCTAAAAGAAAATACAATCAAACTCCAAAACCAATACATAAAGCAAATTAATATAGACTACAAGAACAACTTAAAAAAGGACTCAAAAAACATTCACAAAACTCCTGGACTAAAAAGGTAGAAGCTCTTAACACAACCGACAATAACCTATGGCAGTGTCAAAAATGTTTTCGCAAAAAACGCTCTAACATTCCTAATCTTAATAGTTCTTCAGGCACCGCAAATAGTGATGAACAAAAGGCCAATTGCTCTAACACTTAAAAATAATTTCATAGAAAACAAAAGGCCTGATGATAAAATTTACCCTATTGTTGATAACATTACTAACACTTTAAAGACTTTCTCTCCCCCCGCACCTCATCTTCCCATTGCTCCTACTAACCCAGACGAAATCACTGATTACGCCAGAAGTCTCCCCAATAACAAAACGCCAGGAAGCGATAATATTACCAATAAAATGGTTAAAAATTTTCCACTTAAAATTATTCTCATACTAATATATTTTAATTAATAAAATTTTAATTCTCAGACATTTTCCAAATAACTGGAAAACTGCAATAGTTTTTCCGAATAAGAAACCTGGCAAAAATAGTCATCATCCCGATAGTTACAGACCAATTTCCCTTCTAAGCATTTTAAGCAAAATAACAGGACATGTAATTCTTAATAGATTATATACTTTTACTAACGATAACAACTTCATTAATCCAAATCAATATCGGTTCACCAGGCATCTTTCTACCTACCACCCGTTGCTCAGACATACTGGAAAAATCTCTTCTGGATTTCAGAGAGGCAGGTCCACTGGGGCTGTTTTTCTAGACATTCAGAAGGCTTTTGAGAGGGTCTGGGTCAGGGGACTCATCTACAAACTTATCACTAACAATTTTCTACCTGCTTTAATTCATCTCATTAATTCTTATTTAGGGAATGATAGTTTTTCTTCTTTTAATATCAAAAGTGGTGTGCCTCAGGGTAGTCTATATATCAGGGTGTTATTCAACATCTATATTAATGATATACTTACTCACCCTCAAACCAGTACTAATATTTACGCTGATGATACTACTATCCTGGCTACTTATAAAAATCGCAACACAATATTCCATGCACTCAACTCACACCTACACCTTCTTGAAAACTTTTTTAACACATGGAAAATTAAAGTTAATGTAAATAAAACAATAGACGTACCAGGAGAACAAAATCAGTCACACCGCCAGCGCTCTATTCTACACAACTACACTGGTCTCAGAGCACGAAGTACCTTGGAGTACTCTTAGACAAAAATTTATGGAAACAACACATCTTATACGCGCGAGAAAAATTCCAGAATGCCTTGCGCTCAATTTACCCCTTAACTTGCCGGAATTCTCAAATCAATCTTTACAACAAAGTAATTCTCTACACTGCTGTTTTGCGGCCCTATTAACGTACGCTTGCCCTGTGTGGGGCTATGCAGCTAATTCAAACATTAAACTTTTAGACAATGTCCAAAATGCTTTAATCAGGAATATAACTAAGGCATGTAGATACACTAAAAATAGAGATATTTACAAACCTATTAACATTTATTCTTTTAAAAAATATATTCAAAAACGGCAATTAATTTTTTTGGTAATCTGCTGAATTCAAATAACTTAAATGTCTTAAATCTTGAAAATTACAATCCCAATGTTAATACTAAGAGGCCCAGAAGAATTCTTCTGCACTCGTTTAACCCCCGAGTAACTAATTGCGTCATTTCCCTCATGGCGAATGGCAATTTATAATTTGTCATTTTACACTTTCATGTTTCCTTTCTTAATTTTAAAATATTCTCAATCTGCAACCCACACAGGTAAGCACTTTTTTCCAATCAATTTCTGTTCCATAACTTCAAGGCAGCGAATAGAGTGTTAACTCACTGATTCTTTGAGTCCACTTATCAGGAAGCTCCTTCTCAATCCAGTCCTCTCCACTTCAAGGCTCAAATACATTTCGATATGGGATGGAGGAATGTTTCGTAGTACTGATTCGCTAGAGAAAAAATGAATGAGGCCATCACGAAGTTTTCGAAGACTTTACAGGTAAATTCGAATTTGGTCGCATTATCGGAATGCGTCGAAGCTGGGTGGTCCTACCGAGCAATAGTTTGTCACCTGCAACATATAGAGACAACTGTGCAAAGGTGCTGTCAGCAATAGTTGCTACGAGGAACTTATCAATGAAGGAAGGCTAAGATGCCCAAATGAGAGAAAAGATCAGAGATCATTGTTCGAATGGCACGAACTGCTTCAACGGTATCATTGTCTAATATCAAACGTACTACAACCTCTTCTATACCCCCTTATACCTTCCACCATTTCGAATCGCTTGGCTGAGGCAGGGTTGCGCTCACAGCGGCCTTTCAGATGTATGCCTTGGACCCCCCACAACATCGGCGAAATCGTCTGGAGTTGTGCTACAACCGATCATCATGGTTGCTATCAGACTTGCATTGCATAGTGTTCAGAGATGAATCCCACTTTACTCTTGAAACAAATGAGCATCATCTTCATGTCTGGAGAGGCCGGGGCCAGTGGTCTCAATCAGCATTTGTCTTACAAAGGCGTACAGCTATGAATCCTGATGAGACGGTGTAGGGTGCTATCTCATACGACATCAGGTCATCTCTAGTCACATAATTTATACATTTGTAACAGTTCAACAATATATGTTGATACCATCCTGCGGCCGGTTGTATTACCCTTTATTGCACATTATCCAAGAGCCAATTTCCAATGAGATGATGCCAGGCCCCACACCACTCGCGTATATCTGGACTGCTTTCGGGCCGTTAACACTCTTCCTTGACCAGCAAGGTCACCATATCTTTCATCAATCGAACATGTCTGGCACATGGTATGGTGCCAGTTTCAGGCACCCCAAAATATCGCAGATCTGGAGTAGCAACTGGTGAATAACTGGCAAAACTTTTCGCAGGATGAAATTAGGAGCCTCTATTACTCTTTAAAGAGGCGTACACAAGCATGTATCCCCACCAGGGGTGGTTCCACCTACTACTGATTTGAACATCCAAACTGTAATCGTAAACCTTGGATAGGACCCATGGCCGGGATTTTTTTTATCATTTTATTATCTGCGTATCAGCTGTACACAATTTTAATTTCATTAAAAATAACCGCTTCCTTTATTGTGCTTTTTTTTCTTTTTTTGTTTTTGCAAAGTGAGTGAATATTAACATCGCATTGCTTGGCTACACGAGGGCTTTTGGTGACGGACCACGTCATTTTAAACCATGGTCAAGTGACGTGGACGACACCTGAGCTGGCACCACCCTCTCCTAAGTACCACACCACACCAAAGGGAGGACATTTCAGCTCTCGACAGACTTAACGTGCTTCGCTGACCTACATGGTCGGTCTTTAGAGGTACGGGGCTCGAAGTCATGACATGCCTGTCATGATCCGATACCTTGACCACTGGGCTACCGCAGCCCTTTTTTGCAAATTTGCATCATTAGAGATTCAAAATTCTAATATAGGAAAAATATGGAAGTTAGAAGCATTTATTGCCAGTTTTAGTCATCTAAGAGGAAATCATAATTAGAAGTTCGTCTCCAATAATCCTTGTGTATTGCTATTAACTGCGATGTTGATAAGCCATCAATTCACTTATATAGTGGTATCGCTAAGTTTTAATAACTCCTGGGGGGAGGATAACTGAAATTTCTACATAAAACATTTATTTTGCAAATGAATTTATCTTTGTATGCATACTGTTGTAAATTGACGCTATTGATATTGATTTTTGTGTTTGCTTCAGAAAGCCAAAGATTGAAGAAACCCGCAACATAGAGAAGATAAAATCTCACAGCGGGATGTTATGATGATTGTTTATGGAAGTGATAGCCCATCATTTGACATGGCTATGAGGTAGAATAGAATGTGCAAACTGACTACATGTCCCTTAGTGGTGATCCAAGAAATAAAAGACGCAGTGAAAAAAGTGGAGGACTAGCCTATTAGAATGAAGGATGTAAATGGTCATGGATGAGACTGGTCTTAGTTATGGCAGTGTGTGGTAAAACTGTTCACGCTAATCTGCATAAGTGAAAGGTGTCTGCTCGTTGGATTCTATGATTACTGACTCTTTTTTTAGAGACAAATATGGTGCTACCTGTCGAAGAAGATATTGAATCTCGGAATTGGACGAAGGGGATTTCTTTTTTCTTTGGTATTTTGGTAACTACAGTAGAGTGACGGAGATTGTTAGGGGCCCCTCCCGCAAAGTCAGGTTTTGGGCTCCAAACCGGATCTTGCAAAAGGTCAGACTTTAGGCTCCCTATAATCCTGCCCCCCCCGCGATGGGGGATGTACAGTACACCTCTGGATAACTACAGATGAATCATTTCTCTTTCGATATCATCTACAGACCTAAGTGGTGAGAAAGGAGTGGAGACACAGTGGTTCAGCCACCCCAAAGAAGACTAAGAGGCGGAAGGCAGAAAAGATCATTCGTCTGCCCCGTAACTTTGAACTTGGTCAAGTGACTAGCACGTCATCTAAGCTGGCACCTCCTTCTCCTAACTACCACATCACACTAACGAGAGAACATTGAGGTTTGACTGGTGTGTCTTGAGTTCGAGCCATACTACACTGAAAACCAGCCGTGTAGAGGGATGATTCACGTCCAATCTGTCATGACTCAAATTCTTTCTATTGCCGTGGTATGGTTGCTTGGAAAGTGGGTGCCAGTTCAGGTGTCGTGCACGTCACTTGACTAAGGAAAAAATTACGAGGTCAATCACCAATTGACCTGTACATTGTGACGTGAAAATAAATCTAACTCTCGGGACACGCCAGCCATGAGTTCAATACCTTAACCACTAGGCTACCGCGGCTACTCAATGTCTAGATCAATGAGTGTGCGTTATTAATGTAATCTAAAATTGTAAGATAAATATTGGCGGAATGCCCAAAGGAACCGAGCTCACCCAAGAAGGGTTTAGAGCTACAAACTGATCCCTCGGGAAAACACCACGTCCAGTCTTTATCGAAAAAAAATCAATGTGTACATTTTATAAACAGTAGAAGACAGTAAAATAGCAAAATACAAATTGAAAGGTAACTGCACTATATACATATATGCACGTGAAAGTAATACAAATAAACAATGCAAATAAAATAATAATAATAATAACATTTGGAGTATAAGAGATGGAAGAAAGAATATACATATTCCAACTTTCTTACAAATTAATAAAAAATAATAAAATTTTCTAATACAAATGCACCGAACAGACCAAAGAAAAAAAAAAGAGCAAGAAAGACAGGAAACAAAAATAATAAAAAAATATATAATGTTTTTTTTTAATCATATTTTCAGTTAACGTCAACACTTCCTGTGGATATTTTTTTTCTCTTAATTGGTTCTTCAGTTTAAAAAAAAGGCACCGGAAAGAAAGGGGGGGAGAGAAATTATTGGCGGTGGAATTCGAAATTTTGAACCACAGTTGAAAGACGAGAAAGACATTTGAGGTGGCTACCCACTCTCCAAATTTCCACACCACGCCAGCTTGAGGACTTGAAGCCAGGACATAATTAATGGGCATCAGCTCCTCTACACGTGGGTTCTTCAGTGTCATCGTGACTCGACAACGCTGGCCTCGAGTTCATAGCCATGACCACTACGTTACCTTGGCCCCACCAAAGCAGTGTTCTGGCGGTATAGTTACATTCCCGTCACTTACAGCTGATACATTTCTTGAAGTTAAATTATATTATTAGTTAAATTAAATTATTCTATATTGGAATTTAATCTTATTTGAGTTAATCACTCACTTCTCAATTAAATAAAATTCCCATTTGAACTATTTATTGATGCGTATAGCTCCAACTTAGATAACTGTATATATTCTAAACAATTCATCTACAAAATTGCGCTCTATTTTCTTTTGGAGATAATCACATTATTCTTCTATCTATCTATTTTTTCGAAGATCTGATTCCCTTTTGGCAAGGAGAATATCCCTAACGCCAGACAATAAAACAAAATGAGAAACACTTTTGCTTAGTATCTCTAGTCTCTTCATTTCATTTAACTATTTCTTCGAAGATTTAAAATTGGATTTTATCAAAAATATAAATGGCATCTCCATTTCAAATGACTCGGTAAATCTTTTGAGGAAAATCAAGATAAATAAAGATACTTCGGTTTCTTTGAACGGTTGTATTCTCTATTTCAAATTAAAATTTCTGAAAAGAACATTTACTTCACTTCTTCAATCGAAGAATCGTCTGCCTTTAAGTAGTTAAATAACTGCTATTTTTTTATTTAGAACACTCGTAGAACTATTTGCCTTCGAATTTAAAATGGCGGGAATATTCCAGGTGAAAAGGATTTGGTCTTCTGAAAAAAGACGCCTTCCAATTTTTGTGCATTCGGTACATCATTTGGTTACATACCGAATTTTAGAAGTGAAATAAATTTTTGTCAGAATGGCATTTCTTTTTCGGAAGAGGACGTCAAATGAAAGAGTAAGCAAGATGGATCTTTTATCTGCTCAGATTCAATTTCATAAAAAGGATAGAAAGAAAAATATCGGTATTTTCATGTGTCAGTGTTTCAATGTACGCTTTGAATGATATTGAGAGCACAACTCACATTATCTTGTCTTTAAAGATTTAACGTTTCTCGAAGCGCAGCTGTATTTTGACATTGAGAGATGATGCCGCTATGGTATTTATTTAACATAAGAAGCCTTGTGTATATATATATATATAATATAGATTTATATATATATATATATATATATATATATATATATATATTATATAGATTTTTATATATATATATATATATATATATATATATATATATATATTATATAGATTTATATATATATTTTACGTTGTTACTGGGATGAATTCGTAAACTCCTTTGACAGAATAATCTGTTTATTTTTAAAATAAGAATAAATAAAATGAAGAATATAACAATTAATGAATTAAAAGAACATTTAAACGTCGTAGCCTAATTGGCTTTCATTATTTTTAGAGATATAACTGCTCTGTCGATATGCGTCTGCTTTCCTTGCGGTCGCAACGTATTTTCTCGTTCTCATGTCCCTTCTGTTGCTGCCTCTTTCCGTCGGAGTCATTGCCCTCTGCTTCCCTTAGCAGCCATCTGCTGGGGGATGCTACAAGGGGCTTACAGTAGCGCGCAGCGCCGTCTACTTCACACACACACACATATATATATATATATATATTACATAAATATATATATATATATATATATATATATATATATATATATATATATATATAATTCACTGGCCTAATTCAGCGACAGCTTTAGAAATCATAATAGGTCTCCAGTTTAGTCCAATGACTTTTTTGTATCTACAATTGTTGTGTCTGCTGAATTCCAATTTCTTACTTTTTTAGCATTGTAAGTTCTCGTATTTCTTCACTTTTGCTTTAATATACCATATATATATATATATATATATATATATATATATATAGAGAGAGAGAGAGAGAGAGAGAGAGAGAGAGAGAGAGATATTACCTGCCTTTGTGTTGAAGAGTCTCTTGCTCTGCTAGTCTTAAAGAGTAAGGGGGAAGCCAAGAAACACTTTCTTCCTGTAAAAAATTGCTTCAATATTAAGAATTTTTCGTGACTTCTATACTATAAAGAGAATGACATATTTTTAATACCTTACTCATTTCTGTCTGAGTTAATCCTATCCTAGGCCGCGATAGCCGAGTGGTATAGGTATCGGACCGTGGCTTGCTTTGTCATGGGTTCGAGCCCAGTACCACTAAAGACCCGCCGTGTAGGGCAGCGATGCACGTTAAATCTGTCGAGAGCTGAAACGTCCTCCCGTTGGTGTGGTGTGGTAGTTAGGAGAGGGAGGTGCCAGCTCAGGTGTCGTCCACGTCACTTGACCATGGTTCAAAATTACGTGGTCCGTCGCCAAAAGCCCTCGTGTAGCTGAACAGTGCGACGTTAATATTCAATCAATCAATCAATCAATCAATCTGAGTTAATCCTGTTTGTCTCTGAGGCAAAATGTGTTCTATATTTCGTCTCCGATATCATAATGCTAAGAGAAAGTTCACTTTATATGTTAAAAAGAAAATTTTCCCATTTATGTTCTGGAATTTTAAAAATCTTAGTATTATAAACAGATGTAGGAATTAAAATGCAGCTAATTTTCATGAAAATTGAGATTTCTCTATCGGGAAAAAAAGTGTTTGAGTTTAGTATTGAAATATAATATTTTGCATAGAAAAATAATGGACAAATAAGCTTTCATTGATGTTTAATTAAACAATACTTTTAAATTTCTTTTAAGGAATAAAAGTAAATAAAAAATAGAAAATCAAAGTCTATTTCATTGAATGTTGAAGAATAGGTTCTAACCGAAACACATTTTTTTTGCTCCAACATTAAATATATTACATCATTTATTATTCTTCCTAAAAATTTATAGACAGAATATTTTATGATGCAACTCATTTATATATCTTTATCAATAATCCGCTTTTGTTCTTTTTAAAATATGCTCCTTATTTCGTCTACTACATTTTAATGTTAAATTGATCTTAAACTGTGTCTGTAAAAATACTAAAATTGTTATATTTACAAAACATTTCAAATTTTTGTGGATGCACGATTAGAAATATATGTTTGGATATAAATTTATAATTTCATAAATTTATTTTTATCTTGGGACATTTTTCTGTTCCTAAACATGTTTTGTGTGTGTGTCTTACTCCATAACACTAAGCCAGATCTAATATAATGTAAATAAATTAACAGTAATAAAAAAAGGGGGGGACTTTGTTAACATTAAATAATTTTAACAATTGTACCTATTAATATTTTTAATGCTATTCCTCCGGCAGCTGGAAATAAAACATATAAATTACAAATAATCAAGTCCAATGGCACGTACACGAATTTTTTAGGACGGGGGAAGGGAGGGGAGTCGTGGGTAGAAAGTCACCCAATCTCGTATCATACCCCAATACTGCGCCAAACATACTCTTTTGATTTTATCAATTGTCGGTAACAAAAAACAGTAAAAAAAATAAATTATTCAATACATAAATAGCCTTTATTAATAAAATAAGTCATAATAAATCATTAATTAATAAAATAATTATTTTACGTACTATATGCATAGAATCGAATAATTAAAATTAATCAATCGATTAATGTCGTACTCTAAAGCAATGCTAGGACTATTGGTAGAATGACCAAGAGAACCGAGTACACCCAAAGGCATCTAGGCCGGTTTCACTCGAGGCAACTTTCTGCTGGTCAACTCGTTTCCTAAGACCATACCTCTAGTGTGAAGAGGGAAGAGAATTCCTCTTACACAGGGACACAAAGCTGATTGATAAGATCATCGGTACAAAAATTGAGACCGGGGAAGCAATAAAAAGCTTTCTCCATTTTCAATACACAAATAGCCACGTGTGTTGAGTGCAGCTTCCCCAGTACTCTTTTACGAGTAGTTGACTTTTTAAGTTCTTGAGGAAGCGACAAAGCAGGAGTACCAGTTGATCACGTGTGATTCTATTCACGTGTGTTTCTATTAGGTGCTATACAAGTAGACTTGTATGAAAGTAAGTTGAACTTCACATGAGACTGGATCGATGACTCTCGTATGAAAGAGCTTAGTGCACGTAAGTCTACCCAGGCTCAAACTTCTCTTCCTGGAGTAAAAAGGCATTTGTGAAGCTTGAAAGTGGGGCATCAACTCAATTGTCGTGCCCTGAGTGTGGTTCACAATCACGAGTCCATTAGTTTTCGAGCAGCTTCAAAATGAAGCGTTTGTAAAAAAAATAACTCAGTCAATCAAGTCACACAGACCAAAAACGTCTTAATTTACTAACTGTAACAGTTATTAATTAAGATTATGATATTTACTTTTTCCAGTAGAGAAACTGCTTTGAAAAACACTGTAAAGGTTATGTGTTAAAATACTTGATTGAAAATGTAGAAGATAATATGTACTGTATAGTAATGTGTGAACTTTTTTTTTATAGCACGCTTCCTTTATTTATATTTCTGTAAAATTTAGATACACTTTAAAATAATGCTTAGCAAAAAAGTAGTTTATATGTATACAAAATTGTTATAGAAAATTTTTAACTTTTTTGAAAAAAGAATCAATTAATGTTTTTTATGAAATAGTATCCAAACCTAAGATTTTCTTCACTATCATTTTTTCATTAATCATTGACATTACTTCAAAATGATCAAAAGTTACGTAGTGGTCGTTAAGAAACAAGACAACTCTCTCTCTCTTTTTAAAATTGCATCAGCAAAAAGAATACCACCAGATGTGTTAACTGATACAGGTTATTAATTTTCAAACCTTATTCCTCCATCTTTGTTACAAATTAAATCGATTCAGTGGAATCTTTTTTCATTTCATCCTCCCAGTGAAGCAGAATTATTTATTTGTTTAATAGCTTTAAAGAGAAAATAATTCGTTGCCAAGTTTTCATTCTTTGGCTGGAGTAATGGCTGCTTTGCTGACAAATGGTGATTTCTTTAATGGAATGATACTGCTTTTGATGTGGATTTTAAATAAATCACAATTTATTGATTTTAACACTTCATTCGTAAAATATTGTGAGTGAAACCATTATCTTATCATTTTCCATGACATTCTGTCCCTTACAGAGTGTCTAAAAGCAAACAGAGCCGTATTTGTTTAGTATCTACGAACTTAAACACATTAATTTTAGTTTAAACATTCCATTTTCATTTGAATACAAATAAACAATCATTTACTTTAGTTATTTTTATAACTCCGGGCTTTTATGTGAGATACCTGTGTGTGTGGTTGTGAAAATACTATTCTGCAATAAAATAACAATAAACCATTTTATTCTTCAATAATTGACAGTCCGCTTCGCTAGATATTTCATGATGTATGAGTATATATTATTTTTTTAAGTGATTGATATCTAAGTCCTTGCATTAAGTTTTCGATTGTATTGCAAAGCATTCATGTAGCTCTCGTTTTTTGATTTAAAAAGGATTGAACTTGAATTTATAAACGGAAGAAGATTCGTCTTTTACGTACACTCCCACCCCCCTCCCCTCCCGAGGACTCAATTTTCAACAAATCCGTTGTTTTTGTATGTCTACTCAATAAAAGAAACATGCGTACTGTACTTCCAGTCATTTGATCAAAAAGTTCAAAAATTGGATTTTTTTATCTACATATAGTGCTCCTGCGTCATCGCTTGGAAGTCGATGTCCACAAAACCCGTTCTTATCGGATCTCTGCTCAATAAGGCTGTCTTCGGTAAAAGTACGAGAGCTCTAACTAAACGCAAAGCACATTTTCAGACAGAAAAAGGACCCAATTTCCATGGAAATTAGCAATATTTCAACTCCTTACCTCTGTTAACAATATAGTGTTTTTAAAAATTTCAAAATATTCCGTGAATACTTTCTTTTTTTTTTGTTTTAATGCGTGAAGGCAAAGGCCATTTAACATTACGATATAGGATGAAATATGCGAAACACATTTTATACCAGAAAAAAATTAATCAACTCGGTTAAAAATGGGAAGTATGATAAAAAATGCTGCTCTCTAAAGGATAGTGAAGCCAGAATATCATATTAATATTTCATTTCTTTTATATCTAAAACAATGTTCCACAAATCCAGGTCCTATTCTTTAAGATTAACCGAAAACAGCCATAAAAGAAACAAGTGTGCTAAATTTCAAGCCTCTACGTCTTATAGTTCAGGAGATTTCGACCTTTAGTGTAAAGGATGATGCATGTGTTAAATCTATCGAAGTCATTCGGAGAAGTGAGGAAATGTGTAGAATGAATTCCAACTCTCTACACCATTTGACCATGATTCAAAATTAAGAGGTCCGTCGCCAGTAGCCATTATGTTGCTTCGAAATGAGACGTTAATAAAAAATCATTTAATTCCAGTTATGAGGACTATGTGTTTTAGAATTTTATACCAATATGCCATCAATTGAATAAAACCTTTTTTTAAGTTTGATAATAGTATACTGAAACAACTTTCATAATAAATAGTTTCTTTTGAAATTTATATCTTATATATATAATATCTTAATAAATATATTCTTTCATTAATTTCTTTTATTTCGCCACTCCTTTTTGTGCTAAAGTTAATATTTTACCTTTTTTTTGTAGGAAATCAAATGTTTATTGTAGATAAGAATGTTTTTAACACTGGATGTATTTACAGCGTGTGTGTTTTTTTATCTTTTTTTTTTACTTTATCTTTCTTTTTTTTTCTTCATTTTCCAAGCCAACTCTTTTCTTCTTTTTTTTTCTAAAAGTTTTAGAAATTTTAAAGAATTATTTTTTTAAGAAAACCAAAGAGAAAGAAATACATCATGAAATGTATTACAATAATTGCAAGTTTGAAGAAAAACGTTCGATTTCTATTAAAAACATTCTAGACTAATTCTGTTTTAAAATTTCACGAGATAAGCTTTCTCTAAAATATTCTGCCTCTAAATATTCTAAAATATTCTTTAAGTAACCAATAAATACCGAAATAAATTCCTCTTTCCTATTTCTCATAAAACGTGCAAACTATTTGTCCAAGAGCTCAATATGGTGGAATCCTATTTCAAAGGAGCCAGTTTCCCTAAGTCTTTTCGGTAGGGATTCCTTCCATCTTTCTCACGTTCTATTCTTCTTCTGGTTCTGGCAGCACATTAAAAGATAGGAAAGTCTTTGTCAACAGTCTTTGGCGAGAATAATAATTCCTTTGCTTTTCGGAACGGGGACTTCGAATAGAGCGAAGAAACACTGGAAATAAAAGAAGAATGGGGCTTCTGTTGAGTTTAATTTCTCCAAAGTTTGAAAGAAATTACTTCTACATGGGTTCGTCTCGATTTAGAACTACAATAGAACCATTAATCGCATTATCTGATTTTTCAGAGGAAAACAAATGCTTCTGCAAGTAAATTGACGTTGCTTTGTTCCGAAGAGCTAATTCCATTATAATCAAATTAGATTAACAAGAACGAATGTGAAACTTGATTTTAAACGTCGTTGACATAGTTTTAATCTCTATCACTGAGACTGCTCATGATGAATGTATTATTCAATTCCTACTATTATAGTTCACTCTCTCCTTATATTGTTCAAATTTTTTCAATCGTTAATAAAATACTTTCTATTCATCCGTTCTTCAATCACACTTTTTTAAACTTATAGTGGATGAAACTTGGTGTTAATACAGTTTTTTCACACAAATAGTAATTCATTCATTAAATCTAAAAATGAATAAATAGTAACAAACAAAACTAATAGTCCAATAGCATATATAGAAAGGAAAATCGTTCGTTTTGTCCCTGTAGCGCAATGGATATGGCCACGGTAGCCTAAGGGTCAAGGTATCGGATAGTGGCTGGCATGTCACGAGTTCCAGCCCAGCGCAACTAAAGACCTGTCGTGTTGGGGAGCGATGCACGTTAAATCTGTCGAGAGCTCAAACGTCCTCTCGTTGGTGTGGTTTGGTAGTTAGGAGAGAGGGATGCCAGCTCAGGTGTCGTCCTCGTCACTTGACCATGGTTTAAATTACGAGGTCCGTCGCCAAAAGCCCTCGTGTAGCTGAACAGTGCGAGATGTTAATATTCATTCACTCCCTCAGCGCGTTGGACTTCTAATCCAAAGGTCGGGGGTTCGAATCCCACATGGGATGCCCTAACAAGTTTAAAATTTGTCCTTTGAATAGAATTCAGTATTTTACTGTGTATGAACTTTGAGGACAGGCGACATTTGAAATTGTCTCTCATATAAAAAAATTAAGATGTTCTCCAGTGACAATTATTTGAAATTCATAGCTTAATAATTGAAGAAATTTTAAAATCTGGGACATTTTTTAGATTTTCTCTCACAAAAAGAAATCTTCCAACATGCATGATTAGGATTTATTCATTTGTGATTATGATTGTCACTCAAAGCAATAGTTTTTTAAATGGAATACATAATTACACAAGGTGGTTATATTTAACATTCCACTTTCAAAATATTGTATAAAAGAGCCACTGGTCAAAACGACTGCAAATTTGAACTAAATATGCTAGAAAAGTGGAGAAACGTTATGGCATAAGAAAAAAGTTCCTGAGTGTGTCAGTAGATAGCGCTGTAGTCGGTATAATGAAGGTAGATTCTGCTACAACAGTCATGTTGAATGGAATTACAGCGGCTTTTTGTCGTGAGTTGCACATTGAATCAATCTGCGTGATGCACTGTTAGTGAAAAACCCATCCACACCACGGCAAGATCGTACCACATGGGGAGGGGGAAATCGGTTTTTAACTGCCCTGGGCCGAGAAACCGCATAAAAAGCATTAATGAAAACGCCAGTGAATTTTTTTCTTATGCAACCCCGTTTCCCCGTTCTTCAAGTCATTCTAAGCACAGTGGTTCTTTTTTTTACAGAATTTTGAAAGTGAAAATTTAGCATTAAAGTTTCCCTGTAAACATTACAGTATAAATTTTTAGAACACAATGGGGATTTTTCTTGCGAATAATAAATTAAATAGAAGTATCTAATCAGCTTAAACTGCGATATAAGCTTCTACCTATTTTTATGTTTCATTTCATACTTCTATCTTTTTCCTGTCTTGAAGAGTTGAGTCACATTTTCTAAATATGTTAATTGTTAAAATGTAGTGAGAGAATTAAAAATAAAAACTATACTCTTAATTTCGAAAATAAGTATTTATCTATTGAAATAAATAGAAATATTTAAAAAAAACGTTACTATCCCATTCTTTAAAAAATTACTGGCATAACCAATAAAAAAACTGATCTGACCTTAGCATTTGATTAACCTTAATTAATTCAAAAAGCCAAACTCTTATGCGAAATTTACCGAGATCTAAATAATTATTTTTAAAACTAAAAGCTAGCTTGAGAACTTTAAAGAAGGTCTTGCTTTTAAGTAAACAAAATAATAATTAACGGAACAAAAATGACGAAAATCGTGAATTGCAACTAAATTAATTCACCAACAGGCATTTCCTTTTAAATTCATCTCGAACGTACTCCGAATTAAATCACATCAGTTACTCTATGTGATAGAATGCACAAAAAAAGCTCATCACATGAAAGTGAAAGCTTATATATTCGTTTCTACTACATTTAAGAATTATACATAAAACTAAAAAAAATGGAGTTCATTTCAGTTCTTAGCGTATTTGCATAAATAATATCGAAAAGTGAACGCGGGCTTATCGAAAGTAGAATCGATTGAACAGCATAAATTCATATTGTACAAAGTGAAGCAAAAAATAAGAGTAATTTTCCCGCCATATATAATGCCAAAAATTTTCCCAAGATAATTCTTACCTTTTTGAGAAATTTATAGAATAAGCCATCTTGTTATTAAATTTATATATATATATCAGAGTTTTCTCTTTGAATTTTAAAATATCGTTTGTTATTTAGTCTTATTTTATTTGTCTAAATAGAATAACGGTTCAATTGTTGTTCGTCTTTCACATTATTATAATTTTTAATTTTATTTATATTTTAAGAGTTGCATTTTATTTTAAGAGATCCAAAAATTAAAAAAGGTACAAGTCTTAAATTTACTTTATCCTTGTATAAGCTGCGTTAATATTTGCTCATAATTTAATTCGAAACTTTCCAACAAACGCAGCTTTTAAATGGCAACATTTATTCTAGAAACATTGTTTTTAAAACTTTTCTTTGGATTTAAATTTAAAATTTACAACAAGTACTTATTAGAAAATTACTTCATGGCTTTATTCGAAGCATCAGCACCCAGTAAGTACTAAGTAAAAGTTTCATTTTTTCTGTTTTTAACAAAACGTAAAACTATTTATTCTAGAAATTTAAATGACGATATATATTTCCCTAAGCCTTTTCAGAAAATAGTCGTTCCAATTTCCACGAATTCTGTTTATCATTTGAATCTAGCAGAACATTTAAAGGATAAAAGGCTCTCTCTAGTGAAAGAATATTTATTTCTTTTATTTCCAGAACAGAATTTCGAATAGAGAAAATGAACCTAAAAGATTGGATTGAGTTTGTATTGAATTTCTAAATGTTCGGGAAAAATGTTAAACTTGTATCTCTCGCCATTCATTTGGCTTTCGAATAACGGCAGGAACATTATTTGTTTACTTTATTTAAAAAGAGAACTACGTTATTGCTGCAAATAAATTAGCAGAGTTTATTGTTAATGTTAATTTTGCTTACTAAAGAGAACGTGTTGAAATTTATATCAAGACGATTGATATTTTCACTTTAATTAATGTTTTATTTGAGATTGTTCTCTGCTTTCAGATTAAAATATAATCATTTTAAAAATAGAAAAAATTGAAAAGGTTGCAAACAAAAGAAATTAATATTTAAAAATGTTTAACTTATCCATTCAAATTTGCTTACGAATTTTTTTTGTGTGGGGTTATAGCCTAAATAAGTAAGAATTTAATTGTTTACAAAATCTTAGATTTTTCCTATATATCTGAGTTCTTGTTTTTAAAAACGATTGCTATGTACGGTAATCATAAAAAATAATTCCATTGTTCATTTCAGATGTACACTTTTTACTGAATATTTGCATGAGGGTTTATGATTGCCTGTTAAATTACTAACCATTTTTATCACATTTATTACCTACAAAAAGTATTCTTAAGGTAACCGACTTACCTAAAATCATGAATTTTGCCACATATTGACAAATTTCTTTTATGATTTTATTTTATAGGCCAACTTTTTAGCTTTATAAAAATACAAAGTTTATTATTTTCCATTCATTAGAACAAAAACTACAAGTGTTTTAGTAAAAGCAGATGCCACTTTTTTAAGCAACATGTCCTATTTCAAAATACATTTTACTCGAAATGTGTTTTTTTTTACATGGAGATGGAGACAGAGATTGCTCAAAAGGTTTTGAAAATAATTAACTAAACTTTTTTTGTGTATGTTCTGTATAATAGTGGAAGTGTATTAACCTTCAGATTTATCAATCACTGTTTTATTACAAAATTTACAGTCTCTTATGTGAATATAATCACAGTTTTCTTAAACAATTTCATAAAAAAAAAAAAACTAAGATAAAGTGCTCTAGGTTTTGTAAATATTAAAATATATCTTATCCTGAAGGTCATTTCAAAACTGTATAGTTCCCTTTTTGGTAGTAATAATTTATTCTTTTCTTCTTAATTTTAACCTACTTTTCTTAAAATGCACTAAATAGATCTAAAAACCATAAAAAAATCCCATTTTTTTTTGGTATAAAGTTGTAGCAAGTAGTCGGATACCTTGAATCTTCTTAACGACAAAACTTAATATATAAAT
Source organism: Trichonephila clavipes (assembly GCA_019973935.1). Taxonomy (NCBI): domain Eukaryota; kingdom Metazoa; phylum Arthropoda; class Arachnida; order Araneae; family Nephilidae; genus Trichonephila; species Trichonephila clavipes. Next base: position 78,516 of record BMAU01013743.1, read on the forward strand.
TTTCCAAGGAAAAAATGTTAAAAAACAAATAATAAACTAATCACACATAAGAGAAAATTTGTATAAAAATAATCTAAAATAATTTTATATTTAAAATTCCTGTTATAAAATAAAAGAATTTCTAAAAATACTCAGATAGATATGCAATTCTTTTTGAATAAAACATTCTGTTATTTGCTAAAATGTTCTATTTTTCGTTTTCTATTTAAATGAAGCACAAAAAAAGTTGTCCAATAAATATTTTCTTGACAGTTTGAATTTACAAAGGAAGTTTATTTTAATATTTTCAAAATATATAATATAACTTATGTTTTTAATTTATATTGCCCTTGTTCAGTAAGATTTTCCGATTTTTTTTCAAGATAATCACATTTCTCTACTTTATTCTGATAATTTAAATTAACAAATATGTTCTTAAACCTGATTTTTACGCTAAAGATATTAAAAGATTCAAATAAAGGTTTTACTCATAATTTGACTTCTTGATCTTATTCAATTTTTCTCAAGAACATTAAATCTGTAGTAAGATTTAAAAATGATTTTTTTTAAATATATATTATGAGGACTTTTTTAAACTTTTGTCTGTAAGAACACTTTTTTCAATGATGATAACTGGAAAATACTTTTTGTTTTTTGCTAAGAAGAAGCTTTTTATCTCTTCTCAACTTAGAAATTTCTCTTGAGCAGCTTTTCCCAAATTACTTCATCTTCTCTTCAAAGCATCGCCATTTTATGAGAGTTCTTAAATAAATTTCTTTTCATTCCCTAACAGTGTGGAACTATTTGTCCAACATATTTCAGGCGGATCCATTTTACTAAGCCTTTTCAGAACTGTACTTGCTCAAACTCTATTCATTATTTGGTGCAAGCTAAACACATTAGAATAGAAAAGGACTTCGGTGATAATAGAAATTGCACTCCTTTTCAGAATTGGAAGACCGAATGAAAGAAATAAATGAAATGAATCCAATTTCCGCTGAATTAATTTTTCCTAACATGGAGACAGCCACGCTTACGCATATTTATCTCTCTCTAGATTTTAAAATATGAATCGTATAATCCAAATTTGAAGAATGTAAGCAAACATGGCGTAAAATAAAATTCTATTCTTGCCTGTAAAGATACTACTATTATTAAAGTTGTCTTCTGAACACACGTTTGTGATAATCATGCATCTATTTCAATTCATATTTATAACCTATGGATATAATCACTCTTGATTGCATTTAAGGTATCCGACTACGTTCGGAACCGTGATTTTCAAAAGCGCATAAAAGGATAATTTTCATGATATTTAGAGTGTCACTTAGATTAGAATATATACATAAGATTGTTTTAAGGACATTTTGACAAAAAAATTTATTTAAATACAATATTTTGGCAAAAAGTTAACTTAGAATAATCTTTTTTCCAAATGTTCTCCTTTTGTGAAAAATACTTCTATTAGAATAATATTTTGCCTGTATATAGCTCAGACCTCTGTTCAGAGGCTCAACTAGAATTTTTGAAATATATAGCTTAGAAGTGGGTTTATTCATATTTTACGACAACAGAGGGGAGCAATTTTAAGAAAAAAACGCGAATAATTATTTCAATTGGTGGTAACTCTGAAAATAATGTGAATTTTTCAAAACTTCTAGTTGAGCATCTGTAGAGAGGTCTGAGCTATATACGCAAAATATTATAATAGAACCATTTTTCACAAAAGGAGAACATTTTGAAAAAAGGTTATTCTAAGTTAATTTTTTGTCAAAATATTATATTTAAATAATTTTTTGTCAAAATGTCCTTAAAACAGTTTTTATGCATGTATTCCAATCTGAGTGACACTAAATATCAAGAAAATTATCCATTTATGGGCTTTTTTAAAATCACGGTTCCGAATGGAGTCCGATATCTAAACTAATTTAAAATCTTAAATTATTATGCAGGGAAATTTAAAAAAAAGTTTAATTTATTGATATAGAGTGTCGAACATTAAAGATTAAATAGTTCGGTTTTGGGTTCAATGAAGTCTCCTTTTTTAAAGAAATTAAGTAAAAAGGAACAAGGAAGCTTTTTAATAGCGATCCTATACTTTCTCACTTGGGCTATACCAAAGATGAATGGTCACTAGAGGGCGCTGATATTGGCTAGGACAGTCAGTTACAGTTATGACTAGAATGGTTATACAGATATTTTTTACATTAACTTAACACAAATCTAATGTTTAGATACTAAAAAATATCAGCATGAAATGTTTTTTAAAGAATTCTTTTTCTATCGAAATCTACGAAATTCAATTTATTTCATTGTGATGAATGATGAATTGACAGGTTGTAATAGATGACAATAAAGTCTTCAAACACTGACTTTTATATCGAAAACCAATTTTGTATAATTTGTTTTGATTCTTTTTTTTTTTCTTCTTAACTACAAATATTTGTGATAAATATATTACGATGAATTTATAATATAATTTTCTTTACGCATCGTGAGTCTGGCATATCGAACTGTAAAATATTACTTTAATAAACTAAATTTCAAAATCCAGTTTATTTCCTAATAAAATTTTAAGACGCATACACACACACATATATATAGTAATAAAATTTATAATACATCAAAAACTTTATAAGATGCTTTGTGAAACATGACTGTCTTATTAAACTAACAAATACGTTTGTAAAATGTTTATTGCTCTTGTTTGATGTAAGATTTTCTTATATATATCTTAACGATGTTTGTGTTTTTAATTTAAGTTTTCCTTTAGTTTTACCCTTATTTCTATTAATTTCTCAAATTTAAAATAGGTAGTGCCATGATCGTGATTTTAAGATTTTTTTCAAGTTTCTCTCTCTCTCTCTCTCGAAAGTATTTTAATTTCAAAGTTTTCTACTCATTTTCTTCTTCCAAAATGTATTATTATTACTTATATTGTTTATATACTTTCTAAATACAATATTATATTGCTTTTATTAAAATATTTTTAATCACACTTTTACTCCTGTTCGCCATTTCAGTTTCGGTATACTACTTTTTTGTCGTATTTTTGGTTATTAAAAGTTAAATTTTTCAAATTTATTTTAACATTTAAAATATTTTACATTCTTCTATGTAAGTAGATTACTGTTTTAAGTTATGGAATAATGAGGACTTTATTTTTTTTTAAATTAATTTTGGTTTTAATATTATTTTAAACTGTATTTTCTCTTCTTATTTCAACCCAATGATATAAGCAAATAAAGTGGAAAGTTGGCACTTAAAATCGAACGTATCTTAAACCTAAGTTGGCGTTTACCAGTGGCGTAACGGGAACCCTCGCAACCCCATCATCGCAGGGGGTCCCAGGGTTCTAGGAGGCCCAAAACTTGACTTTGCAGGGGTCCCTAATATTCTCCGTTACGTCACTGGCGCTTACAATTGTATTATTGTGGCTTACCTTATCAGATGTGTGCTTTTTTATAAGTTCTTGTATATTGTTTAGCATCGTTAAGAATTATAGTAATTTAGTACATCATTAAGAATTATAAGAGAGAGAGAGAGAGATTCAGATGCATTTTATGAAAATAAATGCATGGATCCAATCATTATAAGGATAGCCTATGGACAAACTTATTTACTTTTGAAACATCTGCAGCAAAGCAATATTCAGCAGACTATTTTTTCCTATCCACATTTTTCGCACCAGATTTTGGCAAACTAAATATTTGTGGCCATGGAGATTTTTTCAGATAAAATTATTAAATAAAGTAAATCTAGATCCAGGATGGGCATTAAGTCGATCGCAATCGACCGATGGACCGCCAAGACATTTTGGGGTGACCACTTTTACTATAAGAAACATTTTTATGGAACACTGATGCCTGCTAGATTTTAGGTTAGTCTTTTCACAATCGGTGCGATTTTGTTTACTTAAGCAAACGATTCGATAAATGTGTAGACGACACTTGTACCTTCATTGGAAGCGAACGATGACCCTTAACATGCTCAGTGCCTCAGAAGTGGGAAAATTCCCTACTCGCCGACTGCAGGGGAGAATAAATGTTGATGATCAACTCTTCCCGCGATTCCACGGGATTGGGTTCTTGCGCTGACCTCATGTCCCTCGATGGCGTGGGACTCAGGAGCGAATAAATTAAGTACATACATCGGTTTCAGTGTCATCAATCCTCGTATCTTCTTACTCGATACATTGAATACGTCCACGGTCTAGTGGTTCCTCAAAGTTTTTCACGCATTCTACTTGACAATCTTGTGTTACGAGTTTTTGTAGTAAAAATTGTATTTTGTCATATTTTAAAAGAGGGGTACAATATCGAAAACAAGTGCTGAAAAACGTCCAATATTGATATAGAAGGATCACACCTACGTCACTGAGTGGACTGCGACACCTTAAAAACATTAGAAGTAGCCCGTACCCTGGAAAAGTCCTCCCACCCCTGATCTAGATTGTAGTGAATATATTAACTAGTTTCTGTTTAGTGCTATTTTCAAAGCTTATTAATAAACCATTAAATATTTTGCTTCAGTATACTTTTTGCAAATATTCACAGCGTTAATACGCTTTGAACTTTTGCAAAGCGAAGAGCAAATGCTAATCAGTGAAGATAAAACTTTTTTCTCTCTGCCAAAATCATTCATTTCGAAATAGGTTTATCAATGTCATCTAATTTTAAAACTTCCGTAGTTAATATTTCAAATACTTCGGGAAACTGTTAATAAACGACCAGTAATACCAGAGATAAATAAGAAACTATTCACCTAACTCTCAATCTGTATTCATTCGTCTCTTATTACAAATTAAAACACTGATTCGTGAAAATCTTTGTTCATAGACTTCCCAAGAAGCATTTATTAGTGCCATTAATCGCACTTACAGAGAAAAGAACACGCTGCGAGCTGATCCTTTTCTTCTCAATAGTAATAACGGTTATTTCGTAGCCATCTGACAAGTCACACAAGTTCAGTAATGCGGTCTCAAGAACATGCTGCAAAATAAATCATTCTTAGAGAAGGACTAGTTTTAATATAATTCTCTCTCTCATTCCAAAGAAAAAAACACTATTCAGAAAATCAATATTATGTCCAGTCATTTGTTGCTGCAACCTGACGGGTCGTAAGCCCTTTTGAGCAAAATAACTGTGTTCTTTTAACAGCTACACGCTGTTAAAAACGAATCTGTGTGTGTGAGATCATTAATTTAATCTCGCATTTCCTTCACTATGCTTGTTCGGCTGTTCAAATAATTATTAAAAATGGCGCTTTTTGACTATTTATCATCATTTTTTTTTAGAATTCGCTTCTCAATTCACGCGTTCTCTTATTTGATTCTTGCTTTATCAGATTTGCTTGAATTTTATTAAAGGATATTTTTGTTGGTTTTCTTGAGGAACTGTTCCGTAAATATATTTATTACTGGCAGCAACTAAAAATATTTTACTGGATTATTTTGTTATAAAAATATGTGTATAAAAGTCTTCAGTCTAAAAAGGTGACGATAGAATCCTTTATTACGCAGTGTAGTTAAAGTACTTCTTTGCGATACACACAAGTAGTTTTTCCTAAGGATAGTTGTAAAACCTCTAGACAGACACTAAAAAATTATTTGATAAAAAGTAAATGCATGGAAACATTACAATTAATTGAGCAGTAAGGAAAAGCATAATCAATAATAACGTTACGTGTCTCTCTAATTTATTCGTAAATAAATTCCAAGTTCTGTGAATTTAGAGCTGATGGTTTAATGTTAAAAAATTAATACCATATTATACTAGCCGTTACAGACCCCTTTTCTGGGTAATTCCTGGTGCATATCGTTATATACTGATTATTCATTATTGAGATACATCTAAGCATTCTATTGTGCTGAAAAATATTCCCTTCTCGATTTAAGGTATCCGACTACGTTCGAAACCGTGATTTTAAAAAAGTGCATAAATGGATAATTTTCATGATATTTAGTGTCACTTAGATTAAAATACATGTATAAAATTGCTTTAAGGAAATTATGACAAAAAAATTATTTAAATGCATTATTTTGGCAAAAAATAAACTTAGAATAGCCTTTTTTTCAAAATGTTCTCCTTTTATAAAAAATACTTCTAGAATAATAATATTTTGCTTATATAATGTAAAGACTTCTCCAGAGAGTCTGAACTAGGATTTTTGAAAAATTCACATTATTTTCAGAGTTACCACCCATTGAAATAATTATCGGCGTTTTGTTCTTAAAACTTCTTTCCTCTGTTGTTGTGAAATAAGGATTAATCTACTTTTCAGATATATTTCAAAAATTCTAGCTCAGCCTCTGTACAGACGTCTGAGTTATATACAGGTAAAATATTATTATAATAGAAGCATTTTCCGTAAAAGGAAAATGTTTTGAAAATTTGTCATTCTATGTTCATTTTTTGTCAAAATATTGCACTTAAATAACTTTTTATTATAATGTTATTCTTAAAGCAATTTTATATACGTTTTCTAATCTAAGTGACACCAAATATCATGATTATTATCCATTTATACGCTTTTGAAAATCACGGTTCCGAACATAGTCGGATACCTTAAAAAAAAGGACAGAACTTGAGTTTCTAAAACAAAGAAGTATATAATTATCTTTTTAGCTCCAGTAACCCCCTCCCTTCCCCTAAGTTGATAACCGCAAAACCTGTTCTTAGCATATCTCTACTCAACAAAATAAATATATTTTTCAAATTTCAAGACTGCGACCTCCATACCTCCCCACCCCCTTCCTTGTGAGTCGATTTCTATAAAAGCAGGTTTTAAGCAAAAGAAACATGCTTCCAAATTTCACGTCTGTAGGATCTCGTATCGAGTGATTGAGCCGATGGACTTTGTATGCATTATTTGGGAGATTAATACTATAACACAACATATACTTTAAAGCACTGTTTCTCAAACTCAACTTTAAATCATATAATCCCCGCATATAATAACAATATATTGAATACAATAATAATGTATCTCATTAATAAGTCTTACAAATTATTAAGATAAGTATTAAATTTTGTATATGTTACTTTTAGGAATACATATTTTACGCAAGTTACTTATTAGTAATACGATAATAGTATTAATAATTATTTACTTGTAATTACTTATTTTTCCTTTTGAATTTTTAAATTAGAACAAATTACAAAATAATCTTTAATTAAATTAAATATCTTTTTCCTCAAGAGAAAATATAGATCTCAGCTAAATATAGAAAAAGAAAGTGTGTCAATTTGTAATATCAAACCTTCCTGTGCAAAACTTGACAGTGCAAAACAAGCCCATGGGAGTCACCAGCAATTAGTAAACTTGTTTTCAATTTAGTATTGATAAATCGGTTATGAAATACATTGTGCAGTTATGATACATTTATAAGTATATAATATCAGTGTAAATGTGTATTTTATTTTTTATTCTGTCAGAATATACATTTTGTTTTGCTTCCTTTCAGTAAATTAATAATTTTTTTAAAAAATAATTTCCTTTTGACCTTTTGATATGCTTGCGCCCCCGTACAGTTATCACGACTCCTAAAGGAGCACGCCCCACAGTTTGAAAATCGCTGCTTTAAGGTATCCGACTACATTCGGAACCGTGATTTTGCAAAAGCGTATAAAAATGGATAATATTTATGATATTTAGTGTTACTTAGAATAGAAAATGTATATAAAATTGTTTTAAGAATAGTATTGCAATAAAAAATTACTTAAGTACAATATTTTGACAAAAAATGAACATAGAATGACCCATTTTCAAAATATTCTCCTTTTGTGAAAAACTATTATAATAATATTTCGCATGTATATAGCTCAGACCTTTGTACAGAGGCTTAACTAGAATTTTTCAGATATATAACTTAGAAGTGGATTTATCCATGTTTTACGACAACAGAGGGGCGAAATTTTAAGAAAAATACGCGGATAATTATTTCAGTTGGTTGTAACTCTGAAAATAATGTGAATTTTTCAAATATCATAGCAGAGCCTCTGTACAGAGGTCTGAGCTATATACGCAAAATATTATTATAATAGAAGCATTTTTCACAAAAGGAGAACATTTTTTAAAAAAAGGTTATTCTAAGTTACTTTTTTGCTGAAATATTGTATTTAAATAATTTTTTTGTCAAAATGTCCTTAAAACAATTTTATACATGTATTCTTATCTAAGAGACACTAAATATCATGAAAATTATACATTTATGCGCTTTTTTAAAATCACGGTTCCGAACGTAGTCGGATACCTTAAAGGTTTTAACAAAAGAAACACACTGCTGGATGTTATACTATTTGTGAATTTATAGTACTCATCCCCCACACACACACATATAACAAAACTACTACTGAAGGAAAAAACACATTACCTCATTTTGAATGATACTATTTTAAAATAACAACAGAAAAATACATATGGACATTTCAAAAAATATAATCGAAGTCATTTTGGCATCACGAATTCTAACCATCATTGCACCAAATACCATCAAAGGATTTAATTTCCTTCCACATGACCAGGTTTGTCTTATTTCAAAGCATTACGCTTCCCATTCAGTTAATACGACCGATTCAACGCAAGAATCAATTGAATTAGGTATTTGTACTAGAGTAATCGAATCAATTCACCATTTTAGTGCAACTCTATTAGCCTAGTTCCCGATATCGGTTTTGAATTTACCGACCTCTAATTACGTGATTATTCTCTGAAGACGTTATTATACAAATGGATGTGGAAATGACCATTGGTTATACTAATACCTATGGTTAAAATTTTTGATGAAGAATAAATCAAGATTGTGTGTGCCAGACTTAATTATTAATTAATTTAAGATGCATTAGTCCTCTAGGATATTTCCTTAAAAAATAGAGTTTTGCATGATCTATGGGTCTTAATGTGTTTTTAATGACAACCTATTGCTGGTACCAGCTCAGACACATTTGTAGCTAGTAGTTAAGTAGTTTTAGAAAAAAATTTACTTTTTGAACATTTTGTACACTAAGAAACAATGTGTCCAATGGCTATTGTAATTATGTTCATGGAAATAAAAAAAAAGTTCGGTTCTCTCTTTTATTTAAGTTTTTGAATAGTTACTGAAAACAATGCCCTTCCTTTAACTTGAATAGTGGCTTTTTTGTCTGCTGTCTGGAAAGAAATAATGTTATAAAGGATACAATTGTTGGGGAAAGTCCTGAAGCTTGTTTCTAAAAAGATATATTTTGTTTTTAAAAGATGTAGATTTTTTTGCGGCATACTATTTTAGAGAATGTTTTAAATTCTTTCTAAATTGCATTCTTTAAACGTTCTGAAATTTTTGCTTATTCATTTCATAGATTCGAAGTTTTTATTTTAATTTGAATAAAAAGATTTAAATTGATCCCCATATACTGTAAAATAGTTTTTAGCTTATTCTATCATTTAAGTTACCAATACAAAACATCAATGATACACTCATAGAAGAGTAAGGAACTCTTAGAAGCAAAATAAATCTTCTACAATAATTAAACACAGAAACCACAACAATATACATCAGAAGGAATGTATTTTATTTAAAAAAACTCACAATAATAGTAAAACATCAAAGTATTTAGTTTTCAATTATATTAAGAAAAGGGGAAAAATTTATTTTGTTACTCCTTTCTTCTTAAAGTCATGCTTAATATGCAGCTATTTTAAAAATCCAAAATAGAAATTATTTAAACGTTTTTATTTATAAATAAAATTAAAATTAGAAAAATAGGGAATTTTTTTTCAAGTTTTTTTCTTCTTGACACATTCAGGTTTCGTCGGTTTTAATATATAACAATTCCTGATGTGAATACTTAAACAATTTTATGTAACAGCTTGAAATAAATTTGAATTTGCGGTAAGTTGATTGATATATTTTACTATTTGAATTCAAAGCCATTCTCAAATTTTCGCTTTATTTGTAATATGGGGTAATTTTATTATGTAATTTTCGAAGCTCTCATTATGTTCATTCTGAAAATATTAGCTTCACGCTTTTTATGCTATTTCGAACAATACATATAGTTCTTATTTTAATTTATTTGCCATAATTTATTGGATCAATTTAAGAAATATATTTCATAATACACACTTGAAGCTTCATTTGTAAGGATGTATGTAAGTGGTAATAAAAAAACCCCGAATGTATGAATTTCTGTCATTTAAACAAAGAAAAATTTCTGAAGAAATTATGTCATTTTTATTCATTTTCTTTTATGATATTTTCTCGTTCTAAGACTTTAATATACCCATGTTTCTAAAAGAATATCGGAGTTTTAACGCTTAATAGTTATTCATTACATATAATATATTAGTATGATTCATACATCGAGTGAATGAGCAACTGAAACAGTTTTGTTTGCTGGCATGTGTACGCGAAACGTATGCTAATTCCCCTCCCCACCCCTTTCTCGCCGATCAACGCGCTAGTAGAAAATGGTGACTAGTAAACAAAAAGTGTTTTGTGTTCACCAGTTTGCAAAGGCAGAATCTGCTATTACTGTGCAACGAGCGTTCCGTATAAAGTTCAGTTGTCAACCTCCAAATGATAATAACATTCTTAGGTGGTTTAATCATTTTGAAACAACTGGCTGCCTGAATAAAGGGTGTGACGTCTTACGCGTCTTTTCTTTAACAAGTCCTTTGGGTTCTTTGGGCCAGAATTAATGGCAACTCTTTTCCAACCAAATCCAAGAAACGAGAAGTGAAGAGATGCAAATAATATAGGATCTTAGAGTAAGCGTAATGGCAATGTAAGGACAATGTAAAGGAATGTTAGACAATTGAAGTGCGTTGTGGCAGTTGATGATTATTGAAGTTCAGCGTTCAAGATTTAAGTTCTACGTGTCGTGGATAAACATATTGGTGATCTATTACAAGTTAAACGTCACGCAACATACCATTGTAGATAAAGACAAGTTTATTACAGAATAATATAAGGTAGGATTGATTACTTATTAGTATATTTGAAAATTAGGCGGTTCGATTATTGAGGTTGGTCTGAATTATATTGTGTGTTGCGTATTGCGTCATCGTAGATTCTCTCATTAATTATTAATATTACATTTGTTCAAAGTTTAAGTTGAATATCTTAATAAAGTCATATTAAGATAATGTTTGATCCTGGTTCTTTCGTTAACCCTACACCTCTAGCTCACGCTGATGCTTCGAGGGATGTACTTCCAAGGGGAGGTACATCACAAGGGGAAGGTACGGGACGACCAAGGCTGTAATTGGTAACCAACTGTAACTGGCTCTACCTATCTTGATGCTCTACAGCTATGGCTATTTCCTCAATTGGAAGAAAGTGAACCAAATAATTTCATTTGGCAGCAAAATGGTACACCGCCTCACTGGCATCTCTCAGTACGCGATTGGTCAAATATCATTGTACCCAACCAATGGATTGGCTGCAAAGAGCCTTCCGATAAAGCCTTGTACTGCATGGCCTCCACGTCCACCCGACCTGATGCTATGTTACTTTTATCAGTGGGGGTCCATAAAGGATTGTGTGTACGTTCCTCCGCTACCAGCTGACCTTTCAGATTTAAGACACATAATTGAAGCAGCTGTTGCAAGAATTTCCTCAGACTCACTGAAAAAAGCTTGCGATGAACTCGTCTATCGACTTGATTTGTGCCCTGTGACGAATGGGGCTCACATTGAACATTTGTAAACTTGCAGGTAAAACTGTTTCAGTTACTCTTTCATTCAATGTATGAAATATACTTATAACATATGAGATCAATACTATAAGGCGTTAAAACTCTGATATTCTTTTAGAAACACCCGGTACAATCAACCAAGCAAGCAAAATTCGAAAATTTTGAACATTTGGCTGTGATTCCCGAAGACTTTTAAAATTCTACTCTGTGTGCCTACATTGCCATATTTTTAGAACAAATGTAATTTAATTTAGCGATAATTTAAAACCAAGTTATCGAGAATATTATTAACCAAAACGTACTTTCTCTGGGAACTTCCAATTCGTAAAATCTGACAGGAATTCAGAGAAAATTTACTGCTTCAAACCTCTGATAGGCTACACAGATTATTTCGTAACATAAATTTTAACTTCTGAAATATAAACTTTTTTTGCATTTTAGTCTTTAACCCTTTATCTACCGCATTATGATTTACTGCAGTTTTTTGCATGCAACATTTTTTTGGATCACTATATTGAAAATTAAGGGATATACATAAACAAAATACTCAGCTTTGGCAAATTTAATCCGTTAGAGCTAATTAATTAATTAAAGATATTCAACTGTAAAATTAACTATGTACACTTTTCACTTAAAATAAATAGTCAGATCTTTTTCTAAGGTCTTCATTAAGATACGAAAAAAATAAGACACAACCAGTTGACATTAACTAGCTTTTCGGGACAAAAATGACAATCTTTGCAATCTGCTGAAAACGCCGTCAGCTGAATTCGCCTTCCCTTCTAAAATACTCATCATAGAAACCGTGCTGCCATATATCTTGGAAGAGTAGATTTTAAAGAATATTTCCCTGCTAAGTATCGTCAGAATATTCGTAAAATTGGTTATTCTATGTAATTTTAAAGTGAATGGCACTTATAAGTACAGTCGGTAGATAAAGGGTTATAAAATGTCTAATAGTTTGTAAAACAATAAAGGATATAAAATTATTTTCCTCGATCAATTATTATTCTTGGAATTAAAAGCTTTTTAAACTAGCAGAAATCGTCCAATCAAATGATCACATTAAGCCTACTTACGCTCGACAGCAAGCTACAGACATCACAACTCCATTGTTTAATCCAGGTACTCTAACAAGCTTTGAGACTACACCAATCCAGGCTTTGCATATCAATAGAACCCTTTTCGAAAATGAATCGCGTCTGTAGGTGCTTTGTTTGCCCTAGAAGCAATGTTTGTGACGCACATCAGGGAACCAGCTATCTATCAACTAAGATGGCTGATCGGAAACTTGTCGCTTGGGTTAATGGAAGTGATTGATTCATTTCCTCACAGATCTGCATTAATTTGAGTCCTCGGCTGCGAACATCGAAGATGATGCCGAACACAATTTTCGGCCTCTCTCTACCAATGTTATTTTCTAGTGAATTGTTGCGAGTTTTTGATGAATTGTTTTGAAGTGGCTATTGTTTAGAAGTGAAATAATTAATAATGGATGGTGTATATTTTAATGAAATGTTATTGACAATTCATAGACGAACGTGTTTAATAAATGTAATAATCCATAGGATATTGTCATTTAATAGTAATAATTTAAGAGCAGTGAGTTTAAAATGATTTAGAAGAAAGAAAATTCCATCGGATTTCCCATAGAAGATTCCTTTTTTAAATCTTTAATTCTGTTTTACTGTTTCAGATATTAATTATTCCTTAAATTTTAATTAAATTCCATTACAATATTTGATGGTACGAAGTTGCAATTTGGAATAGCTATCATGAGGAATTGGATATAATGTTGAGTAGTTAAACATTTAATGTTATTAAATACTAGTTGAATTGCTGTAATTTCGTTAAATTGTTAAGGTTGTAATATTGGCTGTTTATATGAAATCATTTGGAGGGGCGGGTGTACTTAACTTGAATATACTCAAAAAATTTTTAAAAACATTTAATATATTTTATATTGCCTTTTCAGGGGAGAAATATCCTATTTTTAATTGCCTTACTGGCTCTTCCTAAAGCTGCTAACGTTAATATATTTATAAAAATTCACAATTTTTTTCAGAAAGAAACAAGACGTCATTATATTTTGTCACTATCACATGAAAAGTCACGTACAATATTAAACAACTCAATAAATCTAAGTCTATGTCTTAAATATATGCCACACTTCATACTGTCATGACAAAAGAACCTTTAACGGAGCCTTTCACAAATGCGATTCTCGTGAGTGGAATTTCAAAACAAACTAAAAACGATTTATTCTCAATTTTTGTCTCTGGATAAACAAGAAAGAAAATTAGTAATTCCCATTATTGTCTTTCATAGTATTCGGACAGAGTGTAAAACCCGCTGACAAAAAAGGACATCATTTATTAATTCTTAGCTCTTAGAAACTAACTAAATCAGTAAAATAAGCTTTAAACATGAAAAAGATATGTGCAACGGCGTAACGTACATCCCCGCAACCCCTGCATAGCGGAGGGGCCCAAAGCCTGACTGACGCCTATTACGTATTTGGGCTAGGGGCCCAAAAACTGACTTTGCTGGGGAGCCCTAATATTCTCCGTTACGAATCTGGAGAAGTGTAGTTTTATTTCTCTCATTATATATATCTCTTCTCTCTCTCTCTCGATATATATATATTTATATATATAAATATTGTTACGAATTTTGTGTAAATAGTTTGTATTTGGGTGTTTAATGCATTTATATTACTCTATGTTATATTTATTTCATGTTAAAATTGTACTATTCACAAGGAATGCCGCCCTTTGTGTTATAATGGCGATTCAATGACAACTTGGTGAAATCTTGGCGGTAGAGCCAAGTTGGCATCATTTTTGGCGACCATGTTGGCGAGTTCAGAACCCTCTGGATTCTTCTAGGAAGTAGTGGATCTCTCCATTAACGTCACGTTCGATAACACGAGGAGTTATATTTCAGAAAGTTTCTGCCGCGCCTATAAAAAGGAGTACCAGCCGCAACGAGTCAGTCTTGATTAAACCAACGAGTAGGGAGGATTGTTTTGACTAGTGATTAGCTCGGCTGTGCTTGTCAATAATCTTTTAGTTACGAGTATTTTTAAACACTGATTATTGTGATTGATAGCTGTTGAAGGTGTGAAGACCTCGGATATTTACCCTGTGAATATTGCCGCTGAATCTTGTATTTAAAGGATTGGATTTTTGATAATAAATTCACATCTCTCTTAAAGAACTGTTTATTTTCTTTGTGATTGTTTTTGCATAAAATCCTAGAACCCGGATCTACGTAACAATATGGATGGGAAAGGTTGAATCCTGTAAAGCATATGCTTATATATATAACCCTTCTTAACTGTCCTAAATCAGAGACAGCTCTAGAAAACATAATACTTTTCCATTTTGGTCTATTGGCTTTTTAAATGCCTACTTATATTTTGGCGGGGTTTTATAGGTTTTAAAATCCCTTTTCGTTCATTCTTATCTTGGTAGGAATTACAATTTGTCTTTTATTATATTTATATATAATGATCGTTATGTATTAAAATCAATTGTAAAAAGACTTTTTGTCTTTACAAATCTGAAAATTGTCGTCTAATGTTTAGCATCAGACGCGAATTTGAATTTATTAGATTCAAGAGTCAAAATTTTAGAAGCGGGAGCCACCACTAGATGGTGCTGCCAATGAAAGGACTCTCTCCCATGCTTGCAAAGGCATGATTGCCAAAATGCATCTTATTTGAAGGGGAAATAACTCCTCCGGCAATATTTACTGACAAAATTAAAACTTTTCAAATTTTTTAAAGTTTAAAACTACCCTTTAGATCCAAAAAGGTGTGGCCGTGGTAACCGAGGGATCATGATCACGAACTCCTGGCAGTATTTCTTCTGTCAGGTGGTGGGTTTGAGTCCTGGCACCACCGAAGATCTACTATATGTAAAGGGGCTGATCTCCGTCGAGGATCAAATTTCTCACTTTGGCGTGTGGTTAGTTGAGAATGGACGCTAACTTAGGTATAATCTGTATCATAATCAATATCCCATCCCCATTTTTTCCTTTATCATTCTTTTGTATTGAATGAACTATTTGCTCTTTCAATTCCTGATTCCTGAACTAAAGAAACTATATAATTCTTTTTTCAAAAGGCTTCGTTGAAACTTGTCTGTAAATGTCTTCTGTAAAAAAAAAAAAAATTAGCAATATAGAAGAAAAAAAATCCATTTTTTTTCCTAATTGAGTGAACAATGAAAAATGTTGTTTTAGTTGATTAAATTTAATTAATGTTTTAAAAAACTGTATCAACGCTACAAGGGTAAAAAAATGTATTTGTAGTCAACAAAAAATTCGTTAGAACTTACTACTGGCGCCATCTTTTGGTGCTGGTTCTAAATTCATCAGAAATAACGCAGAATAAATTTTAAGTTAAAAATTAAAATTCCACTAATGAATTAATGTTTGAAAAAAATGTATTATCAAGTGTCATCCACTACAAATTTTTAAAACAATGCATTTGCACTTGAATGGATGAATAAAAAAGTATTTTATTAATGATTGAAAATTTAAACAAGATATATATATATATATATATATATATATATATATATATATGAATAAATAAATATAAATATAGGGAGAGAGTGAACTATAATAGTAGAAATTGAAAAAAAATAGTTTTGCTCTCAATAAAGGCTGAAGGGGGTGGGGAGGGGAGGGGCGGAGGTTGTTTTTCTGGGGGCTGGTTTGTGGTCCTAAACTCTTTACGGCACTCAGCCCTAATCATTCCATCGATAATCGTCATGTTTCCTCAAAGTGCGACATTAACGGGCTATCAATCAATATTGATAAAAAAAAAATTTTTTAACCTACACTATATATTATATCTGCCTTTTATTTCCATCTTATTTTATACGATTTCAAAAAAAAACGCTGAAGCTCTAGAAAAAAACAAAACTGCATTTCCATTAGAATTAAGCGAAAAGTTTTTCCAATAAACACGTCAAAGCTTTTTTGAAGAATAGTAAAAAAAAGTATTATATCATTTCTTTTTTTTAAAAAAGTTGAACTTTTACTCGAAATTAAATTAAAATTTCTCGGCAGAAAAGTGCTTTTAGTAAATTATTCCATCTCTTCTACGAGAGCATCACCAACGAAATAAGCGTTTTCGCTTTTGACTGTGAACATAAAACTATTTGCTTTTAGACTTTCAAATGGCAGAATATTCCAGACGAATTCGCTTGATGAAAATTTTTCGAACAACAGTTCTTTTCTGCATTAGCGAGTTCTATTCATTACATGATTTTAGCAGAAATTGAGAAAGATAAGAGGCTTTTTGGAGAGACTAATAATTCTCTTTCCCCCACAAAGGGGTCGTTGAATAATAAGAATGGATGTCGGGAACAAGAGATGGATCGCATTTCTGTTGAATTTAATTTCATTTGTATTTCTATGTACACGAGAGACTGCTTTCATTTTGTAACAATACGAGGGCATTAATCTGGCTGTCTAAATTCGTAGAAGCAGGCTATTGTTCCTGCAAGTAAATTACTGTTGTTTGCTATAACAGCTAATTATATTATTTTTATATGAAATTTAATTTAATTCTGAATATACAGGAAGCATGAAGTACATTCAATGGAAATAGTTTCTCAAGAAAATTAATCCCGTTTCTGTAAAATGTTTTCTTATTTAGATGCATAAAAAGCTAAAAGAAACGTTATTTGATAGAGCGTAGGAAATTAACCATCCACTAGGCGAGCGTCAAAAAGTTCCATCCATATGTGCTTTAGAGGCATCACCTTATACTTACGTTTGAAGATGATTTAATCATTTTTGGTGAGATTTGACATCGAATTTGTTTGACATAAAATAATATTTAAAACAGAATGAAGAATCCAGATATTTAAATGAAAAAATATCAAATAGATAAGGGTTACTTATCACTGTGTCATCACTGTTTACATTTTAAGATGCCTTGTTGCAGCCTTCACAAATCACCTTACATGTCCAAGGACTCAACAAGAGGGAACATTACCTTCTTTTTTAAGTTCTTGGTAATGTTTCTCTTGGTTTTTTGTCTTGAATAGGGCATCGTATATCAGATATTTCTTCAATCCTGAGTCAAAATGAACGATACGTGAATGTTGTACTCATACCGTCATCGCAGGTGCTATTTCAAAAGTTCGTGGTCTAGTTTTCCTAGATATGTACACGAGAATCTGAGTAATTTTGATTCCCATGTAGATATTTTGGTTTATTCCAGCTACTTTGAGGATTCAATAAAATACAGTCAGTGGCTAGGCGTACTGCATCCCTCAGATGTATCAACTCCCAACAAAAAAAACTATCAAACAGAAGTTACAAAAGACTTGTTTCGAACTGAAAACTATACTGTTTTACAAGAAAAAAAATCACAATTAACGAAATTGTACAGTCATAAAAACTGACTTTGTTGGGCACGCTGCATCTATCAGATTCAATGGCCCCTGCTACCCGAAATATGAAGAAATTGCCCTCGATCTTGACACTGAATCCTAGGGCCAGTGACGAAAAGCAGACAGAAGAAGGGACGTTTTCCAACTCACCGTGTGGATATAGCATCTAAAATGTTTTTATTATGCATCTGAGAGATTCGTGCGCCTAGCGGAGGGTTTAAAATTAAACCAAATGTGGTCGATCCTGGGTTGGGTTCAAGAAAACTTCTCTTTTTGTGCAACAACTAATTGTTAATTTAGGTTTAAGTTATACACGGACAACAAATATCATAACAAAAACTAAGGAGAAAAAACATGGATGGTTTCTGAAAATGCCAAATGAGAAACTGGCGAAGTATGAATTACATCTGCCATTCCTTTCGAATATCAAGTGGAAATGCATGTAAATTTAACGCAAACCTCAGACTCAGAATTTGTCAGTTGCACTTTGCGTTTGTTCAGGAGTGCAAAATAACTAATTTTACTTAAATTTGATAAAAAAAAATTAGTTTTTTACTCTTCTGTAAGAAAATAGGGGAGCAAGCTGTAGTGTTGGAGAAGGAGTTATGATCTATATAGACATGAAACTACGATTCGAGGATGAACTGTCTACGATTGTTATTAAGGTTGCAAGAAACAGTTTTTCTTAACTGAAACTACTTACCAGAACTTAATAAACGATGCAGAAAATGTCAAAGCTAAGAAGGAACCAAGGGAACATTGTTTGCTGAATCTCTATGATGTAATAATTCTGTAAGGAAAAGTAAACTCATTTGTCCTGTTAAAGAAGGCGCCAGTATCAAACAGTATTACGTCCCGGATTATGAGTTACTTCACGCACTTCATGAAGCTCATTGAGCTGTTGGACATGGAGGACGTGGCAGAATGTTAAAAGAACTTTCAACCAAATACAAAAAAGTTACACGTCATGGCATTGAATTGTACATCCTTCTTTGTGAGTCTTGCCAAATAAAACCCCAGAAAGGTATTAAAAAAGACGTGTTGTAAAATCTGTATGATATTTTCCGAATTTCATTCCCGTTGTCAGGTAGATCTTAATGACTCTCAGTCTCAGCCAGATAGAGAATACAAACTTATTATAGTGCACCAAAATCATCTCACAAAATTTGTGATTTTCAAGTCTTTAACGTCAAAAAACCTGAAAAAGTAGCCCGCAATTTAGCGGACATATTTTCGTTGCTTGGAGCGGCACCTATATTACAGTTTGACAATGGTAGGGACTTAGTCAATAATGTGGAGACCAGCTTGAAGGATTTTTTGGGCAACACTGAAGATCGTCCATGGGAAACATCGTCATTTACAAAACCAGGGTAATATCGAAAAGCTAATCAAGACATCGAAAATATACACTGTTACTAGATGAAAGACAACAAATCTCACCGCTGGAATAAAGTACTATGTTTCCTTTAACTTATAAAAAATAGAGCTTATCATTCGGGGATGCCGTAATGGAAATGGCTAGTTCGTGCAACTTTTTTTTTTCAAAACTGAAAATGTGCTATTTAAAATTAAAATAAATTCTAAAATCAATCTGAAAATAAAAGCCAAAAAATGAAAATGAATTTCAAAAGGGGCGAGGTGATTCGTGCAATATATTGGCAGTTATAATGAGTGTGACAAGGATGATTTCTATATATATATATATATATATATATATATATATATATATATAATCCAAAATAAAAAATCCAATATATATAGTATATATATATATATATATATATATATATATATATATATATATATATATATATAATATATAAAGGGTATTTTTTTAGAGGTATAGAACTTTAAATTGCAATAAAACAACGATGTATTATTCAATTGACATGAATTTTTTTTATTCGAAAAATAATCTTGTGGCATTACATTTTAAATATGATTTCTGGCATAGGACTGCCATGGCTGGCTCGGATGTAGTCCAATCTGGAAGTCCAATTTTCGATGACTTTTTCCAACATTTCTGGCCGTATATCGGCAATAACACGGCGAATGTTGTCTTCCAAATGGTCAAGCGTTTGTGGCTTATCCGCATAGACCAATGGCTTTGCATAGCCTCACAGAAAATAGTCTAGCGGTGTTAAATCACAAGATCTTGGAGGCCAATTCACAGGTCCAAAACGTGAAATTAGGCGGTCACCAAACGTGTCTTTCAATAAATCGATTGTGGCACGAGCTGTGTGACATGTTGCGCCGTCTTGTTGGAACTACAGCTCCTAGACATCATGATTGTTATATTCAGGAATGAAAAAGTTTGTAATCATGGCTCTATACCGATCACCATTGACTGTAACGTTGTGGCCTTCATCGTTTTTGAAGAAGGATTCCACCAGCCCATAAAGCGCACCAAACAGTCAGTTTTTCTGGATGTAACGGTGTTTCGGCATACACTTGTGGATTAGCTTCACTCCAAATGCGGCAGTTTTGTTTGTTGACGTAGCCATTCAACCAGAAGTGCGCTTCATCGCTAAACAAAATTCGCTTATGAAAATCGGGAACAACGGCAATCTCGTTTTGGGCCCATGCGACGAATGTACGCCTTGCTTGATGATCGTTTTGATGAATTGCCCAAACCAAACTGAGAATAAATCACTTGACAGCTGTTAAATCGGTCTCCATCTTGGAAAGTAATGCCAACTTAAACTTCTATACCTGGAAAAAAACACTCTTTATATATAAATATATATATACATATATAAACGAAACTATAAAAATATACATATAGTTATAAACTTAAGATAACTATAAAAAGGAAGAAAAAGGCACAGTAGTACAATGACAAACTCCTGGACTTAGGAACCAGGATTGCAGGTTTAAACATGTATTGGGGCTAGCCAACCTTCACCTGTAGTCTGTCATACTGTGTACCAAGAGGAAAGGAAAGAATTACATATGAGGAATTAAAATATTAAAAAATCATTAAACTAATAAAATATGAACAAAAAATATAACCTACTATTATTCGCAGTGTAGATTTAATACAACGCTACCATAGATAATATCTATACGTAGGTCGGGAGTGCAACAACTAGTTATGTGTGTGAAGACTTCCCCCCCCCCTCCTGGGTCTCACCTTGAACACCAAGATTAATTTGAGGCAAAGAACCACTAAGAGCCATTTTGAATAATAATAATATTTATTATTATAATTTTCTCAAAAAAATATATATATATCTGATAACATATAATACTATTATGTTACGTCACTTAAAGGGATTTACCTTGATATTAAATTAAATTACTAATAATGCAATTAATTAATAATTAAGCTCAAGATCAAGTAAGGTCTACCGAAATAGGAGATCCGAGAAATACACGTACTCGAATTCTTAACTTTCATTATCTTTAACTAAGTCGCTTAAACTGACGCTTATTTTAAGCGTACGTAAATTATATTTACCGCTGGCTTATATCATCTTTCTGGTACGTCTAGCAGCATGACGTCTTCACGAATATAATCTCCTTGAATCTTCTAAAAATGCGTTTAAAGTTGCTGGCTCAATAGCCTTCCATCAACTACTTGCTATCTCGCAACGCTCGACTTAAATACCTTATCTAATTTGAATATCCCGTTCATCTTTTTGGATTTGATTGGAAACAAACGCGAATTTATATTCCCCATAAAGACGCCTAAGAAGATTAGTGGAAAGGTCCCGTACAGATTCATCACACGTGTTTCCCGCCAAATACAAGGGAATGAAAACAGATCCGCATAAAATTAATTACGATAGGATATTAAGAAGTTTTTATATATATATATATATATATATATGTATACTTTTAAAAAATCATAAAAATATATTCATATAAATATTAGTGTAAAATATAAATGATATGCAAATATATATATATATATATATATATATATATATATATATATATATATATATATATATATATATATACAGAATTGAAACTTCTGAGGTAATTTCAAACAAGTATACGTGAGATCACAATCCACTTTGCCCTAAGAACATGCTTAGAATTGAAAATATTCCTCACTGCGAAATTCCTCTCCGGTCAGTTGCAATTTCTCAGTCCAATGAAAGTGGCCAAGGTTTTCTCAAATGTGAGTGTAAAACAAAGTGTGCCAAAATAGGAACTGTCCTTGCTTGAAAAATATAATGAAACGTTATTAAAATGTTATTCAAGCCTACCATGTTGAAACAAGTAGGCTAATTTTTAATTTTTTACTTTTTATATGAAAGTTTTGTTCCCTTAATAAGAAAAGTATAATTTTTGTCTTGTAGCTATTTCTTTAGGTATTCTGAATAAATTCTTTTAATTGCACTCTCATTAATTTTTCAAAATAACAGTTTTATTTTTAAGGAATACACGTCATTTAAGTAATTGCTTTAATATAACATTTTTTACATATTTTACCTATATGTCTTTCACAATTTGTCATTCTATAGGATGTATAGGTATTATATACAATGCTCAGGGAAAGAATTTAATGATTCTCATATTTCATACTTTGCTTAAAAACTTTTCGGTATTATATACAATTCCTAGGTATTCTATAGAATGCCGACATTTCACTCTTTACCGGACACACATGTACAGTAGCGCACACAGGAATTTTTCAAGGGGGTTCCAGGGTCGAAAGTCCACCATTCTTATATCATGCTCCTTTTGATTGTGTCGATTTTCGGGAACAAAAAACAGTAAAAAACTAATTATTGAATAAATAATTAGCATTAATTAATAAAATTAATCTCATTAATAACAAATACTTAATTAAATTTTACGTACTATATACTCAGAATTATAATCAATCGGAAAAAAAATCAAGGGCTTTGGGGGGGCATCTCCCTTGTTTGCGCCATTGCACATGTATCATACAATGGCGTAACGGAGAATACTTGGACCCCCTGCAAAATCAGGTTTTGGGCCCCCAAGTTGGATTTTACAAAGGGCGATAGTCAGGCTGTGGGCCCTCTAGAGTCCTGCCCCCGAGATGCAGAGGTGTACGTTACGCCACTGGTATCATACCATTCTAGTCTTGAGTCCAAGAGTTGAGACCAATTCTGAAAGAGGGGAGCATAGTGTTTTTCATTTGCCCAAGAAAAGGAAAACGAAAATACCTCCCAAGCCCGGTTAAAAACCAGCAAAGAGGTTCTTCAACTATTATATTTCAAATAACGTCAACTAAAAATTACGGGTTATAACTTGAAATGTGTGGCTTAGAGAAAGCGTGTCCCCCTAGAAAGCCCAAAATTGCGGATTCGATCCTGGTTGGAGTCGATAAGTTTGTAAGATGCAAAAATAGTAGGTATGCATGTCATATGATTATGTGGAATGTGAAAGATCCCTTGAGTATCGATTTGGCTCTGATACTTTTGTCAAAATTAAATCACGGTAATCTTTAGTATCATTCAAGACCTTAAATTAAAATTACGGCAAGGGTCCAAATTTGGTAGCGTGGGCCACCACTAGATGGTGCCACCATCGAAATAACTTTTACTCTTGAGAGACTTGTCATGCCTACTGAGACTTGTGTGTCAAAATGCACCCCAGTTGAAAAAAAAGAATAAACGAATGAATACTCAATGAGCAAATCTTAATTTTTCACGTCTTAGTATTAAATCCTACGAATTATCAAGGCTAATTAATTGATTGATTAAATTCCCGCCAGCGTGAACCTAATGTATATTATCTCAAAACTCATCCATTACCCCTTCTACTCAATTAATACGAATGATTCAGTATCTGAATCATTTGAATTAGCTATTTGCAGGAAGGTGACCGAATTGACTTATTTTTTCTACTCCAAAACTTACTTTGTAAGATTCAGTATCGGTTTCTGAATGTATCGAAAACCTATTATGTATAATGCCTTTAGTCAAACGAGGTAATTAGGCTAGATATTTACATTAATTTTGCATGGTTCGATGATTGTTTATTATATACTACTATTGCTAGTTGAAATTTCAACTGACTTTCTTGGCCGGACATAAAACATTGAAAAGACAGATTTAAAGCTAAATTATCGTGAAATATACCTCTCTTAGATCATTTAAATAATATGGTTTAACGTGCCGTGAGTCTTAATGTATTTTTAATGACAGGGATTTTTAAGTAGCAAGAGGAAGTGAACTCAGAAGTTTTTGAAAGAATTTGCGCAACATAGTTAAGCAAAAACTGCAAAAAAATTACTCCCAGGTGTATGTTTTGTGCTTCTCTGTGAAGTATGCGTTTGAAATGTTATTGTAAAAGCATTAACGAAAATGGTTTAGCTTCTTTTATAAAACCAAAATGCTAGTTTCTTTTTTCAGTTTCTGAATAGTTACTGAAATCTTTTCAGTTCTGAATAGTTATTTTTATATTTTCTTATACAACAGTAATAGTTTTCTTATTGCAAACTACCAAATGCATGAAAAATCTTCATAAGGAAAATACGAATTTGTGTTTTCTAGAATGCTTCTTCAGAAAGTATTTAAATTTTTTTTTGACTTATTCTTTTTTTCTGTTGAATCTTACAACATAAATAAATATTATTTGATTTAAATAAAGTATATCAACTAGATTTGACTGATTTTTAAAAATATAAAAAGAAATATTGCAATTAAATAATTTTGTACAAGGCTATTTTAATGGAATATTTCCTCAGGTATCAATCTATCGGATTTTAATTAACCATCACTATATTATTTTTCAAAATATTAATTTTTGTTTTTATATAAAATTATTTTGTGAAAATGTGTAAACTCCTAAATCGAATCCTTCGGCTGTTTTACAAAAATAAACTAAAGGTATATTTGTGGTATATTTAACATTCTTTCATGGATATATGGAAGCGTGTTACAGATAAGTAAAATTCTTTTAAACTTATTTTACTGTTCGTGGGCGCCAAGTTTTCAAACTGTTAAAAGTGTGCTGCAATAAAAAATCGTTGAGAATTACTGCTCTAAGATATATAGCATTAATAATGGCTTATATAAATTAACTTAAAAAACTATTAATTTATTAAAGTTGCAGTTTATATATAGAGACGATGGATGTGTACTGTGTACAAAGAATTATGTACATACGTGAGAGAGAGAGGGTGTGAGTGAGTGAGAGGGTAAGAGAGAGAACATTAACCGTTATTTTGTTATCAAATTTATACTTATTTATACAATGAAATAATGCTGACGCATTGCACATGAACCACCAATGATACAAACTTTATAACCCTGAACGCTTTCAGTAAGGCCCACATATAGTACTTACACTTCAATTAACTCACAAAAGGAAAAGCTATTTACTCCCAACTTTTCTTTCTTCATTCTCCAAGAGTGCTTCGTTATAAAAGGGACAAAAATACAAATCAGTCATTCGACTCTTTCAGAAAACTTGGCAAGTTTAAGGAATAAACTTGAAAGCAATTATTTTCAGTATTTAATTCCAAAAGCACCGATTGGGAGGTAATTTTTTTTTGACAGGCTGTACGTCTTCAATAAAAAGGAGAAAACTTTGAGTTGTTACAACTTAATTACTTCTGGAAATTGTTTTAATTTAACTTTTAAGCAGAAAATTGACGTTTCAGGTTGAAAATGAGAATTAATTCTACTTTAACCATTTGTATCATACTAGAGAAAATACTTGATGTTGTGCTGAAGTTGAATGTTTTAATTTCAACTTTTCTACAAACTCAATGTTGTGGAAGAATGAAGTATGAAATGTTTAAAAAATTATCACAAAAATATTAAGTAGAATGACATTCATTGCACATTGTCAATACTTCTTGAACCTAAATCCTAACTCGAGTCAAATTGGGGGTCTCAGAGGTAATAATTTTGCCTCGAGGGGTGAAAATATAAACGATTTCAAACAAGTATAATTCTTTTAAGTTTAATTTATGTAATTCGAATCTTTTACACATTATTTACAAAGAATTATGACTTCAAAAAAGTACGAAATGTTTGAAATATAATCATGATTTTAAAAATTATAAGCATATGAAAATATGAAATAATTCTGTAATAAATATTAAGTAATTTTTGCGTTGCGCACACCATTTTCTAAAATAAGAGCCTCTGATGTATACAATTTTATAGAATCATAAAATGTATATATCGTACTCTTTAAACTCTACATCATTTAAGAATAATATATCTTTTGTATTTAAAAATATTTGAAAAATATTGAAATTTTTTTTAAAAAATTTGAAAATGTAATTTTTTTTATTTTTAAAAAAATATAATTTAATATTCTATTTATATAAAAAATACTACAATGTAATAAGGATATACATTTAATTTTAAAAATCAACTTATAGCTAGTAATAAAGCAACTATTTTAGAAAATAACATGCGCAACGTAAAACTTAATTAATATTTCTTATTTTTGTATGCTTATGATTTTTAAAATTAGGATTATATTTTTAACATTTTACACTTTTCTGAAGTCCCATTCCTTTATAAACAATGTGTAAAAGATTCGAATTATTTAATTTACTGTTTGAAAATTGTTTACATTTTCAGCCCTTTAGAACAAATTTAACTCCCCTGAGTCGCCTTAGGAGTAACTTGAAGATTTAGAATGGCTGCATCGAGAATTTCTTAAAATTTCAAATAATTTAATTTTATTTTCAGTCATATCTTGGATTCCTGACTGCATATGTATTTAAGTGATATATCGATTGATAAATAAAAAAAATATATTTTATTTCTTATGCAAATTTTACTTTAATCAAATAAGAAATATTAAACCTTTTCTTTCACTGTTGCGATGTATTTTAGAAAATTTGTTTACCGGTAAATTGATTGATTGATTGAATATTAACGTCGCACTGTTCAGCTGCACGAGGGCTTTTGGCGATGGACCACGTAATTTTGAACCATGGTCAAGTGACGTGGACGACACCTGAGCTGGTACCCCCCTCTCCTAACTACCACACCAACGGGAGGACGTTTCAGCTCTCGACAGATTTAACGTGCATCGCTGCCCTACACGGCGGGTCTTTAGTGGTACTGGGCTCGAACTCGTGACAAGGCAAGCCACGATCCGATACCTTGACCACTCGGCTACCGCGGCCACTGTTTACCGGTGAAAGCAGGCATGAGCGATCACAAAAATTCAAACACGCAAACTTTCTACCTTATATATGACCTACACAAAACTAAGCGATCAAAATTAATGCACATATTTAGTCTTTCTCTAAAAATTCCAGGCCTAGAAAACTTTAAAACATTATATATTGCATATTTCATTCCAATTTCAAAAGTTTAATTTTAACCTATTTTCATCAAAAAAGTTATCATTAGAATCAAAACAGATTTTTTGTCTCTATTTTATCAAAACAAAAACTCTCTACAATTGGCTAAAATCATATGATGTATTAGTTACTTGATAACTATAATCATGTGTTTCTAGTCAATCAGTTTATAAAATCATATGAAGTCATAGTCACATAATAAATACAATCACGCTCCCAATCAATCAGTTCGTACGTTTTGTTGTTGCAAAACAGTTACTTTTTCCAGAAAATTTCTTTTAAAAAGTACATACTTGTCGACCATAACATCGAACGTAGGTAAACAAAATACACTTGATTTAAGATATCCGACTACGTTCGGAACCGTGATTTTGCAAAAGCGTATAAATGGATAATATTTAGGATATTTAGTATCACTTAGATTAGAAAATGTATATGAAATTGTTTTAAGAATAGTATAACAATAAAAAATTATTCAAGTAAAATATTTTGACAAAAAATTAATATAGAATGACCCATTTACAAAATATTCTCCTTTTGCAAAAAATTTGCTTCCATTACAATAATATTTTGCTTGTATATAGCTCAGACTTCTATACAGAAGCTCAGCTACAATTTTTTAAATATATAACTTAGAAGTGGGTTTATCCATGTTTTACGACAACAGAGGTGAGAAATTATAAAAAATAAACGCCGATAATTATTTCAATGAGTTGTAACTCTAAAAATATTGTGAGTTTTTCAAAAAAAATAGTTCAGACTCTCTGGAGAAGCTTAGTTTATATAAGCAAAATATTTTTATTTTAGAAGCATTTTTCACAAAAGGAGAACATTTTGAAGAAAGGTTATTCTAAGTTAATTTTTTGCCGACTAAGTTAATTTTTGTGACACTAAATATATCATGAAAATTATCCATTTATGCGTTTTTTTAAAATCATGGTTCCGAACGTAGTCGGATACCTTAAATATACACGTATAATATACGAATATTTTTTTTTTCAAATTTGAAAAACTTTTTGTAGAATCTTTTTATTTAAACATCCTTACGCAAAGATCAAATCTGAAATTTTATCTGAATTTTACATCTGGAACAATAATTCACATTTAATATCAGTTTTGAATTCAAGGGAGAACACTTGGTTGTGTTTATTATGTGATCATCATGAATTTAATCCATTGCTTATCAATCGTGTATTATAAATAAAACTTATTTTCTAAGCAAACACATTACAAAAATATTTATCAAAAGATTTCTGAAACTGCATAGTGTTTTTTTCTTGAGTTAAATACCCAGAAACATTTTCCTAACATAAGCATTTAACAATTCTTTTTATATCTGGTTCCTGTTTGTACCGAAATGTGTACCGAAAAAGCCTTTTATGGCCTCTCCTTTTATTTAAACCAGAGGTTCCTAAACATTTTTACCTCATAGACCCCTTGCCATGTTTTTTGGTTTGGGGTATCTAATATTACTTATTAATCCTGCTTACCTAATATTGAACCTTTACAAATTTATTAACTTAAATGTCTTTTTGTCAACTAGTATAGAGCTCTACTTACTTTAAATGAATTAAATTTCTCACTATATTGAAGTATAGCGTTTAAAACTTAAGAAGTACATGTTAATTAATTAGATTAAATTTGATTAATACATAAGGTAACTGAACAACAAATAAATGCTTTTAATGGGAGAAATGAATCTGGTGCTTAAATAAGAAATTTTCAACATTCAATATCATTCTTTTCAGGTTCAACCCTAAAGCTCCTCTGTTATAATACATAATGACCATTCTTCCCCACCCCCCCTTTTTTTTTCTCTTTTTTTGTTTTGGAGATTGGCAACCGTGCTGAAATTCCTCACTAGAAAAAGCAATTAAAAACTTTCTCACGATATTCCGTAACAGATAAGTCTTTCTAAAGCCAAAATTGCTTATATTCGTATCTAAAATTTACTTTTAAGATCTTCATTAGTTCCTACTTCGGTCAGTTCCTCCTGTGATATAATTTTTTTTTCAGTGTGACCATATGAATTGATTGTGTGACTATGTTAATACAAACCATAGTCAAAGCATTCTCAAACCTAGCTTCAAAATCTGAATAAAGGGTAGTTAAATGCTGAACGTAGATTAAAACGTCCTGATGAGTTGTCTGTGACAAATTGAGGAAATTCACGGCCTCCAATGTTATACTGCTTTAGCTTAGTTCTGGAAAGAAACGCTGAAATATTTATTGTTTGTAAGCTTATTATGATGTTAATATGCACTCTTTTTAACTGCAAATTAACGTCATTAACTTTAGTAAATAAATATGTTAAATAGGTAAAATCTGGTTTCCACTTTATTAAATTTCATTTAAAATTAATGCTACGTTCTGGATAAAAGAGAGTAACTCTCATAAATCCCATTTACACACAAATTATTTTTTCGCTTACGTGGACCCATGAAAGTCGTCATAGACCCCTTTGGGAATCACTCATTTAAACTATGTTTTTAAATAGTTGTGCGAGTGTGTAGAACTTTAGCAACATTATATGCCTGACAAATCCTTAAGGTAATCTTTCTAGGAAAAATTGCAAATGTAGCCTCATTGTTACACTTTATGTGTTTACTAGATAGCAACAGTGACGCACACAAGGGGGGTGTTCTAGGGGTCCGGACACTCCCCATAGCCCTTGGTTATAATCCTATGTATATATTATTAAAATTTAATTATGTATTTGTTTTTAAAAATTAATTTTATCAATTAATGCTAATTATTTATTCAATAATTAATTTTGTATTGTTTTTGTTCCTGAAAATCGACAAAATCAAAAAAATATGATCGGCGGCGTATTGGAACATGATACCAAAATGGTGGACTTTCGACCAAGGACCCCCTCCTTGAAATTTTTGTGTGCGCTACTGCAAAGCAATATACAGGGTGTAACTAAACTCTGCGGCAAAACTTTAAGGGGTGATAGTAGATATCAAGACAAACAATAAATAGGAAACGTAGGGTCTCAAACGTCTTCCGAAGGAGATAAGTGCCATTAAGATTTAGGGTCCCAAAATTTCAAATGATTATAAAAAAAAGGGAAAATGGGTCAATTCGTTAGCGGTTTTCGCAAAAATTATTCTTTTTGTCAGCATTTTCTTGAAAAATAAATTTTAAAGAAAAAAGCTCAAAATGTTGATAGAGGGCGCTTTAGACTTTGGAGTAACGAACAACAATTTTTTACCGGTAATTTTTGTATAACATTAAATGCTTTCAAAAGCTTAGACTTAACTTAAATTTTGAGCTCAAAATCTGATTCGTTGGGGGTGGTTAAGTAGCGCAAACGGAATTGTGTTCAGGAGGTGAAATTTGAAACTGCCTTTCCTCTGAACAGAATTCAGTTATTCCCGATCTTAGTGTCGTAGACCAGGCAGCAGCTACTACCTCCTACACGTAAAATAAACGAGAGAGGGATGACAAAATTTTAAAAAAAATATTCATAATAGACATGAGCAACTTCTCTGCTAGAAATAAAAAGAAACAATCTGATGTACGCACGTAGTGCGTATGAATGAAGGTTGAGTGAATGAGGACAAGTAGAAAATGGTACACGCAAGATTTTCTTATGGAATTACAAAAACTGCACGAAAGAGCGCCCACCAGCAAAGATGCAGGCCTCACTCCGCCGGCAGAGGGACTGTCAAACATTAGCAAATACCCCGGGCATCTCCCGGATATCGCCAGCTACGACGGCAATCCTCGCAACCAGGGCCTCGTCGGAGTCGACAGGGTTTGTGTAAACAAGACGCTTTATATGGCCCTAGACAAAGAAGTCTAGGCAAGAGAGGTCAGGCGAGCGTGCTGGCCAATTTACCGGACCACCCCGTCCAATCCATCGCCCTGGATATGCTGTATCCAATGCACTTCACACATCTGCGCTGAAATGTACTGGCGCTCCATCATGTTGGGACCACATACGAGCCTTTAGGTTGGCTGGAACACTTTGCAGTAAAACTTTACATCCTTACAAACAGTTAGCACCATACAGTTAAATCCTTGTGTACTACACTTTGCATGCAAATCGGGTGATTTGCATAATCAGGTATTTTGCGGGGAGAAATTGCTCATGTCTGTTATGAATAACTTTTTTTATTAAATTTTGTCATCACTCTCTCGTTTATTTTACGTTTAGTGGGTAGTAGTTGCTGTCTAGTCTACGACCGAGCATCAAAGATCATGAATAACTGAACTGTGTCCAGAGGAGGAGGTGAGTTCAAATTTCACCTTCTGAACACAATTCTGTTTGCGCTGCTTAACCACCCCCAACAATTCAAATTTTGAGCTCAAAATTTAAGTTTAAGTCTAAGCTTTTGAAAGCATTTAATGTGATTCAAAAATAACAATAAAAAATAGTTGTTCATTACTCCAAAGTCTAAAGCGCCCTCTATCGATATTTTTTTAGCTTTATCTTTAAAATTTAGTTTTCAAGAAAATACGGATAAAAAGAATAATTTTAGCGAAAATCGCCAACGAATCGATCCATTTTTCCGTTTTTTATAATCATTTGAAATTTTGGGACCCTAAACTTTAAAGGCACATATCTCCTTCGGAAGACGTTTGGGACCCTAAGTTTCCTATTTATTATTGTTTGTCTTTATGTGTGTGAGAATCCCCCTGGATTCCACCTTGGACATCAAGATTGATTTGAGGCAAAGAACGACCAGAAGACATTTTTACAATAACAAATTATATTTATTCACTTGAATCAATTATCAACCTTCTAATTACAAAAATTAGTCAATAAGTCTACGTCAATGTGATTGAACCTTATTATTAAATTAAATCACGAAATACGATACTAATCAACTATTAAACTCAATATCGAACGGGATTACCGGAATAAGAGGATCGAGAGATATACGCAATTTGAATTATTAGCGTTCATTAAATTACCTCTAACTTTATTATATATTTACTTTTATAAGCCGATAATCTAGATTTAAATCTCACCTTCCTGTTACCACCTCACTTTCCAGGTGTAACAAACTTTCTAATAGAAGATCACTGCCAAATGATCAACGAGCCGCTAATCGCACAATCAACTTGAATCGCCTTAGAGCACTTTCAACCTATCTCTTGGCGTAATAGCCTACTGTTAACTTATAACACTCTCCTTAAATACTTTAACTAATTTGCATATCCCGGTTTCTTCTTTTAGAGCTGGTTGGAAATATACGTGAATTTACAATCCCCAAAGACGCCTAAGAATATTAGTGATAAAAATGCAGTACAGATTCGTCACATGAGTACTATCACCCCTTAAAGTTTTGCCGCAGAGTTTAGTTACACCCTATATATATACCGGAAAGTTGCACATTATTAGGAATTGTACTTTCTCCAGCGGCAGCACCCGACAGACATCACAAATTATAATAGGTCATTGTTAAATTCAGACCCACCAGTGAACATTGAAAGCTATAGCAATCCAGATTTTGCATATCTATAGAGTGCTTTTCGAAAATGAATCAAACCTGAAGACGCTTTGTTCCCCCCAAAGCAATGTTTGCACCGCACAACGTAGTTACCAAGCAATCTATCAACCAATATGGCGGCCGAAACTTGTCGCTTTCGGTAAATGAATGATATTCATTTTGTCCGATTTGCATGAATTCGCTTCCCCTGCTACAATTGCCGAGCATTTCTCGAGTAACATTCACTGTTACTCATTGATAATTTCCATTGAGTAGCTCCATACTGGTTGGAATGAAGATGATGGTTTATTTTGTAATATATATATAATGTGTGTTTTGAGGTGGAACAATATACTGTAAATGGGTTTGGTGCTTAAATTGAGTTTTAGTGATGAATCGAACAGCATGGGGATTCATAAAGTGAAATATTTCGAAGAATGTCGATGAATAGTTATTACAGAGTCTTAAACATGTATTTTAAATAAATAATTTTTGCAATCAGTTCAATGCCATTCTCATGCATAGGGTTCAGGAATTTTTATCAACACTCTTAAAAATTCTACTGATGATAAAATTGTGTTTAATTCCATTTTAAATTATCAAGTTTTAAGATTAAATGAAACACCTGGACTTGTTTCCAAACTTTGTTTTAAAGAGATATGCATTCTGAACGATATGAAATTCATTAATACACATTAATTTGTAAATCCATTTCGGTGATTTAATGAACAGTTGAACTATTTTAGAATAAATTAATTATTTGGATAATTATTTCCAAATTTATTATTTTTGACAAAACTGCTTAGATTAATATTTAAAAGAGAAGCTCATTTTAAGTTAGCTGACAACGTTCAGAGCCATGGGTTTGAAAAATAAATAGTTTGATAAATGAATAATTTTTGTTATATTTAGTGCCAGTTGAATTAGAATATACATATACAATTGTTTTAGGAATAGTATTACAAGAAAAAAAAGTTATTTAAAAACAATTTTTTGGTAATTATTAAGAAAGGCATACTTTCAGAACATTTTCTTTTGATGAAAAATGCTCACACACACACACACACACACACACATATATATATATATATTTGCCTATATATAACTAGGATTTCTCTGTAACGGAGTTGAAATGTATAATTTATAAGCGTATTTATTGATATTTTATGTTATCATAGTAAACAATTTTTTTTAAAATATATCCGTTACTATTTTAAGCGATCGCTGTTATGAAAACTACTTGAATTTTTCAAAAATCGTAGTCCAGGCTTGGTTGAGAAGTCTTAGCTATATATAAGCAAAATATTATTATTATTATAGAAGAATTTTTTATACAAGAAGAATGTTTTAAAAATATGTCATTATTTTTCACTTTTTAACAAAAAATTTCATTCAAATAATTTTTTCTTGTAATAATATCTTTAAAGCAATTATATATGTAAAGGGTGTTTTTTTAGAGGTATAGAGCTTTAAATTGCAATAAAAAAACGATGTATTATTCGATTGACATGAATTTTTTTTATTCGAAAGATAATCTTGTGGCATTACATTTTAAATATGATTTCTGGCATAGGACTGCCACGTCTGGCACGGATGCAGTCCAATCTGGACGTCCAATTTTCGATGACTTTTTCCAACATTTGTGGCCGTATATCGGCAATAACACGGCGAATGTTGTCTTCCAAATGGTCAAGCGTTTGTGGCTTATCCGCATAGACCAATGACTTTACATAGCCCCACAGAAAATAGTCTAGTGGTGTTAATCACAAGATCTTGGAGGCCAATTCACAGGTCCAAAACGTGAAATTAGGCGGTCACCAAACGTCAATAAATTGATTGTGGCACGAGCTGTGTGACATGTTGCGCCGTTTTGTTGGAACCACAGCTCCTGGACATCATGATTGTTCAATTCAGGAAAGAAAAAGTTAGTAATCATGGCTCTATACCGATCACCATTGACTGTAACGTTGTGGCCTTCATCGTTTTTGAAGAAGTACGGACCAATGATTCCACCAGCCCATAAAGCCACCAAACAGTCAGTTTTTCTGGATATAACGGTGTTTCGACATACACTTGTGGATTAGCTTCACTCCAAATGCGGCAGTTTTGTTTGTTGACGTAGCCATTCAACCAGAAGTGCGCTTCATCGCTAAACAAAATTCGCTTATGAAAATCGGGAACAACGGCAATCTCGTTTAGCCCATTCGACGAATCTACGCCTTGCTTGATGATCGTTTGGATGAATTGCCAAACCAAACTGAGAATAAATCACTTGACAGCTGTTAAATCGGTCGCCATCTTGGAAAGTAATGCCAACTTAAACTTCTATACCTGGAAAAAAACACTTTTTATATCCCCCCAATTTAACTGACACTAAATACAAAAAATTAAAATTCTTCAGCATATATTTTCTCTTTAAACCAGTGTTTCTCAAACTGTGGGGCGTGCCCCCTGGGGGGCCGATAATCCTACGAGGGGGGCGTGAGCATATCGAAAATAAAATATTTAAAAATAATTTATAAAGTATTTAAAAATAATTAATAAAATATTTAAAAATAATTAATGTACTGGAATGAATTGAAACAAAATATATTCAGAGATAATAAAAAATGCACTTTTACTCTGACATAATTTATAGGCTCTCGCGCGCGATATTAAGTCAACAAAAATAAAAACTTCTTATACCTAATTAGCTATCTTTGATCCTATAACCAAATAAAAAAACTTTTATTTGATTTGCTGTAATCGCATGATGAGAGATTTTTTTACTACGCTTTCTGTTTAAACCTAACATATAATTCTTCCAGAGAAAAAACAGATCCCAGACGCAGAATCGAAAAAATTTAGGTACATAAAAAATTCATTACTGTCATTATTTTTGAAATACTGCACATTATAGCTGTAATCTGTTTAACCTTCTAAGTTATTGGTACAGTTAGTTATGACCCCTCTTTTATGTGTTTGTTTCTCATTTAGGGAAGTTGTAAGTAATGTATTTCTCTGTTACGCTTTTTTTTCATGCAAAAGAGTTTTATTATATTTGGAAAACCATGGAGAGCACACTTTGAAGAATTACTTGGCCAAGACTTATTTTTACGAGTACTCTATACATATAAAGCATAACGCGAATAATGTTTTGCAGATTACGAAATCGTTAATTCTGGCAAAACTGTTTAATTGTTACCAAAGAAAAATTGAAAAGTCCTTGAAAGTAAGTATGAAAACTTTCTCTTAGTTAAATTATTCACTGGAATAACGATTTGTATCGTGTACAATAAAATAATTTTAAAAAAGATTAGGGTGACTCAATAAACCCGCTCGACCGTATCCAGTGCGCGCCTGCTCCCCGGTTAAAACATGTTGAAGTCTTTTCGCTTTAAATATTAAAAATAATACAGTTATTCTTCATCGGAATTTTATATTATTGTTCATTAATTAACATCAAATATAAATGCTAATTCTGTGAGGCTTAAAATTACCATTCGCTTAAAACTAATTATAATTTGAGCAACCATTTTAAAAAAATCATTATACATTTTTGTAAACATTGTCGAGCATTTGGCTTTGCACTCCTTATAATTCAGCTATTATATCAATAATGTTTTATTTTCTTATAAATGAACTCGGGCAAAGAGCGGGTACTTCAGCCGGTAGACGTTCAATGTATCAGTGCTGCACAGAGTATTTTATAACTAATTAATTAATACTAAATTAAGAACAAGTTTAATAAGTATTAACGACTTCCATGGCCTTGTCTTGCAAAGCAAAGTTTTTATAAGGAATGCTTATGATTAGAAATTCACCCTCTGAGTTCCTTTTGTATATTTAGCAGATATCTATATTTTGTCTTCTAAGCAGTCACCGCATTTTACAATATGTTCCAATTTAAAAATTAGAGAAAGGAAAAATAACATAATTATCCTATTATTTTATTTATTTATTTTTTGCTTAAAGTAGTATACAAAATTTTAATACTTATGTTACTAATTTGTATGGTTTATAATTAAGATCGCCTATTGTAGCTTTAGCGTCAAAGTGCATTATTATTGCATTCAGTACATGATTAATGTATAAGGGGGGCGCGATAAAAATTGTGATCGAAAAGGGGGGCGCAAGTATTGAAAGTTTGAGAAGCACTGGGTTAAACCAATGTCTTTGTCATTAAGTACTATTATTATTATCATTATTCCAAACAATTGGGAAAGCTATTTTCCGTATAAATTTGAATAGTGATACATTTCACGTGAATCCATTTAGCTAAGCCTTTTTCAGAGAAGACTCGTTTTATTTCCTGCGCTGTTTATTTGCTATTTGATTGTAGAAGAATATTTCAAATAAAATACTTTGTTGAGAATAATAATTGATCTCCTTTTTAAATTAAAACATCGAATGAAAAGGGTAAATGTTGAAAACTAGAAACAAATGTAATTTTAGCTTAATTTTAATTATGTAAATATTTGAGGCATTTGTGTCTTACTTTGGCTTTAAAATAATAACAGAAACCTCTTTGTTTCAGAAAGATTAAATTTCAGCGAATCGAACGAATTCGTTTTATGTTGTTAATGTGAATGCATAGTAAAAATGAATTATAAACATTGTTTGTGTTCTTTTAAATATCTCTCTTGGAATAAAGTTCCTATTATAATATTCATTGAAGTGATAAAGTATTTACGAAGCTAAAAATAGAGTGAAGCTATTTGAAATATTAAGACTGTTTATGAAGCCGCCATGTTTGACTTAAAACCTTTTCCGTTTGGTTTCCTTTTTGGCGTTTTATATTGCACCGAAATATCGATACAGGAATGCATCACTAAGTACTGTTAGTTAGTTTCTCGAAAGTACCCATTAAAGGTATCCATGTTGAATGAAACATTAATTTTATAATATAAGTAGTTCGTTCAAATTAATTATTTTTTGGAAGAAAATTGTTCATTTGCTTAAAATTGGTGAAAGTAAGAAAAAAAGGAGATGGAACTTCTTTATTGCTTATTCTCTGCAAAATTTAAGGGGAAAAAAACCAGTTTTTCCTAAAAAATCAGTTAAAATTTTTGCACCATTTTCTTTCCCTTTTATTCTTCGTGCATCCTGCTTTAGTACAGATAATAATTTTTTTAATTTTAGCCTTGTTCAAAGGCTCCTTAATTCATTTGAATCATTTTCATCAATTAATTCACGTGTTATTCCAGTGACAATGAATAATTCTTCAAGATTCAGTGAAATACGCTTAACGCGTAAGCGCTTAAGAAAAAATATCGGTTAATACGAAATAATACAGCATTCCCGATAAGCTACTACGTATTTTCATGAATTTGTTTTTTCACAAAACACGAAACAAAAATTGCTTTACAAGAAAAGAATTCCCTTCTGGGAATGAACAAAATACGGAAAACACCAGCCATATTCCTTGATTTTTATGAAATGCATGCATATGTGTAATATCTATGTAATATATATACATATATACACTGAGGAGCCAAAAAAACCGGTACATCTGCATAATATCGTGTAGCCCCTTCCCCCCGAGCACGCAGAAGTGCCGCAACACGACGTGGATTGGATTCGATTAATGGCTGAAGTAGAGCTGGATGTAACTGACACCATGAATCCTGCAGGGCTGACCATAAATCGGTAGGAGTAAGAAGGGGTGGAGATCTCTTCTGAACAGCACATTACAAGGCATTCCAGATATATTCAATACTGTTCCTGTCTGGGGATTTTGGTGGCCAGCGGAAGTGTATAGAATCAGATGAGTGCTCCTGGAGCCACTCTATAGCAATTCTTGACATGTGGGGTGTCGCATTGTCCTGCTGAAATTCCCCATGTCCGTCGGAATGCACAATGGACATGAATGGGTGCAGTTGATCAGACAGGATGCTTACGTACCTGTCACTTATCAGAGTCGTATCTAGACGTATCAGGGGACCCATATCACGCCAACTTCACACACCCCATGCCTTCAAAGTGCCTCCACCAGCTGGAACAATCCCCTGTTGACATGTAGGATCCATGGATTCATGAGGTTGTCTCCATACCCGTACGCGTCCATCAGCTCGATTCAATTGGAAACGGGACTCGTCATCCGAGGCAACGTGTTTCCAATCATCAACAGTCCAATGTCAGTGTTGACGGGCCCAGGCAAGATGTAAAGCTTAGTGTCGAGTGTCAATAAGGGTACACGAGTGGGCCTTCGGCTACGAAAGCCCATATCTGTGATGTTTCGTTGAATGCTTCGCACGGTGACACTTGTAGATGGCCTAGCATTAAAATCTGCAGCAATTTGCGGAAGGGTTACACGTCTGTCACGCTTAATGATTCTCGGCAGTCGTCATTGGTCCCCTTCATGCATGATCTTTTTCCAGTCACAGCGATGTCGTAGATTTGATGTTTTACTGGATTCCTGATATTCACAGGGTACACTCGTGAAATGGCCGTACGTGAAAATCCAAATTTCATCGCTACCTCGGAGATGCTGTGTCCGATCTCTCATGCGCCGGCTATAACACCACGTTCAAACTCATTTAAATCTTGATAATCTTCCATTGCAACAGCATTAACTATCTAACAACTGTGCCAGATACTAGTTGTCTTATATAGGCTTTGCCGATCGCAGCGCCGTACTCTGATTGGTTCCATATCTCTTTATTTGCATACGCATGGCTGTACCAGTTTTTTTTGGCTCTTCAGTATATATAATATCTATATAAGATATACATGCATATATACACTCAGGAACATTGAAAATAGCGACCCAAGAAGGAAGCTAAGTACAATCGCGAAACTTTGCAAACAAGTACAGCGTAATGTGATATGCAAATGATCCAAGTTTTGTGCCAATACGCATGCTTATACACGTCGAGGTGGCGCTACAATCAGGAAGAGGGTGCTATATAAGCCAGTGCAAATTCGAAGATTCATAAACGTGACAATTACCCGCCGATTGTAGGAAGATTTTGGTATAAGCGAAACATGCCAGGTAAACGTGCTAGAAGACATTTCTCACAGTTAAGCGAGTTTGAGAGAGGCCTGATCATCGGGATGAAAACTGCAGGCTGGTCGACACGCCGTGTTGCTGGCCAGGTGGATCGTTCGGAGTGTGCCGTTAGAAATTGTTGGGAGCAGTGGACACGAGAAAGTACCCATGCGCGGAAAACCGGATCTGTAGCGACCAGGAAGACCACGAGGAGAAAGGATCGAAGGATCATGTGGCAAGCACTTGTGGACCCCACAGTGACTCGTTCAACGATACGAGCAGACGTAGGCGTAGCAATTGTTCCACAAACAATTTCCAGACACCTTGCAGAAGCAAATCTTAAATCCAAGCAGCCTTTCCGTGCACTCCCTTTAACACCGGAACATCGGCAACTGCGTCTACAGTGGTACCAAGCCATATAAATGTGGAATGTCACAGATTCACAAAAGGTTGTGTTTAGTGATTAATCCCGGTTTGTTTTGGGGACAGATGATAACCGTGTACGGGTGTGGAGGTGCCCTGGTGAGCGGTACAATTCCCCCACTCTGTTCTACGTCACACTGCCCACACAGCTGGTGTAATGGTCTGGGGAGCCATAGTCTATGATAGCCGCTCCACTTTAATTGTGATGCGTGGAACCTTAACGGGCCAACGTTACGTTGATGATATTCTTTGACCCCATGTAGGAACTTTCCTAAATGGTCTCCCAGGGCAAATTTTCAAGCAAGATAGGGCTCGTCTGCATACAGCAAGAGTTGCTCAAGACTTCCTACGTCATTCAGACTCTTCCATGGCCGGCTCGCTCCCCCGATTTGTCCCCAGTAGAGCACGTGTGGGATCAGCTAAAACAGCAGATGCCATCGTGTCCCTCTGTACATGATTTAGAGTTGGCTGTTCAAGATTTGTGGGCCCATCTACCTCAGGACAACATAAGGTGTCTAATCAACTCAATACCGGACCGTGTGGCGGCATGTATTGTAGCTGGAGGTGGTCCAACGCGCTATTGAAGTTGCCCAGTATTTGTGTCGTTGCACACCCTGTATTCGTTTAATGGTCTTGTTTTTGAGATCAAGTGAATCTCTCCTCTGTGTCATTATGTGTATTAAATTTCATTTCAATCCGATGCTTTCTTCTTGGGTCGCTATTTTCAATGTTCCTGAGTGTATATATAAATAAAATAAACTCTAATAAACTTCATTTTTGTTTCAATATCCTATAACACGAAAGAATATTTCAGTCCCACAATTTCGTGTTGAACGATTTTCACTGCAAATCAATGCAAAGTTTTTCTCTCTTGCACATTTTCTTTAATTCCCCATTCTTTTTTTATGCTGATCAGGGTTTGTCATCGTGAATTCGGTTGATTACATTGCATGACATCGCCACTCTAAATCATGTCCCAATTTCACAAAATCTGCTAATTTTTTCCCCACTTTTTATAAATGGGTTAAGAAATATTACTGTGTATAATAATTTTAAAAAAATAGCGAATTAATAAGACTTGAGGTGAATGGCTAGAATAACCAAAGTGCAGGTGTTGAGACTTAGTAATGATTGAGAGGTAGTAAGTTATTTCCAAGGGTGTATGTGCCCCATGCGCGTTCCCTGTGCTTTCGAATTCCTATGGACTCACGCACTAATCATCGCGCTTGACCACTGGCTCTCTCCCTTCATTTTAACTGTATAATTTAATCAATTATTATTAATTTAAATTTATTATTCAAATTACAGAACGTACTATGTCAAGGTTCGTATTGAGTGTAACCATGCTAAGAGAGAGATATTCCTGTTCATTTTTATATATTTCTTACATAATTAATTATTCATTCCATTCCATTCTCTTTTCTATATCGCATTCAAATCCTTGTGTTAGTATAGGTCCGAAGAAAAAAGTAGAATATACTTAGAATTATAAAAAAAAATCAAAGTGATCAAATAGGAGAATAATGGAATGATTCGATAAAACCTGATAATATCCAGAAAATTAATATTAAAAATCGAAATATTTGTCTGTTTTCAATCATTCGTTTGTACTTTTGCTCGACTTAAAGATATGTCATCTTATTCTTCTATTTCTATCTCACATAAGAGTATTCATTTCAGAAGTGTATTGCCCTTAAACTCGCACAGAACTAGGCCGCTTTTATTTATTCTATCATCAACAGTTTTATAAAAAAGAACACACAGCTAATGTGTCCTTTTCTTCTCAAGGTTAGTAATTATTATCACCGTGAAAAGTTCGGTGCATTTGCAACTCAATAATGTGGTCTCTGGACAGCGCTGCAAAATAAATCACGCAGCAATTAATTTCAATGCTTCAGAGTAAAAGAAAGACTTCGAAGAAATCAATATCCCTTCATTTGATATTACAACCTGACAAGTCGTAAGCACTTTCCAACGACAGGAACTGTGTAGCAGTAACTTATTAAAAACGAATTCGTGATCATTAATTTCGTGCCACTGCTTCCCTAAAAGCATGTAGAGTCGTTCAAATAATGGCAACATGGTCGTAAGAAACGATGCTTTACAACGACTCGTCATTAATTATTTTTTTCCCTCCCGTGTTCGATGTGTTACGTTATTTGGTCCCTTCGTCACAAAAAATTCAGCACGATTTTACTTTTAGGAAAGGAATTATTTTTACTTGTTCATTTGCAGAAAGCGTTTGTTAGGTGTGCTTTTTCTATCAATCACTGCAATTAAATTATGTGTTACACATTTTTTAAAGGATAAATCCCCTTTAAAATGGTTCCTTCCCCCTTTCCTGTATTCTAAAAATGGAGTAGAGAGAGAGAGAAGTAAAGATAAAACTTAACTTTTACCAATTAAAATTAGACATTCAGAAAGTGATATTTAAAAAGTTAACTATGCTAAAATAAATATCTTGAGAAAAAAATATCTGTCTGTAGCCAGTGGTGTAATGAAGAATATTAGGAGCCCCCTGCAAAGTCAGGTTTTGTGTTCCAAGCCCAAATACGTACTTGTCATCATACTGGTTATGGACCCTCTAGAACTTTGGACACTGCAATGCTGGGGTTGCGGGGGTGTACATCACGCCACTGCTAGTGGCGTAGTAGAGACTATTAGGGTCCCTCTGCAAAGTCAGGCTTTGAGACCCAAGCCGGATCTTACAATAAGTACGTACTTGACATTGGTCAGGCTTTCGGTCTCCTAGAATCCTCCCCGCAATGCGTGGGTAAACGTTACGCCACTGTCTGTAACTCTTTTTAAGCACAATTGGTTGACAATATCTTTGCTTTTAAAAATACTTTAAAAGTAGTCATAAATACAAGGGACGTTCCGAAATTAAGATCGTCATTTTTTTTTCTCCACAATAACTTTGTTGTCCACAAAAATACACAGTGACATC
The DNA here is from genome assembly GCA_019973935.1 of Trichonephila clavipes. Lineage (NCBI taxonomy): Eukaryota > Metazoa > Arthropoda > Arachnida > Araneae > Nephilidae > Trichonephila > Trichonephila clavipes. Next base: position 121,635 of record BMAU01013743.1, read on the forward strand.
ATAAACTACACATCTTGCACTATTTTTCGACACAATCGCCACCGACATTGAGACATTCGTCGTAGAGCGCAATCAGTTTGAAGATCAGCGGTTCAACGTACATCCCGCAACCCCCGCATTGTGGGGGAAGGGCAGGATTCTAGGGGACCCAAAACCGAAGTTATCTTATGGCTTTTCAGTCCCTTATAAGGTCTGACTAAGGGCCTAAAACCTGTCTTTGCAGGGGAACCCAAATATTCTTCGTTACGCCACTGCTGAAGATATCATTCTGGTTAAACACGGTGCCCCGTGATGCAAGGAAATGTAGTTCAGCCTACTCCACCTCAGCTTTTTATTCGAAATTACGTCCCGGGAGTGCTATTTTCAACATAAGGACGACACGTGAAAGTCCGTTGGGTAATGATGCTTTCATTCGTGGATGTATAGGGAGGCCTACTTTGATCTTTATATTCCGCAGTCTGCCATCCTTCTCTGAACATGCAACACTAGCGATCAAGCACTTGACGAGACATGGCCTCTTCCCCATACACGGTCTATAGACGTTCATGGATGACGGACACACTAGTTCCACGTGTTCATTCACACTGGATAACAACATAAATTTGCGTTGGTAACCACGTTGTCAGTCCACGTCTGCTATCATCCTGATTTGTACTCGAATAACCTCGGGCACACCGATCTGCTGCTGCTCTTCGATGCCCTGCGCATGCGTTATTCCTCCTAAATTGAAGCTCATTCCATCGTTAAACGAGCAATGAATGTGGTGTTTTTATCATGATTGTTTCACCATCTTCCCTTGTTGTTGTCGCGTCCTTCCCGAAGGAAAAGATGAAAAGTTGCCAGTGTCTGAGACAGGTTGAACTTCTAAATGTATGCCTGTTGTTGGCCTTAGCTTTGAGCACCATGCAAGTGACAGTACGACAGTTGGCTCGATTCCATTCCATTTTAGAGGGAGAACACCGAGGAAGGTCAGGGGCCTCCCACCTGTCTTCCACCTCTACTAACCTCACGAGAAGACTTGAGACTCGACGGCTATTTAGAGTACCCACATGCCGCAAAGGCACTATACAATTACAAACATCCATGCCTTCTCCGGGATTAGAACCCAGGCCCTACAGCACATCAGTCAGCGTCACTAACCACTATACCGAATGGGCGACATCATCTTTCCTATAAAAAGAATCATGAAACTCAATTTGGGAACGTCCCTCGTTTTTTTACACCAATATTTTAGTAAATGTTTTGTTTTAAAAATGGGTGAGCCCTGGGTAAAAACCTGATAAACATGTGGCAGGCAAAGATGTTTTTGATCATCTTTTCAATTATTCACTGTAGCAAGAAATAGTCTACATTCCAAAACATAAGGTCTTTAAAGCAAATATAAACTCTTAGCACATTATTAAATAACTTCCAACACTTCTGAATCACATATCCAAATTTTTGCTAATTATTTGTGTTGAAAATTTCTAATTACCACAAGCACCAATGACCATCCCATTATCACACGTTTATAACCCATTCCTTCTCTGAAAAGAATACCCCTTTCCGATCAGTTAACGCACACTATCCTAACTTCCGAATTAATCCAATCAGATAATTGTACCAGATAGATCGAAATAATTCACCGTTGTAGTCCAAGTCTATTATCCAAGATCCCAATATCGGTTTTGAATTTACCGAATGCAAATTACAGGATTTTCCTTAGAAAACGAGATAAATATCTTCACATTATCCAGCGCCTTATGTTATTCCGATGCTGGAAAACCAACTAGGTCTCTTGATAGAACATAAATCATTTTAGTGACATACATAATGCCAAATTAATTTATGATACATTTTAACCTGCTAAGATCTTTTCTTAAGTAATAGAGCTTTACTTGATGGGTGTCTTAATGTGTTTTTAATGATAGAGGATGGACTGATTATTGCTTGTATGAAGTGAAGGGAATTCACGAGTACGTGAATAGATTCGCAGCTTGTGGTTCTAAATTTTGAAAAAGAAAAGTGTATGTGTTTTTTTCTTTTTAGGTCCTTAAAAAAGTTCTTTTTTGTCATTTTGTTTATGCATTATGTAATGCTGTGAGACAGAGTTGTTGTTATTATTTGTGAAAATAGTTAAGATACTTTTTATGACGAAATTATAAATAGTTTCTAGATAGTACACATTTTCAGTTAAAGTATAGGGTGAATGTCAAATTTGATAGTTTTTTATTTGATGAGGATTTTACTCGTGTAAATCTTGTTTTTTTGGTAACTTAATGCGAAACTAGATTTTTCGGTAACCCTTTAGATAGTTTGGTAATCTGTTTTTGAAGACAGAAAGGGAATCGACAGAATCGCCGATATGCGCCCTATATTTCCTAGAAAGGTTTATTTTTCTCACTGTGCTATTGTCTAGACTAGTACGTTTTTATTTTTGTTTTATTTTAAGAAAAGTGTTAAAAAATTCTTTAAAAAATAGTAAATTTCTTTAAAAAGTCTATAAAATAATAAACTCCTTTCTACAATTTTCTTAATGTGATATTTTGATCAATACTTTTAACTTTTGAAAAAACGTAGGGAGAAAGAGGGCAGATTATTCTATGATTAAAATGACTGGAGCCCCAAAGATTAGAAGTCTGACTTGGCTCCTTCGCCTGCAGGCTTTAGCTGTGCATAATGGAGTGGTCTTCACGCCTTGGATAACCCTGCCTGGAGAATAAATTCTCGAATTTCTTCGTCCAGTGTCAACCCTTCACCACAGTGAGGCAGTCTGCAGGATTGGACACACTTTGACCAATGAAGGAGCTAGTGAGCTATAGGTCGTCCCTAACTGACTCATAGATGAAATAACAATTTCCACTATTTGGGTCTCGATGTCCCCCCTGGAACAGAAATAACATCTGGAGTCGAAAAAAATCTAATACGTGTTTATTTGAGTTCTCTGGTTTTCTTACTTCAAGTGTGTGGTTACTCTCAAATTTTATGTCACTCCCCTTCAAATCGTTAACCAGTATAATTCATCAACACCAACTGCGTTTGCATAAGCGCACTATCAACCCCCCTCCCTCCCTTTATTTATATTTGAGCTTTTGCATTACGTCGTAATCACTTGAAGTAATAAGTTCTCATTGCGTTTTAATATGAGATGCTGTATTGCAATCATATTTATTTCGTTCTAAAAAAAGCTTAGATACGCATACATAAGGCCACTTCAAAAAAAAAGGACAATTATTCTGGTAGTGTAGCAATTATAAAGAGTGTTTTTTTTTCCAGGTATAGAAGTTTAAGTTGGCATTACTTTCCAAGATGGCGACCGATTTAAGAGCTGTCAAGTGATTTATTCTCAGTTTGGTTTGGCAATTCATCAAAACGATCATCAAGCAAGGCGTAGATTCGTCGAATGGGCCCAAAACGAGATTGCCGTGGTTCCCGATTTTCATAAGCGAATTTTGTTTAGCGATGAAGCGCACTTCTGGTTGAATGGCTACGTCAACAAACAAAACTGCCGCATTTGGAGTGAAGCTAATCCACAAGTGTATGTCGAAACACCGTTACATCCAGAAAAACTGACTGTTTGGTGCGCTTTATGGGCTGGTGGAATCATTGGTCCGTACTTCTCCAAAAACGATGAAGGCCACAACGTTACAGTCAATGGTGATCGGTATAGAGCCATGATTACTAACTTTTTCATTCCTGAATTGAACAATCATGATGTCTAGAAGCTGTGGTTCCAACAAGACGGCGCAACATGTCATACAGCTCGTGCCACAATCGATTTATTGAAAGACACGTTTGGTGATCGCCTAATTTCACGTTTTGGACCTGTGAATTGGCCTCCAAGATCTTGTGATTTAACACCGCTAGACTATTTCTGTGGGGTTGGTCATTGGTCATTGGTCTATGCGGATAAGCCACAAACGCTTGACCATTTGGAAGACAACATTCGCCGTGTTATTGCCGATATACTGCCACAAATGTTGGAAAAAGTCATCGAAAATTGGACGTCCAGATTGGAATACATCCGAGCCAGACGTGGCAGTCCTATGCCAGAAATCATATTTAAAATGTAATGTCACAAGATTATCTTTCGAATAAAAAAATCCTTGTCAATAGAATAATACATCGTTGTTTTATTGCAATTTAAAGTTCTACACCTCTAAAAAAACACCCTTTATAAAAAGAGTAACAGCTAACCATTATCTTTCTCATTAACAGACTTTTATTTTCTTTTATTAAAATGATGTACATTGTTATGCCGAAAAAGTTGTCAAGTTTGAGTCCTCTGTTTTTCTATCTCTTTTAAGAAACAAATAAAAGTGCCTCTTCACTTGTATAAAGTACATATAACATGGTGATTTTTTTTTGTTGGATAGCTATTTATACTGGGAAACGTTTTCTTTTAGTAAACCTTCTTATAGTGACCTATTTTAAATACAGCCTAACTTTAAATTCAGATTAATATACAAACTGTTGAAAACTATAATCCAGCCATTTGCATGTCAATAGAGCCCTTTCCGGAAAAGAATAAGGTCCAAGAACAAGTTCTTCCAAAGCAATGTTTGTCCAATCCCCCTGCGCATTGAAACTTTAACCAATCCAACCTTTGCATATCCATGAGGTATTCCTCGAAAATGAATATAGACGCTTTTATTCTCTAGAGGCGGTGTTTACACTACACAACAAAGCCACCAGTAATCTATCAACCAACATGGTGGACAAGAAATTCGTCGCGTGGAAGTGATTTCACTTGATTTACATGAATTCTAGCACTCTTGTTGCAAATGTCGCAGAGGCAGGGAATAGTTATTTTACGTGTCTTTTGTCATTTCTGTTGAATTATTACTGTTTGACCGAACCGTTATAATGAATTACTTTGTAATATGAATTGTTTGAAGTGTTGGAATAATTTATACCGAATGGGCTTAGAAGTATTTCAATTCAATTTCAGAAACAATCGGTGGTGTCTGGACATTTTTAGAAACAGTACTGAACAATCACAATGTTGTTGTTTTTTAATTATTTACAAATAAGGATCAATATTCTATTAGGTTTTAAAACGCTTTTATTAGCTTCACCTGTATGTAACGGAATCTGAACTCGATTTTTACCCACTTTAAAAGGTCAGATTCATTCGAAACTTTGCACACTTGTCAAGGACCTATGATAATACTATAATTTAATAATTTTGTCCGTCGTTAATCCTGATCGGGATCATCAGGATTAACGATTACCCACATTTCTAGATTTGACGACTAATTCCAGATCCCATTTTCAGATTTAGCGATTAGTTCCAGATTTGGCGACTAATTCCAGATTTGATGTCTAAAAGATAAAGTGACAGCCCTAAAGCGAATGTTCTCATGGTTAATACAAATACAATAAACAAAAAAAGTGTTCTTTATGGGAAAAAGAGAAAGGATGCGTCAGAAATTTCTTACCATAATTTTAACAATTACCCAATTATTCTTAAAATGGAAATTAAATAAATGATAGTTTAAAAAACTAAAACGGACTCTTTTATACAGAGTGTTTTTTTCCAGGTATAGAAGTTTAAGTTGGCATTACTTTCCAAGATGGCGACCGATTTAACAGCTGTCAAGTGATTTATTCTCAGTTTTGTTAGGCAATTCATCAAAACGATCATCAAGCAAGGCGTAGATTCGTCGAATGGGCCCAAAACGAGATTGCCGTGGTTCCCGATTTTCATAAGCGAATTTTGTTTAGAGATGAAGCGCACTTCTGGTTGAATGGCTACGTCAACAAACAAAACTGCCGCATTTGGAGTGAAGCTAATCCACAAGTGTATGTTGAAACACCGTTACATCCAGAAAAACTGACTGTTTGGTGCGCTTTATGGGCTGATGGAATCATTGGTCCGTACTTCTCCAAAAACGATGAAGGCCACAACGTTACAGTCAATGGTGATCGGTATAGAGACATGATTACTAACTTTTCATTCCTGAATTGAACAATCATGATGTCCAGGAGCTGTGGTTCCAACAAGACGGCGCAACATGTCACACAGCTCGTGCCACAATTAATTTATTGAAAGAACGTTTGGTGACCGCCTAATTTCACGTTTTGGACCTGTGAATTGGCCTCCAAGATCTTGTGATTTAACACCGCTAGACTATTTTCTGTGAGGCTATGTAAAGTCATTGGTCTATGCGGATCACAAACGCTTGACCATTTGGAAGACAACATTCGCCGTGTTATTGCCGATATACGGCCACAAATGTTGGAAAAAGTCATCGAAAATTGGACGTCCAGATTGGACTACATCCGAGCCAGACGTGGCAGTCCTATGCCAGAAATCATATTTAAAATGTAATGCCACAAGATTATCTTTCGAATAAAAAAAGATTCATGTGAATCGAATAATACATCCTTGTTTTATTGCAATTTAAAATTCTATACCTCTCAAAAAAACACCATTTAGTTAATCGAACTAAAAAGTAAAAAATAGTTCTTAAAATAAGAATAAAATGACTAACAAAAAATTAATGTCATTGTGGTAAAAGCGTGTGTGGGAGGGGGGTACTATGTACTACATTTTTACACTTAGTTCTGCATTTCGGAATAGAACTAGTAAGAAATTATAACATTAGATATCGAGCACCCTACGCTTTTACCCCAATGACATTAATTTTCTCGTCAATCATTTTATTCTAATATTAAGAATTATTTTTTCCTTTTATTTCGATTCACTATAAAAGCGTGCATTTTAGTTGTTTTTTTTATATAAACTATATTTTGTTTTGATTATTATGCAAAATGTTGAAATGCTTTAATATAGCAAAATCTAAAAAACCAATTATAATTTGATTATTTTAAATATTAATCAGTCTATAAACTATGTTAAATACTGTTATTGATTGCTATCCGTTCAATACAAGCAGTATTACACAACTTAGAATGGAATTTATCGTAGAACTTATTTTAGCCAGATCGATTCTGTAAAAAAAATTTGAGAATATTTGTTTTCTCTTATTATTTCTATTCATTTTATCAAATTTAACAGAATTTTAAAAAGGTAAAAGACTTGGCGGGAAACATTAGCTTCATTTCAGAAATTAAAAAATAAATAGTACTTTAGTAGTATATTATAATCTAAGCTATATATTCGTTCTCCAATTGATAGAGATATGTTATAATTATTTTTAAAATGTCAATTACATTCCATTGCGAAATTTAATTTTTTTCCAAATAAGGGAGACATTTTTGTGTTGCATTAATAAAATTCATTCGCAAAATTTCAATAAAAAAGAGCTTCCAGTTTTCCACTTTCTTTTAAAGAATTTTCGTTGAATTTTTCTATACATGTTAAAATTCGATAAATACTTTCGTAAATGACTTCACTTCATTGTTAGAAATATTATCTGCGAAAGAAAATGTTTAAACCTTTTCAAATTTTTCTGCAGATAACTAGAACTATTTGCTTTAGAAATGAACAAATATAGTGGAATATTTCAAACAAATTTTTTTCATATGCTTGTTCAGGGAAGTCTTTTTACTAACTTTTTTGAATTATATTCATTATTCATATTTAGTAGAAAGAAAGAAAAGGATTTTTAATTAAACAAATATTTTCTTTGCTTTTCCGATAATATTCTTTAAATAAAAAGAACAAAATTTTCAAAAGAAAAATTAATTTAAATACCATTGAATTTAGTTAACAGTTAATGTCAACATTGAAAAAATATTTACGACACAGTTTGTCTCTATTTCTGTTTCTGCAAAGTAAGTAATATTTATTAACTCTAATATGTTATTGTTGTTACTAATGCCACCTGATCGGCAAAGGCCAAATCGAGGCTCACCAAATTCATCATGGCTAAGGGCTAAATGATGCCTGTCGTTAGCCGTACCTTTGAGCACCAAACAGGTGACAGTACGATTTAGCTCGATTCCACCCCAAATTAGAAGAATAACACCCTGGGGGTGGTCAGAGGCATCCCACCTATCCACCAACCGCACGAGAGGACTTGTGGCTCGACGGCTATTTAGAGTACCCCCATGGCGCGAAGGCACTATACATTTACAAACATCCATGTCTTCTCCAGGATTCGAACCCAGGCCCTACGGCACAGCAGTCAGTATTGCTAAGCACTATACTGGATGGGCGACCTTAATTATAATATAATTATAGTTATATTATTACTTGAGAGAATGTCTCTCTATAATAAATTACTTGATTAATCAGTATAATTAATAAATTGAGATTAATTTAATGTGTTATTTGTGATTTGTTATGACTACAACCGTATCAGGTTCCAGTAGAGATATCTCAGAATCAGGAGTTACCATGCCACCCATCCGGTGTAGTGGTTTGTGACGATGACTGCTGCGCCGTCGTGAATCAAGGGGAAGGCATGGATGTTTATAAATGTATAATGCCTTCGTGGCAGGGGAGTACTCTAAATAGTCGTCAAGGCTGCAAGTCCTCTCGCGAGGTTGTTGAAAGGGGTAGATAGGTGCGAGGCTGTGACGTTTGAGATAAATAACGGTAGCGTGATATTGATTAATTTAAATATTTCATTTATTTACATCACAGCTATTATTTTCATAATTATACATTGAAGTTATTAAACTTATTAAAAGATTATTAGAGTTCAAAACAGTGGTTTGTGAGAGGAGGGTTCCCTTCGGTGACCGCTCACTGGAAAGTTCAAACCCTCTCTCCTTAGGCTCTCTGTGCTCGAGGATCAGGGGGCGGCGCTTTTTAGCATCTCGTTATATCTTGCCAGAAGAGGGGGAAAAGCCCCTCGTGATGTCAAGGGTCGACGGGCAATCCAAACTGGTACTAGGCAATAATTCAAAGTTGCACGGATGGCTTTTCACGTGTGGTGATTATTTCCACAAAGACAACGATTACAGTTGCGAGACGAAAACGTTACAGTGGTCTCTGACCACCCCCAGAGTGTTCTCCCTCAAAATTGGGGTGGAATAGAGCCACATCGCAGTCATCTGTAAGATTCTCAAAGCTACGGCTAGTGACAGGCGTATATGTCGCCCTTTGCCATTCTGGATTTCGTGGGCCTTGATCTGATGTTGCTGCCGATCAGGATGCATAAGTAACAACAGCAACACTATACATTTAGAAACATCCACGCCTTCCCCGGGACTCGAATCCAGGTACAAAGATACAACAGTTAGCGTCACTAACCACTATACCGAAGGGGCAGCAAGGTTATATATAAATTTGCTGTGTACTTATATTGGAGCATCTTGTAGATCTATTGGCGACGGATCTCATAATTTTGAACCATGGTCAATTGTCGAGAACGACACCAAAATCAGCAGCTTAAATTTTGTTTGCCTAAGCTACTTCCCCCTTCCATCCCACAAACGCCCCACAAAAGCACCTAAACTATCTTCAGTTGACTTCGAAATTCAGTGACGAGTACATCGCAGTGTGAATAAAAATCAGTTGGGTTCACATTGTTTTTTCGATTTTAGAGGAATTTTTTTTGCGAGCACAATGACAAAAAGCTCTGGGGAAAGCAAACTATTTCGCTTAAAATGAAAATGGTGCTTCGTAAGAATGTTAAATTAAAAATGGAAGACAGAAATGGAAATTTGTAAAAAATTTTGGTATTTCTAACTCTACACTGAACAACAATAATTAGAAAAAAAGAGAGAGCAAACGACATATATAAATGCTTGAACGGTTTTTACTAAATACATGCATATACACATGTCTATGAATATAAAATGCAATCTAATAAACTTAATTTTGTTGAATATATGTTCTTTTTAACACGCTTTTATAAGTTTCACTTGTATGTAACGGAATTTTTGAACTCGATTTTTACCTGCTTTAAAAGGTCAGATTAATTCGAAATTTTGCACACTTGTCAAGGATCGATGACAATACAATAACTTCATAATTTTGTTCCATTGTCCTGATCAGGATAGTTAAGAATACGATTTATAGATTAGGCGACTAATTCCGTATACCACTTCCAGATTTAGCGACTTATTTCATAAACCATTTTCAGATTTGGCGACTAATTCCAGATTTAGCGATTAAAAGATTAAGGTGCAAACCTAAGACCGCGAATAGGCTTGTGGTTAATACAAATAAAACAAAAAAGGTGTTCTTTATGTGATTAAGGTAGGGTGGGTGCGTTATAGCAATTTTTTACCATAATATGTATCTAGTTTTTCTGAAAATAGAAATAAAAAAACACCCGCGCATATGAAAAAAAAATTATTTATTTTCTAACTGCTAAATATTTTTTTTAATTTTTATAAAGCAATATACGTTAGTAGAAGGGATTATACGAATTAACATTTTAGCAATATGATTAAAAGGTGATAAACTGCTAAATATTTTTTATTTTGATAAAGCAATACGTTTAGAACTGATGATACGAATTAACATTCAGCAATATACACTGGTGTGCAAAAATTAAGGACGAGACGGTTTTTTCAATATAACTTTGTACAAAAGCTTTCCAAATCAACACATTTAATACCCTAAGATCCCCAATACGTAAGGACATGTGTAATGTAAGCAACACTTACTAAAAGAGAAATCAGAGGGATAAAAAGAAGCTTGATTGAAAAAGTAGCATGGAGCGCAATGCGACTGAAGGCCGAAACATCCCTGTGTCTAGCTGGGGTATGTTGATGGAGCACCTAGCCCTGTTGGGGCTTTAATCTCCTATCTGGTAGTGGTGGTACATGAATTTGAAATTTTGCCCTTTTTGTTTCATGGTAATGAGTTTAAAGTTACTTTGAGAGAAAAATAAAAATTAAAAATATTAAAATAAAAAAATTAAAATATTTAAAAAATAGTGCTTAAATCAGAACGACAGTTAAAAAACTCATGGCTGTATCGAACTGCTCGACTCGAGAGTCGGCAGCTATCTGTTGTATATTTTAGGGTAATTATTTTTGGTTGGCCCTGTTACACGATCGTGCAACAGCAACCAGGAAGATGTTCAGTTTTTCAGTGTCGTTATTTGTTTTGGCCATGTCTTCTAGTGCCCGGAAGATTTCCGGGAACTTGGAAGTCAGGTTTTGAAGTTCGTTGATATAGGTTGCGAATTTCTCGAACTGAAAAGCCGGTTCCGCATTATATCTGTATGGGTGTCCAGCAAGAAACATCCGGTCTTTAGTAGGGGATATGATCTCCCCTGACTGCTAGGCAGGTTTCACAGCGTCTGCCCATGCTGAGAATGAGGGTGTCAATGAGTTGTTGAGGCATTGCTGCCCATTCGTCTTGCAGCGCCAATCGAAGCTCCCGAATCGTTACTGGTGGTAAGGTACGAGCTGCCAAGCGTCTGCCTAGAAAATCCCATACATGCTCGATGGGATTGAGATCCGGAGATCGTGCCAGCCAATCCATACGTTCAATATCCTCACTCTCTAAGAGCTGTTCGGCAGCTACTGTGCGATGACATGGTGCATTGTCGTCCATGAAAAGGAACTGCAGACCCATAGCGCCTCTAAAAAGACGCATATATGGAAGAAGAATCTCGTTACAATAACGGGTCCCGTGGACTGAACCTGCGTCGAAGATGTGAAGGTCTGTACGACTACCAAGCATGATGCCTCCCCAAACGAGAACACCGCGACCTCCATACCTGTCCCTTTCAATGATGTTCGAGGGATGATTGCGGCTTCCCCGCTCTCTCCAGATGAGTATGCGATGAGAATCGCTACTCAAACTGAATCTGCTCTCATCTGTAAAGAGTACTCGTCCCCATTCATTGTCTCTCCAATTCCGGTGTTCCCGGCACCACAAAGAACGCCTTCTCCGATGGGCAGGCGTTAAAGGTACACACCGTACAGGGCGTCGTGCAAACAGACCACCATCGTGCAGTCTTCTGGCGACGGTAAAACGCGATATCGGTCGTCCAGTCGCCTGTGTCGTGTGTCTAGCGATTTCTCCCGCTGTCTGCCGCCTGTTTCTTCTGGCCTGTAAGACAATGTACCGGTCATCTGCGGGTGTGGTTCCTCGTGGACGACCACTACTGAACCCCCGGATAGCTGTTCCTGTAGTTTGAAATTGTCTCCAAAGTCGTGAAACAATGCTGTGAGCAATTCCGAACTCTGCAGCCACACTTGTCACACTGCGGCCTTCCTGCAACTTCCCAATGATTCGACCTCGGGTAAAAGCATCCAGATGTCGTCTAACAGATTGATTATTCGCCATTTCTCGCTGAGGCAGCAACTCGGTGTGATTTTAACTGCTATACGGCGTGCAATCTCTTTGCCAGAAATACTGATCTTACACTGACAACATGCTTTATACTACTCAGACACTCCCCCATTACGTCTACCTGCATATCTGCGAATGTGCTACCGTACATCACCTTACTTAATCTTCTGATTGGTCTTTCTGTCCGCTCTGCCTCTTCGTTCAGCTGATATGCTAATTTTTCGACTTCGTCCTTAATTTTTGCACACCAGTGTATTTAAAAGGTGATAATTGGATGGAAATTTTTAATATTTCTTTTATTCTAATCTTCTCTTTAATATTTCTTTCCTTTCAGAAAATGACCATTTTCAAACAACTGTAAGTACTTCTTATATTAAAATAGTGAAAAGCATGAAAAAATGGTGGTTTCTCTTCGTATATATATATATATATATATATATACACTCTGTCGCAAAAAAATATATGCACCCAGAAGAAATTGAGCTACATTCACGAAATTTGGTATGCATGTAGTGTAGTATATGAAAATAAACAAATGATTAAAAATTCAGAACAAAATATCATTTTATTAAGCGGTTACAGCTTGCAAAAGGTTAAAAATCAGTAAGTAGTAAAGCCACCTCTGGCAGCTATACAAGCCGAAATTCGGCGTGGCATCGATTCAATTAGATCACTTATGACCCCCTGTGGAAGATCCTGCCATAGTCTTTGCATCTGCGCAGTTAATTCTCCTGTATCTCGGGACGGCTGCAGTTGCCTTCCCAGCGCGTCCAGACATGCTCTATTGGCGAAAGATCTGGTGACCTGGCAGGCAATGGTAGGGCGTCATATCCTTGAAGACATTGTTGGGAGAGTCGCGCAGTATGTGGACGAGCATTATCCTGTTGATAAATGGCACCTGGGCGACTTGATAGCATGGGTAGCACAATCGGCATTAAAATATCGTCCACGTATCTGCGAGCTGTCAAAGTGCCTTGAAGGACCACTAAAGATGATCGTGTGTCCCAAGAAATTGCTCCCCACACTGTCACACCTTGTGAAATTGCTGTATGCCGCTCGACAATAAATGCCGGATCGGACCGCTGGCCGGTGCGCCTCCAGACACGTGTGCGGTGGTCATCAGCACTGAGACTGAATCGGGATTCATCACTGAAGATGACACGTCTCCAGTCTGTCACACTCCAAGTTGCCCGAGGTCGGCAAAATCCAGTCGACACTGCCTATGATGTGGGGTCAGTGGTAAGCGTCTTAGCGGACGTCGGCTACTTAAGCCAACTTCGGTCAGTCGTCTCCTTACGGTTTCTCTTGATGGCACTGGATGTCTGGAAGGAGGTAAGTGGCGTTGAATCGATGCTAGCGACGTTGTTGGTGCCGAAGTGGCCACTCTTCTGATTGCACGATTCTCGCGATCATTTGTGTTTCTGGGACGTCCTGACCCTCCGCGACGGTACACTCTACCTTCTGTGATCCACTGTTGCCAACACCGAGCAACTACCATATCGCTCCGACCGAGGTGGCGGCCGATACGTCTATTCGACCAACCTGCTTCTCTGAGGCCTATTATACGGCCCCTATCAAAGTCCGTCAGCTGCTCGTACTGCCGCCGGTTACGTCTTAGAGGCATCCTAAGTCTCAATATCGTCTATCAAAGTCATCAGATTCGTTTGGATAGCCGTACGGCGCTCGTACTCATGCTTTTAAACTCTCCCAGTTGCGCAACTAATATGCGCATAGCACACTTAGCCTTGTCTCATTGGCTTCGAAATTTTAATCATTTGCATATCTCTTACCAGACTACATTCTTGCCGAGTTTCGTGATTGTAGCTTGATTTCTTCTGGGTGCATATATTTTTTTGCGACAGAGTGTATATACACTGCTCAAAATAATTAAAGGATATTGTGGTTTTTGGTGAATCTTGTGGCTGGGAAACTTTTTAGCTAATTGATACATGGTCGATAGACGTAGTAGGTTATATGATAATAAATTACACATGTTTGGCAGAAAAAAATGCATTTTATTGCGCATTTGTGTACAAAAGGAAAAAAACACAATTTGTGCATATGAGAAAAAAAGAATAAGAAAAGGTGTTTTCTTCAAAGGAAATCATTTTCAGTAGGGGGTATGGTTTCCACGGACGGCCAGCAACGTTGAGCACCTATGAGACATGGAGTCAATGAGGCTATTAATCACGAGTTGGGGTCTGTCCCACTATTCCAGAAGAGCTCTTTCCAGTTCTTGGAGAGTTTGTGGGGGTGGTTGGCGGCCAGCAACTCGTCTTCCTAGAGCGTCCCAAACGTGCTCTATCGGATTCATGTCTGGAGAACATGCTGGCCATTCCATTCGTACGATTTCTTCCTCGAAAAGGAAATCCTCCACCAGGTTAGCACGATGTGGCCTGCAGTTATCGTCCATTAAAATGAATTCATCTCCTATTGCTGCAGCGTAAGGGATTACAATAGGTCTGAGGATCTCATCCCTATATCGGCGAGCAGTCAGAGGTCCATCTCGAATGATGTAGAGGTCTGTGCGCCCGTCAATGGAGATGCCACCACACACCAACACTCCCCCACCGCCAAATTTGACCCTTTCGTGCATGAACGCAGGATTATTCCTACTGCCACGGTCCCTCCAGTTGAAAATACGCCTATTATCCGGATGAACAGAAAAACGGGACTCGTCAGAAAAAAGAAAATTGCTCCATTCATTTCTCCTCCAGTTCACATGCTCTTTTGCCCACTCCCTGCGGTCGAGACGATGCCTTGATGTTAGTCTAACACATACCGTCGATCGGCGAGCATACAGACCTACACCATGGACCTGGTTTTGGACAGTCTGAGTTGAAACCGTGGTGCCAGTAGCCGAGCGAAGGTGTTGTTGGAGAAGAGCAGCGTTCATATTTCGGTGTTTCCGAGCCGTTAACACCAAATAACGAACTTCATTGGGCATTGTTGCCCGTCTACGACCTTGTCCTGCTCATCGGCTTGCACTTCCATTCTCCAAAAAATGGTTCCAGATCCTGGAAATCACACTTTGTGACACTCCAATGGCTTGCGCTACTTCGGCTTGAGTTTGGCCCCCTTCTAACCTACCAACAACTTTCCAAGCTTCTGAATCGGTTAAATGACTTCGCTGAGACATCGTACTCGTCGAAACAAAGCAGTCACTGAATGCCGATCATCCTTGTCTTCATTTCAGTTCAAAGTCAAATTTCATTCGCTGCCGCTGAAGCGACGTTTTTGACGTCAAACTCAAAATTAGCATACTACACAGTTTGAAAATCAGAAAAATTTCCATTTGTGATTATCTTCTTCCATTTTCGGCTTATATCTTTAAAAAAATTTACAATATCTTTTATTTTATAGTATAATATTTACAATATCTTTTAATTGTTTTGAGCAGTATATATATATATATATATATATATATATATACTCTGCCCAACTCGGTATACGCGACCTTGGGCCCTGAAGTGTATAAGCAGATGTCCCGATCAGGTGGTCACTCTGTCGCGAAACCCCCAGTGTTAAGTTCCCAAGCAAGCTTGGAACTCATTTATCAGCCCGCTGAAGGGATGAAAGATTGAGTCAATCTTGCCCAGCGCGGGGTTTGAACCTCGGACCTGTGGAGTGGTAACCACTCAGCCACTTGGCTTCATATATCTATGTATAAATATAACTACCAACTACTAACCATATTTTATACCTTTCACAAACTCATTTTTATTAATGTCAATCTTAATGTCTTAAATGGGTAGCACAAGAAATAAACTATAATTGTGGTGCTTGATGTTTATTATAAGAATATCAATTCACAGGTGTGTGATACAGAGATCAGATCTCAAGATATCTTAAAAATTCAAATATAACTTAAAGAGTTCACTTCCATAAGAAGACAAGCTATATTGAAAGAAATGACAATCGATGCTTATAGCATTCTTATTCTTCTTCCCCGCATATCACTTGCCCGGTGTGATTGATCTTGATGAATCTTGATATTTAGTCCACTGCAGTTTAAAGAGTTCACTTCGATAGAAGACAAACTACAGTGGGATAAATCATGGGGGATATTCACAACCGTTCACATAATTAGATATTCTTATTCCACAAATGTCAATTTTCACCTTGATAAACTTTGATGTTCTAATGCAAGTCTTTGATGAACTTAAATATTTTGTAGAATTTTCAAACTTCGCAACTTAAAGAGTTCGCTTCCTGAGAAGACAAGCCACAGAGAAAGAAATTCTGATACACTCTGCAATGTTAGTATCTCAGCAAACTCTCTTGTTCACATATATCAATAGTTCCGTTAATCTATGATGATCTTTGTATTTCAGAAAAAGAAGCTGCACTTTTGTGTTTCAAATATTGCAGCTTAAAGAGTTCGCTTCGTTAGAAGACAAGCCACCATAAAAGAAATTAAGACGTACAACGTTCGTAGCAATAAACATAAAAATTTCCAAGATTTCATCTGTGTCTTGACGCATCCTTGAACTTTTATCTTTAACCATTGTAGCTTAAAGAGTTCGCTTCTTGGGAAGACAAGCTACAATAGAAAAAATAAAATTCCGATTGAAATCCATATAATTTCAATAAGAGTTTCTTGCTTCTTGAATGATCATTCCTTTTACAAGATCCTGTTATTGTTATTTTTTTTCAAAAGATGTTTTCTTTTCATTAACTATTAGTTTCTGTTATGATCCCTACTTTGCAATTCCAGAAGAAAAGAAATCCCAATCTGATGTTTCATATCTGTTTTTGATGTTCATATCGGCAGAATTTAAAGTTGCTCACAAATCACTATTGCTTTTCCAAATAAAGTAGATAATTTCTATTTCAAAAAGTATTTGATGTTTAATTGCCTTCATTGATCCATATCGCTCTCACATTTTAATTAGTGATGAAATTATGGAGACCCACAAGAAATTGCCAGGAAAAGTAATCATTATTTGCCACAACGTGTTGGAAGTCATGGCATTTGTGCCCTGCAGTTGGATCATTTGGTTTTTCCAGCCACTTCAACAACTCTTTCAAAGGTAAGTTGAGTTGTTTGCACAGTTTAGGAGCGTTAGTACCCTCGTAGTCATCGATCAGTTTTTTAAGTTTTCGGACCAAAGCAGCACGTCGTTCGGGTCTCATAGGAATAGCAGGTTTAAACAAAAATCCAGGTGACAGTGCAGTAGCACAAGTCAAAGCAGTGGTGAAACGCCAAAAGAGTTTCATTTCGATGCTTTTACGATGTTTATGTAAAAGTAAACCCAAGCTCAAACAGAAACAAGCTCAAGGTGATCAACTAAGAGCAAAATCAAGTTCGTTAAGTAGAAGCAAGCTCAAATTCAGAGAAGTTTTCAAGCAGTTTTAAATAGCAACAGATCACTCGGTATTTCGGAATAAAATGATCATTTACATCATGTTTTACTTTGTTGTTAGTTAACCATTGTTGCAATTCAGTACTGTAAGCGAAATAATTAGTAACAACAATGAAACTTAACACGAATAGAGATTCTTTCTTTTGTTGTGATTAATAATGCTATAAATTGTTGATGCCACCTTTTGAAAGAAATGGTTATAATTTTATAAATGTACAAGTAGAAATAAGTTTTTAAAGCGAGTTTAAGTACACACACAAATAATAGTCTTTAAAATTTATTTACATAGGTTCTTTTGTTTAAAAAAATGAAAATAAAAAGAGTGTATAATTTATACTATTTTCTCTTTTTCAAAACGCTTTACAATGCACTTAACTGAAAGTGCGTTAGTTCAAATAAGTTTTTATTTCTTATTTTTGGAGACTTATGGTATCCGACTACGTTCGGAACAGTGATTTTAAAAAAGCGCATAAATAGATAATTTTCATGATATTTGGTGTCACTTAGATTAGAATACATATATAAAATTGTTTTAAGGACATTTTGACAAAAACAATCATTTAAATACAATATTTCGGCAAAAAAAATTAACTTAGAATAACCTTTTTTCAAAATCTCCTTTTGTGAAAAATGCTTCTATTATAATAATATTTTGTGCCTGTATATAGCTCAGACCTCTGTACAGAGGGTAAACTATGATTTTTGAAAAATTTACATTATTTTGAGAGTTACAACCATTGAAAAAATTATCGGTGTTTTTTTTTCCTTAAAATTTTCCCCTCTGTTGTCGTAAAACATGAATAAACCCACTTCTAAGTTATATATTTCAAAAATTCTAGTTGAGCCTCTGTACAGAAGTCTGAGTTATAGATAGGCAAAATATTATTATAATAGAAGCATTTTTCACAAAAGAAGAATATTTTGAAAATGGGTCATTCTATGTTCATTTTTTGTCAAAATATTGTACTTAAATAATTTTTTATAATAATACTATTCTTAAAACAGTTTTATATACATCTTCTTATGTAAGTGACACTAAATATCATAAATATTATAAATTTATATGCTTTTGCAAAATCACGGTTCCCAATGTAGTCGGATACCTTAAAAACTAGTCCGAAAAAAAGGAGACCTTTTTATTTAACCTTTTTATGTATCATAACACTCTAAAATCAAAAAATATCATTTTTATATAAAATATTTCTTACTACATATACTATTTCTAGAAACACTACTTTTGAGACACGTTATTTTCTTATTTATTTTGCAAATTAAAAGTTTCATTACTTTGTATTTTACAAATCATATAAATATTTTCTTACAATATTTCGAGCATAGTTTTTTTCCTATAAAACAGGAGTACATATTTTCGGTAAGATTAATCCTCTCTATTTTTCAATATTAAAACAAAGAAAAAATCTAAGCACATAGTATTTGAAAAATTTTTACCCTCTTTTCTAACTCTAGAGTTTTGAAAAATTCAAAAATGATTTGTAAATTCATACGTAGTAGACAAAAAAAATAGACTTACTGTAAATTATTGTAAATAGTAGCCTTGTTATAATAAAACAATCAAGTAGAGTAAATACTCTTTATATGAGATTGAGAGGAGAAATACAGATCATATAAAGAGCGTTTTTTTTCCAGGTATAGAAGTTTAAGTTGGCATTACTTTCCAAGA
Organism: Trichonephila clavipes; assembly: GCA_019973935.1. Taxonomy (NCBI): domain Eukaryota; kingdom Metazoa; phylum Arthropoda; class Arachnida; order Araneae; family Nephilidae; genus Trichonephila; species Trichonephila clavipes. The sequence continues at coordinate 140,836 of BMAU01013743.1, forward strand.
TGGCGACCGATTTAGCAGCTGTCAAGTGATTTATTCTCAGTTTGGTTTGGCAATTCATCCAAACGATCATCAAGCAAGGCGTAGATTCGTCGAATGGGCCCAAAACGAGATTGCCGTTGTTCCCGATTTTCACAAGCGAATTTTGTTTAGCGATGAAGCGCACTTCTGATTGAATGGCTACGTCAACAAACAAAACTGCCGCATTTGGAGTGAAGCTAATCCACAAGTGTATGTAGAAACACCATTACATCCAGAAACACTGACTGTTTGGTGCGCTTTATGGGCTGGTGGAATCATTGGTCCGTACTTCTTCAAAAACGATGAAGGCCACAACGTTACAGTCAATGGTGATCGGTATAGAGCTATGATTACTAACTTTTCATTCCTGAATTGAACAATCATGTTGTCCAGGAGCTGTGGTTCCAACAAGACGGCGCAACATGTCACACAGCTCGGGCCACAATCGATTTATTGAAAGACACGTTTGGTGACCGCCTAATTTCACGTTTTGGACCTGTGAATTGGCGTCCAAGATCTTGTGATTTAACACCGCTAGACTATTTTCTGTGGGGCTATGTAAAGTCATTGGTCTATGCGGATAAGCCACAAACGCTTGACCATTTAGAAGACAACATTCGCCGTGTTATTGCCGATATACGACCACAAATGTTGGAAAAAGTCATCGAAAATTGGACATCCAGATTGGACTGCATCCGAGCCAGCCGTGGCAGTCCTATGCCAGAAATCATATTTAAAATGTAATGCCACAAGATTATCTTTCGAATAAAAAAAAATTCATGTATATCGAATAATACATCGGTGTTTTATTGCAATTTAAAGTTCTATACCTCTAAAAAAACACCCTTTATATATATATAACAATTTAATGGCGTTTCATTCTCAGAGCATTTCAGTATAAAATGAACTGATTAAGAGATTTGAGTTCTAAAACACTTTTATTTGTTAGATTTGTATCTATAGAGACGGAATCTTTGAAATATGACGACATGGGACTCACCCGAGGCCTCTTATACGGAGAGGATAAGTACCCTTCAGACCCACTATTATTATCCATTGAAGAGTAAGACTAATTCTCCAGCAGCCACGTAATTCCGGATCCAAATATCAAACACTAGAATAAATTCGACAAAGAATAAATTATAAGTTTAAAAACTAAAAAAACAGGCTCTTATTGTAGATTGAACTAAAAAATGCAAAATACATTATATATTTTTAAAAAAATAATAAAAAACACGCTTTTATAGTGTGAATTGCACTAAAAAGTAAAAAAAATAATTCTTAATATAGGAATAAAATGACTAACGAGATAATTATTGCCATTGTGGTAAAAACGCGGGGTGCTTTGTACTACAATTTTGCACTAAATCAGCATTTCGGAATAGAACTAGTAAGAAATTTTAACTATTAAGAAAAAGCACCCCACGCTTTTACCACAATGACTAGTTTTCTCGTTAATCATTTTATTCTCATACTAGCTGCTATACCCGTTCTTCGCACGGGTGAATTGAGAAATTAAACAATACAGATTGAATAATAAATAAGTTTTTAATGAGTTAATTTTAAGTGAAATGCATACTAAACAAAAAAACATGTTTGTTAAATTTTAAGTCTGTAGATCTAATAGCTGATAAAAAGTATTTTTTTTTGTCTATAACTCCCCGTAACTCTCTTGGGGGTCGATTTTTGAAAACACCTTCCTAAGCTGATCTCTGCTCAGTAAAATAGCACATCGTTACAAATTTTGTGTAATGAACGCCTAAAATACTATAAATAATTTATATCTGGAAGTGTAATACATTAATGTTACTTTTTTTGTATTTACTTCTTGTTAAAATTATAATCACACTCACCCCCCACCCACCTGTTCAATCTTTCGCAGTTCTTGGCATAGACAAAACAAAATGCAAAGTTTTGCTTCAGACATAAAAGATAGATATATGCTGTCACGGGCTTTTTTGCAGATGGCCGAATTTTTTCCTACTTACTTGACAATTATCGTTATATTTTGTAACTTCACACAATATCATTATAAATTATAGCCTATGTGTTATTCTGATGTATAAGCTATATTGTTGTAAAGTTTCATTAAAATCCATTCAGTTGTTTTTGCGCGTGAAAGAGTTACAAACATCCATACAAACTTTCACGTTTATAATATTAGTAAGGATTAAGAATTATTTTTTACTTTTTAATTCGATTCACACACACACACACACTATAAAAGCGTGTTTTTTATATTTTTTTCAAAAATATAATTTTTTACACTATCCTTTAGCACCAAATTGTTTTAACACGAAAAAACAATTTAGTCCTCTCTGTTGCGTGTTAAGCGATTTTCATTGTATTTTAATAATCACATTCAGAGGCACTAAACAGATTTATTACTTTTCCCCCAACAACAGTAAGAGTTACCTTCTTTAAAACTGGAAAATGTGCGATTTCTGTGAGAAACGTAGGGAACTGTACAAAATAAATCACCGGGTGATTAATTTCAACATTTTGTGCGAGTAAGAAAAAAAAACCACCCTAAAAATCAATATGCTATCATTTGCTGTTACAACCTTGACAGGTCCTAAGCCCTTTTAAGCAAAGTATGCTCTTAGTGCACAACTGCCTACGTCTTATTAAAAATAGTTCCACCATCATTAATTTTATGCCCCTGTTTTTCTGAAAACACGTAAAATAAAGCGAACAATGGCGCTTTCGTTGTTAGAAATGGTAATTTACAACTATTCCTTCATTAATTCTCTTCTCGGGGAATTTTCGATAGATGTTTTCTGTTATTTTATTGCTGTTTTGTTAATAACAACTTGAGGAACTTATTGGGAAAAAAATGGTATTTTGTTGTTAAGAAAATGTTTAATATATAAAATGCATAAATAATTCATTTATTTTTATTTTCTTTCCTTAATATCTCATCATATTGCATATGGATACGATTTTTTATAATTCTTTATCCTTTTATAGGGCCATTATTTCTAGTAATGATATGTTAAAATATTTCCCAGATTGAGACTGATTATAAATTGAAAGTCATTAATTTGATTTTTAAGACCATTTTTTTTGGTTTAAAGTATGTATCCCAGCACCCACTGACAGCTATTCAAAGTGTGTTTTGTTTTATGTGCTTTCTATCTCTTTTTATATCTCATCACATATTGTTACGTAGATCCGGGTTCGAAGATCCTTAAATTCAGACCACAGTCACTAATTATTTTGTAAATAATGTAAATTATTTATCTTTTCTAATTCCTTAGGTTTATTTTAGTGTTGTAATTTATTTGTTCAAGTATTTTGCATTTACTTGCTTTGTATGTGCTGTCGAGTCTTTGTTACTTTACATTTGATTATTATGAGAATAGTTTGTCTGTAAACAGAGGCCTCTTGCTCAGGGATTGACACTATTCAGAGCCACCAGTCGCTCGGTCTAACAATTACATTGGTACCAGATTTTCAGACTAATAATGACATGGAAAGTAAGATTCTGTGAAAACAATTTATTTCAAAAAAGATTTTGAGGAACATTCATGGCGCTATCGTAGGTTACCAAACAGATAATTAGTTCAAAATACGTGTATCAAAGCAAAAAGGAAATTTATATCTTTATATACGACAACCTCGCCAGTAACATAGGCTATGAAAACATGCAAGCAGCTCCGAAGAATATAATTCTCAGCTAAAGTGAGCCAGCTCAAATATGCGACTCGCATTACCAGAATGGATGGGAAAGTTGTATTTTCTTCAGCGTTCAAACCTCCTTGTGAGCTTAGAACACAACAGAACCTACGTAAAAGGGCCTTATCGCTTAATCCTTTGATGATGCCGTGTTCATGACGAGACTAAATCAAACATAACCATTGTGATATTCCCAGGGTTGGGGGCCCATGTGATACCCCACGCCCTGGGGGTATCCTCTCCTCACCATCCACGCGACCTATGTCTAAGGGAACGAAAGATGAATCATTAAACTCTTCCATAATAAAATCAGTTTATTATTATCTTAATTTATATACAATACAACACCACTAGATTAGGAGGCTTATGATCAGGAGCGATGCGACGCAAACCGCAATTCTAATAAATAGCGCAATTAAACACTGAATCTATATTTATAGATTATTTCCTAACTTAAAAGAATCCGCTCTATTCTTAAAGCTTAAGCTTATCGCTATTTCCTTGGCGAACAGCTACGGTCCGTAAATCATCAATTTATCCTTCAATCTGTCTTGCTCTGGCTAAGGCTTCTGGTCTCGCACCCACTTTTGCTTATCTTCACTGGAACTTTTAGACCGACTCACCGAACTCACAGATTACACTAACACTCTTCTCCTAGAACTTTGCCTCACTTCACTTAGCTTTACTTAACGCTCTGCGCTTCACTTAGCTTCATCTAGAGCTCCTCGCGAATAATAACGTTTCAATATATACGATTCCTAATCTGCATAACCACGCTCTCTTCTTGGGTTGGTTGGAAAGAATTGCCATTCTGGCCCCAAAGAAATCCCAAGAGGATTAATAGAAGTAATTCCGATAAAGCCCGGTCACACCATGGGCTCAGATAACTGTTTTGGCAATCTGTTTCATATTATCCGCATAGAGGTTAGTTAATAAAAACAGGACCCCCCTATTTCTTGTAGGGCTGAAAGAATAGCTGGACATTCAAAAATATGAGCAGGTGTTAGCTCTGTATCTGAACAGTTATCACAATTCCTATAAGTTCTTCTACCATCCCTATCAAACTTCATTCCTCTGTAAATAACTATTCTTAGCCTAGCAAGGGTTTTTCTTATGAGGCAGTCTCCACTTATATTACAAAATTGGTGCTTTACAAGAATTGACTTCTCTCTCAATTTGACAACATTTGCGTCTAATAAGGTAACATTGAAAAAGTTATCATTATTCAGATTTCTAGACTCTTTTGCCAGTTTATACGGATTTTGCTTAATTCTTTGAAATGAAAAAACAAGAAGTTCAAAAAGCCACTAACACTTCATCCAGAACCGAAAGGACGTAAATCTGTGTCAGAAGTAATAACAGATGTTGCACCTGTAATCATCGACCGATCACCGTGAACCATTGTAGGAACGCATATCACAGAAAACACGGAATATTCCCCTTGTGATATGCTACATACGCCTATAGAAAGTGTGGTACAGAGAAAATGTATGACGTAATCTCTGAGAACTACGGTCTTGCTAAATGTGGTCGAATTTCTCACCGACTAAATGAATGTAAAGAATTAAACTTTACATTCCTCTAATATTTTTATATGTTATTTTCTTTTTCTTTTTTGTGACACATTTTTGCAATGTAAGGTGCCATAATTAACCCATAAATAATTTTTGGAACTTCTTTTTCCCGGAGTTTTACTTCAGATGCCATTATTAGTCTGCATATCAAGTTTCGTGTTATTGCGCTTGTTAGATTGAGTTACAAATGGTACAATAGAGTCAATTTAAAAAATAGCCGCCCTTATTTTTCTAATTAATTCAAAATAAATTCGATTGTGTACAATCACACTTCTATTGATTAAGTTCCACTTAATGTAGGGGTTACTTAACCACTAAATATTGCTTTGGATGACAACATTAGTCAACAATTATCCTATTATAAATTTGACAAGTTCTTAAAATAATTCAATAAATTTATTACTGATAGACTAACATAAACAGTGGGACAGAAATTCATTTCATTCGATGTTATATACCATAAACAAAATGGTAACTGAAGTGAATACACCGTGTTTATTTAATTTTCTCCAGTTCAAAGTAAAAGATAGCTTCTAATTCGCACCTCAAAGAGTACCATTCAATTCCTGACATCAGCATCCAATCCAATTGAGTTAATTCCCATCCGAATGATCTAATTTGTTTTATCTCTAACGTAATTCCCTTTTATTGCTATCAACAAAGACGATTTAGAATCGGAACGAGTCACAAAATACGTCCTGGTAATAGGAATAATCGAATCACAATTCGATATTTTAGTCTTAACTTTATAATTCAAGTCCATGATATCAGTTTTGAATTTATCGAGCTCTAATTATGTAGTTATTCCCCAAAGTCGTGTAAACACTGAAACATCATTTGATTCTTGAGCGTCAAATAAACAGATATCTGTGTAATTATATTTAAAACTGTTAACTCTATTGATGAATCATACGTCTTTGTGGTGTCAGAATTAAGTTTAGATTGTGTGTTTGGATGGATTAAACCACCATGATCTTTTTTCTTAAATAATAAGGCTCTGAATGATGGGGTTCTTAATGTGTTTTTAATGATGAAAAATGAGACCATTATTTCCAATACACTATGAATGAACTAAGAAACATTTAAGTGAATTTTCAGCACAAGTTCGATCCTTTTTATTTATATTTCGATCATTTACAGAATTTAATTTTCTTACGAATTAAATGAACAATGTCATTGTGTTTAAAGCGTAGTCTTGAAATAGGAAACACAATCGCACTTCTCTTTATTGAAAAAATTTTGCTTTTTTTTCATAACTTTAATAATAAAGTTCTTTAACGCGTGGTTTTAAAAATAGGGTTCCGACTTTCTCGAGGGTCCACCTGGATTAAATGGTTTTTGTATTATAAAAAAATTTAAAGTTTTTATGTTTTCGTATCAAAATTTACTGCTCACAATAATTATGCAATACAAAAAGTAAACTTTTTAGGTTGTTACTTGTGATGCTTTATTTATTTTCTACTAACCCGTACAAGATAATTAAAAATTAAAAAACAATAAAAGTATTAAAATTGTAAAATAATAGCGAAAATAACAGAAAAGAGAATAATTGTAAACAAATAGAAAAGTTATAGAAATAGAAAAATTATACAGAAGTAGAAAAATTATATAGAAAAAATGAATTAGAAGAGTATATGTATATGTTATACACAAAAAATATTTAAAAACTATACAAAAAAGTAGAATTGAAGAATTCTTGAAAGAAAGGAACAAAAAATTATAAAAGTAGAATTATAAATATAACGACAGAATTAAACAAAAAAAATTGAAGAATAATAGAAAGAAAGGAAAAAGAAAATTTATATATGGTAAAGAATATAACAAAATTAAGCAGAAAAAAAATTGAAAAATTGCACCAAAAAATAGAATAGAAGAATTATAGAAAAATAGAATAGAAAAATTGTAGAAAAATGGAATAGAAAAATTATAGGAAGATGGATTATAGGAGAATTATAAAAAGATAGAATAGCAGAATTATGGAAAAAGATAGAAAAGGAAAAATTCTGAAAAAAAGAATAGAATAATTATATATAGAAAAATAGGATAGAAGAATTATAAAAAGATAGAATATAGAAGAATTATGGAAAGATAGAATAGAAGAATTATGGAAAGATAGAATAGAAGAATTATGGAAACATAGAATAAAAGAATTATAGAAAGATAGAATAGAAGAATTATGGAAAGATAGAATAGAAGAATTATGGAAAGATAGAATAGAAGAATTATGGAAACATAGAATAAAAGAATTATAGAAAGATAGAATAGAAGAATATATTATAGAAAGATAGAATAGAAGAATTCTGGAAAGATAGAATAGAAGAATATTATAGAAAGATAGAACTGAAGAAGAATTATAGAAAGATAGAATAGAAGAATTATAGAAAGATGAAATAGAAGAATTATATAGAAAGATATAAAAGAAATGTAAAAAAAAGAATAGAATAATTACAGAAATAGTAAACTGCAGATAGAGTATAAGAATTATACAGAAAAAAGAATAGAAGAAGAATAGAAAGAAAATAATAGATTAACTACTGAAAGAAAATAAAAGAATTATATATAAAAAAAAGAATGGAATAACTATATATATATAAGTAGAAATATAGTTATAAGAGAACAGAAGAATCATTCTCAAAACATAGAATGGAATATTATAGAAGGAATAGAATAGAAGAATGAAATAAAAAATAGAAATCAATATATATAGCCAACTCACATAACTAAGAATAGTTTTAAAAAATAAATTTCTGATAACTCTTTCAAAAGCGTCCATCAGCAAACACACGTTTGAAGTTTTCAGTATTTAGGATTGCATATTTTCTTCCATTTTCCCAAAGACCGTATGCAGTTTCCCTCTGTCTCTTTTATCTTCAATTTGCGTCAACTTCTTTTTTTACATCTCAAAAGAAGTTGGCATACTTTTATTTAAACACAGTGCAGAGCGCTTTATTTTGTTTTTTTCCTTAGAAATTCTTCGTTTGTTCTCCAAAACGCTGTCAGTTATCCAGTGCAGTTTGGTTTTAGGATTATTTAAAACAAAACATAGGACTTTTCAACATCTGTATTCATTCTTAGAGAAAATAAAAGCCAGAACATTATACATTACTTAAACTGAAAACAATGGATACTTCTGCACATTTTTTCGTATCTCTAATTATTTTTACTTCATTAAGTAAAACTTACTTTTTCTGGAGAAAAAATTAAAAAATACGATGGGTATATAATCAAATGAAGAACATTGTATTTAAATAGTTTAAATGTATCACACTGATGTCCCAAATTAATTGCATATTCATATCTACCCTCAACCCCCCTCAAAAATATACAGATTATTTCAAACAAAGTTGTATTACCAGATTTGGTTTATTAGCATTGTACTCTAAAGCAAGGGTGTCCTACCCAAATGACCTTGCGGGCCACTTCGGAAAAATATTATAATCTCGCGGGCCACACATAAAAATATGTATCTTTTATTAGATTTGGAAACACAAAAAAAAACATTTATTGAGTGAAAATTTAAAACAATGAATTATTATTATTATTTTCATTATTTTTCATGTATACAGACATAGATAATATAATAATGTTAATATAATATAACAATGAAACGATCAAATAAAGTTTAAAATATTACAGTTGCCATTTTCTTGAAAATTACGGTGTTCCTTTTGAATTGATCTTTCGTTACTCATTGTTGAAATTTGATAGTGCTATAAATTGCAAACGATTAAGTATACGTTGCCCTTTATCTTATCCGTCCTGAGTATATTTTTTAAACTTTAAAAAACATCTCTGTGGACTGCCTCTTGCATTTTGGGCACTCCAAACAGAAAAGGAGGAGAAAAAATGAAACTCGTACCCACAGAGAATCATGTACCATCTATAGTAAAGAATATGCATAATGCAATTTGGAATTTATTAAAAAAGTAATTTATTATAGAAAAAATCAAATGTAACTCTATTTGATAAAATATAAATCTATTTTAATCTAAAGGACATTTCTATTATCAAAAAGGATTTATTTTAAGGGGACAGTACGATTCAATTAACCAAAATCGGTCAAAAAATCAAATTTCAATTTTTTAGCCTAAATTTTTCTTTATATACTTTTCTATATCCTCGCAAAATTTAAATGCTCTAAACTAAAAAAATGCAGAATTATGATAGCTTTTACGTTCGTTTTTATTCACATCCCTATGGCAAATCAAAACTTTAAACTGACGTATCTCAGAAAGATAAAATAACTAGTTTATCTTCATTTAAAATACTAAGGCTTTTTTTCTATTGCGCCTAACGCTTTGAATTTTTTTTTTTTACCTATTGCCAATAGTACATGTAACAAAAGTTGGTATGCATTTTTGAATCAAAGCAATATTTATTTTTTTAAAAATAATTAATTTTTTAAAAATAATAATTAAAAATAATTTATACATTTTTTAAGGAATTTTCAATAAACATTCATAAAAAGAAGTATTGTATGAATACCAATCACGTTAACGCAAAACCCATACCAACTTTTTTTATACATAGTTTGTTGTACTTGTAAATCAAATTTCATGCATGTACGTCAATTTTTGTAGGAGTAGCACTTTAAAATCACTTCAAAAATTTCAAGTTTTTTCCTTAAAAAGTTACATGGCTAGCTTTTTATGAAATTTTGAGTGCAAAATCTGTTTAACATAGTATGCATACATAGGAGGCAACCAAAAAAATTTTAAAAATCCTTAAATTAAAAATTTTTGCGTAAATCGTACCATGTCCCCTTAAAACAAGAACAGGTAAATACATTGTAGATTTGTGTGTGTGTGTGTTTCTCCTCAACTATAAATTTCAAAATGAAAAACTTTAAAAATATTATTTTTAAAAAAAATTTTAAAGAGTCGGCGGGCCGCGTGTTGGACACTCCTGCTCTAAAGTATGGGTTCTCAACGTGGGTGATAATGCCCCTTTGAGGCGCGTCAGGGGGGCAGTAAAAGACCCAGAGTAAGTTTGGGGGTTTTGAGATGGTATGGAGGGACATGGACAGATTAACGAAATATAGTCTAAAAAAGACTAAAAAAAACACACACTTTACGCATTATGTACTAACAAAAATAAGTAATACTGATTACCTTATGTTGTGATTGTATGTTCTTAAAATTGTATATTCATGGCAATAGCTATTTCAGTTTGCAAGTGAAAAAAAATATTTTTAAGTATATTATATTAGTAATAGAATATTTTTTTAAAATTTAATTCTTGTTTTCACCATGTATTATGTACGTTCTTGTGTCTTTGGAGTGTGAGGGGGTTGGGATCGAAATATTCGCTAGAAAAGGGGGCACCAGTTCAAAAAAGGTTCGAAACCTATGCTCTAAAGCAGCGGTGGGCAGACTTTTCCAGGATACGGGCTACTTCTTATTTTTTCAAGGAGTTGCGGTCAACCCAATGTCAGTGGCGCACACAGGGCGGAGAAGGGGTCCACGGGTCCGGACCTTCCCTCATAAATCTTCATTTTTTTCCGATTCGTTATAGTCCCGTGTATATCGTACGTAAAATGTAATTAAGTGTTTGATATTAGCAATTTTTTAAATTTATTAATGTTAATTATTTATTCAGTAATTTATTTTTTGCTGTTTTTGTTCCCGATAATGCACAAAATCAAAAAAAAAATATGTTTGGCTGCGTATTGGGCTATGATACGAGAATGGTAGACCTTCACACACAACCCTCGAGTCCCCCTCCCTTTAAAACTTTTGTGTACGCTATTGCCCAATGCCGCAGGTTTGGTATAATGTAAGAGGAAAAGGTTATTATTATAACTTAATAATAAGTATGAACTACGTACTTACTTACAGAACTAAAATAAAAAAAAACACTTTTAAAACCGTTTTTAACGCAAAAAGGAAGATACAAACTCAATAATAAAAGTCCCAAATACAATTATATCAAATGATGCATTTATTACGAAATAATTCAAAATACATTAAAAAATAAAACATTTTTATGTGAAGTTAGTTTTCGTTGTTTTAGTCAGTAGAAGACAGTCTGTGTACTGTCAGCCAATCTTGAATTTTCGGTATATAATTACTAACTGGTAACATTTTCAGGCGGTCACCACAAAATGTCTTAGTAGTTCACTGGTCGATCGCGATCGACGTAATGCTTACACTGGCTCTAAAGCAACACGAGAAATACTGATGGCGAAACTCGTGATTTTAATTAAATGTCTGCATTCTAAGCACCTGCACCAGGTCAGCGTCAGGACTTTTTATTACTAATAAGTTTATTGCATAACGCTTGCATAATCGAAAACCATCCAATTAAATAGGTAGTTTACAAATATTACAAATTCTGAATTTTCTGCTTTGAGCAGGTCTAATATATTTTGCAAAATAATGATAATAACTATTACTATTAATATTATTATAATCACTATACTGTCCTTATCTAGAAAGACATTTAAAAGTTATCTTTAAAAAATCTCGATACATATTTGAATTGCAAGATTGGTTAAATTTGACCTTTACTTTGAATTTTAGGATTTTTTTAAATATAATTATTTTATTCTAGGATTTAACTATTGTTAATTCCTTGAGGAATGGTATGAAGCCCAGTGGCTGAGTGGTAGTGCATCGCGCTTCCACAATACCAATCCGCGGTTCAAATCCTGGGCTGGGCAAGCCTTTCATCACTTCAGTGGGTTGATAAATGAGTACCAAAATTGCTTGGGAACAGAACACTGATGGTGTCACGAAAGCCTGACCACTTGACCAAAACATCTGCACATGAATCCCGGCATGGACAGTTGTGCCACTGAGTTCAGTTCGGTTCAGGAGAGTGGTACCACCAGTCCACTAACGGTGGACCAAACTCCATTGTGCAAATAATACAACTGTTCATACTCACTGCTGAAATTTTAAAACTGTATTTACATGTATTATGTGGTTATATTTATTTGCTATTTTTTTCACAAAATTGGTACTTGACTCTAATTTTCAGAAACATTCATCCCTGAAGCTGCATCATCCAACACTGCATTGATAAAGTCCTCAGATTTTGATAAACCTGCAGCTCTTGCAGCTTCCTGGAATGTTGAATGTTTAGTTCCGTTAATTGTTAATAAGTCTTCGTGTGAGACAGCCTTTCTTCTCCCGCAACGATTCCAGACCAAGCAATTGATGTGGTATTTTTCTCCGAGAACTTTCAGTAGTGTACTATGGGCGACATTATATTAAACAAAGCACATGATAGCCAATTCAGTGAAAACGACACATACTACATCGGGTTGCCAAATTGGAGAATTATCTTGAACGTACGTATTGTTGCGATAGTACGTAATAAATTTATTACAGCAGCACGAAAAAAATTTTATATAGAGAGATATATAGCATTAAACACAAAAATTGGTACTGAAAAACTATTAGAACACAACATTTAATTTATTAAAAAAATTTGCTTTCATTTTTTTAGTAGAACAATGAATGCCATAAAACGGAATTTGAAATATTGGAATTTTATTTTTAAGCAAATTTATTGTTATTTAAAAATAAAAAAAGAACAGCAGCTGAAAGAAACTGTGAGCTATGTAAAACTACTTCATTATTATACAAAAATGTAAGGCAGCTTTAAAATTTGCATAGAAATGGAAGCTATATTCATATCGTGTACATACATAAGTAAAAAAAACACATTACTTTATTAAGCTATAAAGTAAAGCGTTATTTCACTATTCAACAAAAAAAAGCGTTTGTAAAATTGTATAGAAGCTAAAAAAATACACTGGTGTGCAAAACTTAAGCAACAGGGGTGTTTATTGTCGTAACTTCACGAAAAATCATCTGAGAAGCATGACATTCAGAAAGGAGGGAGAGTATTATGTACGTAAAGGTTGACGAAAGCATCGGCGCTGAAAAAAGAATACAATGCATACGGTATGGAATCAAACAAAAACAAGCTTTATTGAACGCATTGTATCGTGACTCATGATGGTCTATCCAACAGGAAGAACAACAAGCAGATGTTCATTAATATGGTATATGCCCTCCCTTCACTGCAATGGTTGCTTCGCACCGTCTCGGCATACTCAGAACCATCTGGTGCAATATTTTTTTGCGGTAGGAGTGCCCATTCCTCAATCAGCATCCGTTTGAGTTGTTGGGTGTTCTCCGGATGATCTAAGCGTGCTGCAATACGTCTCCCCAAAGCATCCCACACATGTCCGATGGGATTTAAATCTGGGGAGTAGGCTGGGCAATCCATTCGAGTGATATCTTCACTTTCCAGCAGCTCCTCAACAGCAAGAGTCCGATGTGGCCGTGCATTGTTATCCATAAAAATGAAGTCTGGGCCAATGGCACCTCGGAACATACGCACATGTGGAAGAAGTACATCCTCATAGAAGCGATCCCCGGTCACAGACCCTCTGTCGAAAATGTGGAGCTCAGTTCCCCCGTTCAGCATAATGCCTCCCCAGACAAGAACTCCAGGACCACCGGAACGGTGTCTTTCCTTGATGTTACTGGGATAAAACCGAGTCCCGATCTCTCTCCAAATCAAAACGCGTTGAGAATCGCTTCTGGTACTGAACCAACTCTCATCCGTAAAGAGGACACGACTCCATTGATCAGTTATCCAGTTTTTGAGCTCTCTGTACCACTGTAAATGGTGGCGTCGGCGGCAAACTTTCAACGGGATGCAGCGTTTAGGACGGCGGACAAATAGGTCCCCTTTGTGAAGGCATCTGGTCACAGTAAACCATGACACTTGTCGCCCCGTTGCTGTACAGAGTTGCTGAGAAATAGCATTTGCTGACTGCCTCTTTTCGCTTACAAGATGATATATCGGTCATCCCTGCAGTTGTCGTCCTCGGGCGGCCACCACCAACCTTTCTAACAGCAGTACCTGTGGTTTCGAACGCTTTCCAAGCGCACGAAATGACACTTTTGTTGATTCCGAACTCTGCAGCTACACTGGTAACAGTACGCTCCTCCTCCAGCTTTCCGATCATTCTTCCACGTGTGAAGTCGTCCAGGTAATTTCTTCTTGCCATATTTCACGAACTGAGCGAGAGCCGACATCACACGTTTTGCTTACGCTCAAGTAGCTTCTGACGTTTTTTTCCTGATATTTGCACACGCGTGACGTTTCTACTGACTTATGTGTTCACTGTACTGATCTCCAGACCTCCTTTTCTGCAATTTCATGGCTATCTGCTAAATTTTTACATTGTTGCTTAAGTTTTGCACACCAGTGTACTTAAACGTTAAAAAATATTAAAATTTTAAAATTTGATTTTTTTTTAGCTTTTATAACAAGAATACAAACAAGCAAAAACTCGGTAAAAAAATCAAGATAAAAAAAGACAAAAGTAGATTCAATATACAAAAGAGATAATTATTTAAAATTTTACCAGGCAATGTTGGATTTCTAATTATCTGAACAAAAAATTTTTTTTTAATTTTAAACATTTTTTTTTATTATTCTCAAATTGTATAATGGAAAGTGTATTATTAAAAACTAAATAATAAAATTAGAGATTTATAGAATAAATAACACATCTTACAGAAAAAAAGAAAAGAAAAATTATTTGCTGCGAACACTTTTTTTCATCAAAAAATAAAAATCTTTTGTAATTAATTATATTCCTTTTTAAAATGCCAGTTCGTGTCCTTTAGTAATATTAATTTGCAAAATCTGTAAGAAATCTGAAGCTTTATTAATAGTAATGAGGAAATAAAGCAAAACAATTGTATGTTAAGATGTAACTATAACAATTTAAATGAGAAAAAAACATAAAAACTTGTTCTAAATACAAAGCAATTTATAAACATATATAAACCCTGCTGCAACACTTTAAGGGGTGATAGTACACATCAAGACAAAAAATAGTAAATAGGAAACTTAGGTTCCCAAACGTCTTCCGAAGGAGATAGGTGCCCTTAAAGTTTAGAGTCCGAAATTTCAAGTGATTATAATAAACGGAAAAATGGGTCGATTCGTTAGCGGTTTTCGCTAAAATTGTTCTTTTTGTCAGTATTTTCTTGAGAAATAAATTTTAAAGATAAAGCTAAAAAAATGTCGATAGAGGGAGCTTTAGACATTGGAGTAACGAAAAACTATTTTTTAGTGTTATTTTTTGTATCACAATAAATCCTTTCAAAATCTTACCCGCTAAACGTAAAATAAACGAGAGAGGGATGACAAAATTAAAATAAAATTATTCATAATAGACATGAGCAACTTCTCAGCTCAAAATAAGAAACAATTCGATGTACGCACGTAGTGCGTGTGAATGAAGGTTGGATGAATGATGACACGTAGAAAATGGTACACGCATGAGTTTCTTGCGAAATCACAAAAACTGCTCGAAACAGCGCCCACCAGCAAAGATGCAGGCCTCACACCACCGGCGGAGGGAATGTCGAACATTAGCAAATACCCCGGGCATCTCCCGGATTTCGCCTACTCCGACGGCAATCCTCGCAACCAGGGCGGAGTTAACGAGACTTGCGTAAACAAGACGACTCTTCATATGGCCCCAGAGGAAGAAGTCTGGGCAGGAGAGGTCAGGCGAGCGTGCTGGCCAATTTACCGGACCACCCCGCCTAATCCATCACCCTGGATATGCTGCTATATGCAATGGACTTCGCACATCTGCGCTGAAATGTGCAGGCGCTCCGTCCTGTTGGAACCACATACGAGCCTTTACGTTGGCTGGAACACTTTGCAGTAGAACTTTACATTCTTACATACAATTAGCACCATACAGTTAAATCCTTGTGTACTACACTTTGCATGGAAATCGGGTGATTTGCATAATCGGGTATTTTGCGGGGAGAAATTGCTAATGTCTGTTATGAATAACTTTTTTATTTAATTTTGTCATCCCTCTCTCCTTTATTTTACGTTTAGTGGATAGTGGCTGCTGCCTAGTCTACGACCGAGCATCGAAGATTGTGAATAACTGAATTGTGTCCAGAGAAGAAGGTAAGTTCAAATTTCACCTCTTTAACACAGCTGAGTTTGCGCGACTTAACCACCCCCAACGATTCAAATTTTGAGCGCAAAATTTAAGTTTAAGTCTGAACTTTTGAAAGCATTTAATGTGATACAAAAAATAACAGTAAAAAATAGTTGTTCTTTACTCCAAAGTCTAAAGCGCCCTCTATCGACATTTTTTGAGCTTTGAAATTTATTTTTCAAAAAAATACCGAGAAAAATAATAATTTTAGCGAAAACCGCTAACAAATCGACTCATTTTTCCGTTTTTTATAATCATTTAAAATTTCGGACCTCAAACTTTAATGGCACCTATCTCCTTCGGAAGATGTTTAGGGCCCTAAGTTTCCAATTTACTATTGTTTGTCTTGATGTGTACTATTCCCCCTTAAAGTTTTGCCTCAGAGTTTAGATACACCCTGTATATACAGTATGCCCACTGTAGTCTTTTTCCACCCTCTTCACGGAACGGCTGCTGCTATATTCTCAAAAGTGGTGTCTAGCAAGAGCAAAGTAGGCATGCTCTGCTGAATAAAACCACCTACGAAACCAACCTGATGGTAAATTACGGCGTTAGTATTCCTATCTCGAAAACAGAACGAGATAGGGGGGAAAGTGATTTAAAAAATTGTAAAGCATCATCGATTTAATATGAAAAGACTCTTTGTGTGGGCACTGATGAAAAAAATGGAACGGTTAAGCCACATGTTTATTATTATTATTATTATTCGTGATTTCCTACACTTTGAAGTGAGAAAAACGATCTGAGAAAGGGGGGAAAATAATAATAAGATAAACAAAATACCTTTGTTTGAGATGTCCAAACTTCTCACCTTCAGCTCCAATGCAACTGTTGAGTCTCTCTCTCTTCATTCAAACGTCACGTTGTATGCGTTGGAGCTTAGAGTGTGATACGTTGGCACAAGCGTCCGTAATGTATCCTTAAAGATCCTGAAATATTTGTTGATGGGTCACATACACCTGATGCCTGAGGTATCGCAACAGGAAAAGTCACGTGGAGTCAGATCAGGTGAACGTGGAGACCAATCTTCGACACCGCTATGCCCAATTATTTCGTTCCCGAATCCCTTGACGAGGTACTACTTCACTGGAGATGTCTTGCAAGCAGACGCGCCGTCATGTTGGCTAAATAATTGAGCATGGTGGTGTCGAAAATTGGTCTCCACGTTCACCTGATCTGACTCCACATGACATTTCCTGTGGCAGCAGGTATACGTCACCCTTCCACAAACATTGCAGGACCTTTAAGGATGCATTACGGACGCTTGTGCCAACGTATCACACTCTATGCTCCAATGTTATGCAATGTGACTTCAAATGAAGATCCAACAGTTGCATTACAGCTGGCGGTGAGAAGTTTGGACATCTCAAACAAAGGTATTTTGTTATAATTTATTGGTTTTTTTTTCTTTTTTCCTTTCTCAGATCGTTTTTCTCACGTCACGGTGTAGGAAATCACGAAAAAAAAACGTGATTTAATCGTTCCATTTAGTTTTTCCCTTTTTTCATTAGTGTCCACAAAACATCTTTTCGTATTAAATCGATGATGCTTTACTATTTTTTAAATCACCTTTTCCCCTATCTCGTTCAGATTTAGAGAGAGTGGAATACTAACTTCAAAGTTTTCCACCAGGTGGCGCCGTAGGTGGTTTTATTCAGCAGAGCATGGCTACTTTGTTATACCTAGACACTACTTTTATGAATATAGCAGCAGTCGTTTCAAAGTTAAGAGAGTGGCAAGGAACTTAGGTGAGCATACTGCATATTATATAATCGACAAAAATTTTTGTTACAAAATAATTAACGTAAAATCAATTGATGCCAAACTTTGATAGCAGACTCAATTTTATCTTATTGTCCCAGTATGATAATGAACAGCGCGTCCTTATAGCAGTCCCAATAAATATAAATCGTGACTTATGTTGTTTCTATTAAGTAATGATACTTCTAAAGAAATTGTCATGTAGAAGATGTAGTGCATTTATGTTGCCGTGATATGGAAGTTACATACTTACACATAATATAAGCATGTATGCATGCACGTAACACAAACATATATACACATAATACAAGCATACATACCTACACATAATAAAAACATACATGCATACATATAATATACAAACATACATGCATACATATAATATACAAACATACATGCACACACATAATATAAGCATAATACATACACATACAAACACGTAATACAAATTCACAATATATGCACATGAACATGCATTCATGCACATAACATAAACATACATACACATAATACAAGCATACATACATACACATAATGCATGCATACATAATTTTAAAATAGAAATTCTACAAGTTGTGATGTTTCATTTCTAAATTGTATCTTCTCTAATGCACAGCACTCTAGAAAATAGCGCAAAATTTTGTTATATGCGTTATAATATGTGTTATATATATTCAAGAATAATTTAAAAAATTTTTTCGTAACAAGAATGTTTCCAAAAAGAAGTCTGCTTCACAATAGATTTCCTTTTCAATCAATAACAATACACATAATACCGGGTGTTTCAAAAGTCGCGCACATCCACATGGTACTCCTTGTTGCTTAAAAACCAAAAGTGTTGGTTGAGATTTCTGTCACTAGATGGCAGCAGGGGCCTCATCATAAGAAGTTTTAAACGTAGCAGGCATCAGTTTCAAAATACTTGTCAGTTTTAGCCAGTTGAGCACAACAAGAGAGGCACGATTTTTTTCCAAGAGCAAATAATAACCATCGTGGAATTTTATTTAGCTACAATATCTCATTGCCGTGTGATAAATGCATTTCAGCAGAAATATCCAGGTGAAACAGCATTAAATGCATCAACAATAACACGTTTAGTGCAATGGTTCTGTGGCACAAGATTGGTTGCAGACAGGAAGGGATCGGGTAGAGCGTCTATAGCGGAAATGAAAGTGGTAGCTGTGGAGACCGCTTTACAAAGAAGTCTAATGAAATTACCGTCCGTCTACGTAAGCATTATTACTGAATTCATATCCTTGCTGAACAGTGATGAACGATACGTTTGGTTGTAGCAAGACAGTGCAACGTGTCACACATCACGGGACAGTATGGAGGTTTTAACTGAATTTTTCGATGATCGTGTCATTTGAAAAGGACTTTGGCTACTACGTTCACCAAAATTGTCAATTCCGGATTTTTTCCTTTGGAGATGTCGGAAAAATGTCGTCTTCAGGAATAATCTCCATACGCTTGATGAACTCAAGAGTAACGTCCTCCATGCAATATCGGACATTAATTCTCCCACATTTCGTAGTGTCAATTAATCTGGTAAAAAGAATGCGATTGTGTGTCCAGGAAAACCAACATTTTGAACATTTATTGTGATTTTACCATGTCTGACTCTTGACAATAAAGATAACCGTTCAACCTTTGTTTTTCATTTATTCTGTTTGTTCACATAATTCATCTGTCTTTAAGGTTTGTGACTACTTTCGGAGCACTTTTTTTGAAATATATAAATTTTCAACTAAATAAACACTTTTTTTTTAAATAGGGCTTAAAACTAGGAATTTAAGTACAATTTCCTCAAAATTAAAAATACTTTTGGATATAATGGGAATTTTAAGTGAAATTTTAGTAAAAAATTGCAGTTACGGTAAGGGTTGTATTGAAAATTCTAATTAATATATATTTGAATAATATATATACAGAGTAAATATATAAATAACATCATTATCTGTGTTTAAAGCTATCAGATTTGTAATACTTTTGAAATAAGTCATTTTTTATGCAAGAACTCAGTTTTTTACAAAAAAACTAATGTTATTTTCTCATAAAAAGTACAATAAAATACATAAATATATACGCAGAGATTAAATTATAGTCTGGACAGGAGATAAAACTAAATAAAACCTTTTTCGGAAAATTTTAATTTAATATCTTAAAGGAATATTTTGTAGTGAACTTTACCGTGAAGCAAGAAATTGAAAAACATAGTTTGTCAGAAAATGCATTTAAAGATTTTAATACAATATAAAAAATATTCTACTAATTGTACATTTTTTAAACTCATCATATTTATAGGTGAAGATCTTTTTAGATTCATGCTTAACTAATTTGGACTTTTTTTTCAACCTTTTGATGTTTTCTGGAGAGTTTTTTATAGACTACAACAATCGTCGTTTTTAGTGAAATCTCGATGAAAAATTGCAGTTACACAAAAATTTTTAATAAATGTATTCAAATAATATCTATACAATACATGTATAACATCTTTATATGTGTTAGAAATTAAAAGATTTGTAATACTTTTGAAAGTTTTTTAAATATGCCAAATTTTATGCAAAAACATGATTTTTAAAAAAATTAATGACTTTTTTTCACAAAAAAGCAATAAACTACATAAATATAAATACAGAGATTAGATTTTAATTCATAACACAGATAGAACTAAATGAAACATGTTTTGAAAATTTCATTTCAATAACTTAAAAATATTTTGTGTAGGGATCTACTTCCGGTTTTGTAAATTCCATTTCCGGTTTATTAAATATGCTATAACTTTGCTTCCAGATATCGTAGAAACAAAAATAGAGTGGTTTTGGAATCTTCAACGTATGCTATAAAATAAAAACATAAAAGAAATTTTGAAATTTTTCACCAAAACTGCGAATTTTGGGTAGTCACATATCTTAAAACTCAACCACAAAGGTTAATGTGCGCGACTTTTGAAACACCCGGTGCACCAATATACATACACATAATACATATTAAAAGCAAATACATGCATACACATAAAATACATTAAAAGCAAACACATACTATATACATTACCTTTAAACACATGCATACACATAATATAAACAAACATACATACATGCATTTTAAAATCACAATGCAGCACGTTTTCGTGTTCTTTCAATCTGATCTCTATTCTACAATATTCTAGAAAATCACACAAAATTTTAATAAACGCTATTTATGTAGTTGAAATTATATTCTAGAGACAATATCTCCAGCCAGCCATTCAAATCGTTAAAAATCTTTGTAAAACCCATGTTTTGCCGCAATTATGCACGCATCGAGACCACAACAAGCCAGTATTTGCATATCAATAGAGTGCTTTTCGAAAATGAATCAAGAAAGACTCTTTGTTACCCACCAGCGATATTCCCGCCGAACATCTCGACAAAGAACTATCTATCAACCAAGATGGCGGATCGAAAACACGACGCTTTCGATAAATGGAAGTGATTCGTTTCCTTTGATGGAATTCGGTTCTCTGATGCCTCGTCGGAATCCTGGTGTCGGTATCGTCCAGTGAATTGTCACTCTCTGGCCGGAAAGTTGTAATTAACTATTTTGTAACATGCATTGTTTGGAAATGGAATAATTTATTGTGGATGGCTTTCGGATGTTAGTAGTGTGAATATTTTAATTGGATCGTTTGTGAATGTGTTACATTTATTAAAATGAAGTCGGATAATTGCAATGGATTCGAATACGTGTTTGTTTCAAACTGTTATTAACAATAATTGCTTACCAGTCAGTTCATTGTTAGTTTAATGCTGTTCTACATTTGTATTGTTCCATCAATGAAATTTACTGTGTAACGAAAAATTAGCTTGTTTAGGTTGTGATATACGGTTAAATAATTATTTGGAGATTTTAAATAAGACATATTAATACACTTTTAAAATACAATCGGATCTCTATTTAACGAAATCGCTAAACCCCGAAAAAAATTTCCACCAAATAATAATCCAAATTTGACCAAAATGATAGATTCATGTACCAATTGCCCATTGAGTGTCACTTTGGTACATGAATGTGAGTAATTGTGATGTAATGAGTGTTAGTTGTCCTAAACAGCCAAGCGTTTAGAAAATAAAATCATTAAGGACTGACTGGTAGTAATTAAAGTTACATTTCGCAAAAATACGATCTGAGTGGTCAGGATCACGAACTGGTGATCAAAATTATGAGGTACATCACCATTAAACCTAATAAAGCTTCAGAGTTCGACGTAATTTGAAATTATACTGTTTGAAGTAACACGGAAGGTATTGGAGAGAAATTACAGAATTAGTGGTGAAATGAAAAGGCAGGCACCTGAACTTGCACGGTCTCTTTAGGCTTTCTCACGTCACCAACGTGAGAATTCTGTTCCTCTTCAGATGTAACGTCATCAGCCCTTCTGAACAACACATTTTTAGTGCTGTCATCTATCCAATCTATATAACTTGACAAATGATATCAGTCAGACTTAAGAGGCTACGCCAGGTTAGTTGGTGATTAACGGATTCGTAACGGTAGGTCGTGGAATTACACAACTCGCACTTCCTAAGACCATTGCCTAGTGAGGTTAATACGCATAATAATTTATAAGAGATCTTCAAATTTACATGACATGATTATTGGGAATGGGTGCCAGCTCAAGTGTTGATCTCGTCACCTTCCCTTTTTTTTTTCTTTCTCAAAATTACCAGGTGGCAATTATTATTGGCAATAGTAAGTAGGTCTGCGAATCAAACAGGTATAAGCAGTCGAAAGTATTCGATAATCAATAAACAGTTCATATTCATTGATTCATTCGAGTTCGGGGTATCCGGGTAGTTAAGGCATTGAGCTGTTGTTAATGAACCTTCAAGACGTGCGTTTGAGATTCGAACACTCGATTCAACCCAATCTTATATTAACGTCACACTACACAGCAACTCGAGGGCACTAGGCGAGGGACCTCGTAATTTTAAGTCTTGGTCTAGTGACGATGATGATGCCTGAGCTGGCATCCTTCTCCAGACTTCTAAATCACGCCAATGGAAGGATTTTGAACTAGGTAGGCCTCAGTAGGCAACAACTAGGTCGTGTTGAGGGGCAAATATGCTTTAAATTTATTGAGATTCAGGTATTTGATTGATTGAATTTATAATTAACGTCACACGCTAAAGCAACACGAGGTCTATTGGTGATGGACCTCGTAATTTTGAACCTGGGTCAAGTGACGAAGTTGCTATCTGAACTGTTACTACACTCTTTTAACTCCCATTCCAAGCCAACGGGAGGACCTTGAGCGTCTACATATTTAACGGCATCAGCCCCTCTCATGGTGAATTGTCAGTGGGCCGGGATTCAAAGATTTCATGTTGTCATGCCGCTAATGTGGAAAGTGGGAAGCTAGTGCAGATGTTGTCCTCGTCATTAGACCGTAGTTCACAATTACGCAACCTATTAGATGCGGTTAGGGAACCTCTGATCTGATCAAAAGCCGCCACAGTAACCAGATGGTTAAGAACGTTATCTTTAACTTTATGTTTTTTTCTATCGCGTCTTGGGTTCGAGTCCTGAAAACACTAAAAGTGTGCAGTGCTTCGTCATTTGACTGAGGTTCAAAATTATGAGGTCCAATAACCCTAGTGAAACTTAAGATTTCAATGCTAATAAACACTCATTCACGCTGATTTCATTAAAGACCGGTGTATAAAATGGCTGAGGTACTTTAAAACTGACAAGCTACAAATTTCTCTCGATGGTGGAGTACCAATTCAAGTTTTACCCTCACCGCTTGATGTGTGTCATTACCCCTTGTATAACTTTTAAATGGGACGTTTATAAACTATTAACCAATAAAATATCAGTAATAAGCAACTAGTCAATCAATAGTGGAACGTATTAAACAATCAATTAATGAAGAGGTGAGAAATGTAGTCAGAAGTGTTCGATAAACAACAATAACCTTAAAATAGATTAATTATTTGCAATGGAAATAATTAAAAATATGTACTCCTATATATCATTAAGTGTGAGACTGCACCAGCATGTTGGATTAGTCGAACTGGTTATAGCAACAATTGGTTTCCTTGATATATTTGTATGCATCACAGGTTAAGCACAGACCATGGGTAAAAGGTAAGTGCTATCATTATTCATCAATTAATAAAAATTTCGATGCTATTTAAGACTGTATTTTAAAAAAATATTCATGTTCTGTCTGAAGTATGCGCATCAGATTACTTACTTAGCAATACTTTATTCCAATTTGATTAAATTGGAATAAGTTTTTGCATATAATTTCTTCTGCTATTTGTTTTGAAGTACAGAAAAATATTTTTATTTATATAGTTATAAAGATTCAAACAGTCTATTACAAATGCTGTGAAAGTAATTACCCCTCTTGGTTCACTCCTAGGAGAGCCCCACCCTTGGCGCGAATTACCCCGTTGGTGTGGTGTGGTAGTTAGGAGAGGGGGGTGCCAGCTCAGGTGTCGTCCACGTCACTTGACCATGGTTCAAAATTACGTGGTCCGTCGCCAAAAGCCCTCGTGTAGCTGAACAGTGCGACGTTAATCTTCACTCACTCACTTGGCGCGAATTACTTTGATTGGCGATAATTGCGCCGTCATGGTAACCTTGCTTTTAAATACAACATATGGCAACCCTAACTTTTTCTAGAATTTTCGTCATTTGTGGGCGCGCATTTCAAATTTCATTTTGTTGTTGGGCACCGGGTTGAAAGTATGGCTGCGCTTGTAAGTGAATACACATTAGAATTTTTTACGTTATTGAATGCTAGAGGCAAGAAAGAATTGATTGAGAGAATGGTGTATGAAAGGATTAATTGCTTCAAGTTATGAATGTCTTAAATGTAATGAGCAAATGAGATTAAATGAACGAAAGAGTGTTGTTTTGGATGGATTTGAATGAAGATGTCGAAAAAAAGGTGTGAATACGCATGATGTTTGCAGAAGTATAAGAAAGAATTCGTGGTTAATCTGTGTGTGATTAAAGAATGCGTCCTGCCTGGAAGTACGATTGTTTCTGATTGTTGGAAGGTGTATAAATGTTTGTCAGATGAGGGTTTTAAGCATTTGGAGGTGAATCATAGTGTATGTTTTAAAGATCCTGATACCGGTGCTCATACAAATTCAATTGAGGGTACATGGTCGGCAATAAAACGTTTTCTCCGTAATCACACCAGCCACGCAGAAGGCATGTTCGACCATTACCTCGCTGAGTATTTATGGCGGCGCTCTCGCGATCACTCACTCAGCGACGAGACTTTCCAGAATTTTTTAAAAGCAGTTGTTACACTTTACCCTCCACTTGGGAAGGATCAACAATAAGAAAGTAAGTGCTGTTGTTATTTTTTTATCTTAAATGTTAAATTTCTGTATTGTTTACATATATTTTCATTGCGCATCCATCTTATACTGCTATATTTACTTGTCACCGTTGTCGGGTTTGCTTGGCGCCATTTCGTTTTCGCTTGGCGCTTTTTCCGGTTTGGCGCCAAGGGTGGGGGCTCTCCTAGGAGTTTACCATGCTCTTTTAATTATGGTGTTGTACATTATTCGAATCCAATATTTACAAAATATCATAACTATTCTGTTATATGTATAAATTGAAATACTGTAAAACTTAGCATCTAACGCACAACCATACTTTCTAGCTGCATTTTTTAATTTTTAGGTCTCTTCACCGCATAACGCGCGTCCCCTTTTTTACGAAGAAACCTGAAATGTACATATACAATGCTCTTATGTTTTGAAGTCATTTATTCGAGATATTACTCCAAGGTATAGAAAAAAATAGTATACTTCTAGAACTACAAGCATTTAAGTTAATAAGGAGTGTCATCTTTTAAATGAACAGTATTTCCATATGCGTAGAAGTAGACTTTTTTTCTATGTTCATCTTTATTTTTAAGGCTCTCATTTTTATACCCAGCGTATAACGCGCACCTGTAAGTTTCGATCGTATTTTTTGTGTCAACAGTTGTACGCGAGATTTTACGGTAAGATATGTTTATCGTTTTCCTTTTCATATTTCATTTAACCTCACTCAGAAATAAAAGACCAAACGATTACTGCAAATAAAAAAAAAATTTTAAAAATTCTTAGAAGTAAAATGTAAAAATAATTGTACGGCCCATTTTTTAATTAACATCAAACATTAGAACTTTTAATGTCTCTGTATAAAAATAAGGCAAAATTCTACTTTCTTGCACCTTTGGTGGAAAATAGTTTCCGCTGTAGTCCGGTGATTATGTAATTGTACTTGTGACCGGCATTCTCGAGTTGTGGCTTCGAATCCTGGTGCCACTAAAGATCCTTTATGCAAAGGGATTTATACACGATAAATCTGTCAAGGTTTACACTTCTCATGTTTGTATGATATGAAAGTGTTGTGAGAGGGATGACAGCTCAAATGGATTCCTCAGAAAATGACCCTGGTTCATAACGAAGTCCGTTTGTTAATATCACTTCTGTTGCTACAGTGCTCGATGACTTATTAACATTTTACTTTGAAACTATACTTGGCTTATTGGTGATATACCTCGTGATTATGAACCGCTGTCAAGTGACGAGGATGACATCTAAGTCTCTCCCACTATCCACTCTCCTGAATCTCATCCCAATCTCCTAACCTCCCCTCTACGACATCTTCTGTGGCCGTGGTAGCCTAGTGGTCAAGGTATCGGATCATGGCTAGCGTGTCATGAGTTCGAGCCCAATACCACTAAAGACCCGCAGTGTAGGGTAGCGATGCACGTTAAATCTGTCGAGAGCTCAAACGTCTTCCCGTCGGTGTGTTAGGAAAGGGGGTGCCAGCTCAGGTGTCGTCCTCGTCACTTGACCATTGTTCAAAACTACGAGGTCCGTCGCCAAGAGCCCTCGTGTAGCTGAACAGTGAGACGTTAATATTCACTAACTCACTTACGACTTCATCAGGATTAAAGCCTTCACGTATTTATATAACGTGCATAAGCCCTTCTACAAGGCGGGATTTCAATGGCATTAAGATTCGAACTGGCCATGAGTTCATGATCGTGCCCATTCTGACACGTGTTGTGTTGCTTTAGTTCGAAGTTACTAAATAATTAAGTGCATTGGCTACGAAGTAAAAAGATGGCGATAAATTGCGCCAACAGCTTTTTGTTCTGTAATGTATTTCTATTTAACATAACGATAATAATTCGCCAAATTGGCGATAAATAAATACGTGTTTTAAAATGGCATCCTACCTAAATTTTAATTTTGGTAGATACGGTATTGAGGGTTCCCAGTAACCCGTATGCCTGCAGACATTTCCTGAGATTCCTGAGATTTTATTTTTGGTCAAGGTTTTCGGAATTATGAATTACGTTCCTAAGCTTAAATAAGCTAATATATTAAAACATTATGCAGTGTCATATATAAATAATGAAAATATCTTGTGTTTTATTATATATCCACCGTTCAAATAAAATATAAAGTACATACTGATTTTCTTTGTCAAATAGCGATTTTATTCCGACAAAACTGTTTGATTATATTTTATAATTGGCGGGATTTCTCTTAAGTTAGCTTGGCAATATATTTTAAATATTGTTTTTAAAAAAAAATGCTGTATAAAATCGCCAATCCACACTCCATACCTCATTTTAACCAAAATCGCGCCTTTAATTCCTTGCATGAATTGCAATGCATATGATTAAATGTATGAACACTATTCGCTGTTAGTTTTTCATTCGCAAACTGATAATTTATGATTCAACTTTACTTTAGGTAAATATATTTTTAATAAGCAACTATCGAATAATAATTCTCTCTATTCCTATTTTATCGTTCTAAAATTTTCGCTATCGATTCGCAATGGGAAGCCATAACTCATGTCTGCTTTATTAAAACCAATTATCCCCATTTTATTACCTGCTTCCTGCACATTACTTATTCAATAGTTCTGTGCTTGGGGCTTATAAATCAAATGAATCGATCCTGTCTTGTGTCTGCAGATTAAATTCATCGGTTTTTGGAACAGTCTTGAATATCGATAATAATTAGGCTTAAATTCAGTTTCATTTTAATATTTTGATCGGAATTATAATTTTAGGTATGTACTGTAATAAATCAACAACACTCCAATACATATCACGTTTGAGCATGTACTATGCCAGTTATTTTTTTCTTAGCCTCTAGCATAATTACCGTGGTCGTGATAGTCTTGTGGAAATGGTCACGAACTCGTGACCAGTGTGTCACGGGTTTGAGTCCTGATGCCACTGAGGGGTCGATGTGAGTTAAATCTGGCGTACTTGGGTAGTTTGTGGAGTGGATGGCAGCTCAAGTGTCGTCCCTGTCACTTAACGTGGTTCAGAATTACACGAGGTTCGTCACCAGTAGCTTCCGTGTTTTCCTTCAGAAGGATGTTAATAATCCCTCACTATCACATATTTAACTTAAGAAGTCAACATATTGCACAAAATGTCTTTTAAAAGCCTCAGAGGGACGGTAAAATATCAAAAGATCATTATAAATGTTCTTTTTACATTTGAACAATCGGTTAGTCCAGGGGTATTCAACCTTTTTTCTGCTGGGCCGCATACATATGTCAGCTATTTCACCTGGGCCGCATACATATGTCAGCTATTTCACCTGGGCCGCATACATATGTCAGCTATTTCACCTGGGCCGCATACATATGTCAGCTATTTCACCTGGGCCGCATACATATGTTAGTTATTCCACGCGGGCCGCAACATGAGGATAAATAGGGGAGGGGGAGAAATGCTCTAAGACCAAGATAACAATTGGAATTTTAAACTGTAAAAAATTGTTAAAAATATTATAACTCCTGTGTTTTGCCTTTTTAATTATTTTTTATGTTTTATTTTTGTCACTGACACTAAATTAGAAGCATTTAAGAAACACGCCTTCGGAATTTCTGCATCAGTAAACGGTTTCATATGATCACCAATAATATAACAAACTTCATAGGATATGTCTTTGTTACCGCTGTGATATTACCACCGACAAAACACATTGTTGCTGTTGCAAAGGTTATTCAAGAAAGCCTATTTATCACCTCTTGAAAGAGATCTTCGAGGATAAGTGTCTTTGAATTATTCCTGTTTATTGGTATTTTTAAATACAGCACTTTCGTGACAAATCAAATAATTACTGATCCGTGTTTGTTTTTCTCTACAAAATAGTCAACTACCCAATTGTCTTGAAATGATATGTTTTCTTCGAATATTTTTCGCTTGCAAGATATGAAAGACAGTTAAAAATTAGTTCCATCCATAAAATTGTCGCTACTCCACATTTGTCTGTTGTCACTAACCGTAACTGTTCCAAATGGAAAAAGAATATCAATTCGTACTCGTACGACACTAAGAGCAAAAAAGCAAATCTGATAATTTGATTTCTTGACAAAGAATTTCCCACCAAATTTTTAATACAAAGTTCTTAAATAAGCAAATTTCTCATAGCAATGGACCATGACCGGGCCACTTAAAAAGGCTCGGTGGGCCACAGGTTGAGAATCACTGAGTTAGTACATATGAAAACATTACTATATATTGTTACAAATTTGCGTCGGGCAAAAGCAGCCAACGACTAAAATTATTTGAAATAGAACAGATTGATTACTGAATTAGGACGAACAGATATAACTACACGAAGACAAATCGACGTGTATACACAAAACATAACTGATCATTTACAGTAGTTAAAAAAATGAACTCCCCATAAACAAGCTCTACCGTGTTCCAGAAAGGGCTCCTTAGAATAATTTCACTTGCAGGAACTCAGACAAATAGTTTCTCTTTAATCACAGTCTGCGCATAGATTCTGATCTCTACTGCACTCTCTTCTTAACTGACTTGGTCTTTGTTTCAAAGGTTCTTTATGTAGCCTCATGGAAATTTCTAGAAGTGTAGATCTTAGAGCCTTCTCGATGATTCCTTGGCGGTATCGCATTTTTCCTCAAACTTGTCGTCAATCTTATATCCCTAGACAAATTTTATGTTGGCAAAATCTTGTTTTTCGGCTTCATGCTGGTAAGTGAACTTTGTCTGTACAACTCATTTTTCCCACAAGGAGAACATTGTTTCAGGGAAAATAAGATACGTGGCGTGTTTCAATATTTTAATGAAGTAATCCGTAATTTTTATTATTACATTTGGTAAATAACTTCGGGTAATGAGCAAAATAGTTTTCCATAAAAGAACAGGATCGACAAAACAGAAATAAAAATATCACATAGACATTAAAATAAAAAAACTGTCTTTTCTAAAAAGTTTTTTGCATTCACGAATCATTATTTTCGAAATGGAGATGCTAATGTTGACGCAAAGTTATTTTATTATATATCTAACCTATTCATTCTAAAACTTAATTACAAAATATTCCATGTGGCTAACATTTCTGTTTAAGGTAATACATAACATGTTAACGTACCAGTTACACTTTTAGCAACATCGCACATTTATCTCTGTAAATAATATCTCCAAACGCCAAAATGGAGGTAAATTTATTCACAAAAGCATTCCAGTAAAGCAATATACAACATTTTAAATTCAGTTAAACAATATTTCAGGAGTTTCTTAATCTGTTACAAGTACATAACTTCTCATTTAATTTATCTCCTGTTTCAAAGCAACATAATGAAGAATCCACTGAAGTAGTGTGAAAACAATTAGTAATTATTTCCCATTTTAATGAAAGGCGTTAGCAATGTCAGAAACGAAGAGATTTAATTTAAATGTAATTGCTTTCGGTTGAATTCTAAAGAAGGTAGGCAGATGTATTTAAAATAGAAACGCATTGCGATGGTTTTGTTTTGATGCAAACGAATGCAATGAATATTGCTAAATTTTATTTTTAATGCAGAAAAATAATGAGTATTTTTTACGATGGTACAGCTGAACAGCGCTTTTTCTATCGCCTTTACTGATGAATGACAAAAATTAGAAGCATCAACTGAGGAAGGAGCTCTTAAGGCCGTATCACATGTACATTTTCCATGCAACTTTTTCGTCCAATTTTTGGCCTAATCTGAGGGAGAAGGGTTGCCGTAAGCAAAACGACATGCTCTGACGTCAGCCGCACTCTGTCTCCACATTGAAAAATTACTCGCCGATTTTTCTACTTCGGAAAACGAACATCCAAAATTATTCATTTTATTTCGCTTGCGCTTTTGTTGATGCGTGTAAACAGAAATGGAGCACCATTATATTTAAAATATACGCCGTTAAAATAGTTAAAATATTATACGGCATATTTGATGTGTTAGACGAAACAGTAGCCGCCATCTTGTTTATGACGTAGGGCGCCGAAGAACCCCATTGGCAGCAATTTCGAGCAACTTTTATTTGGAACAACTTTTTGAGCTCACTAGCAAAAAGTGTTCTAAAGCCGTTGCTATGACAACTGAATAAAAATTGCATGAATTGGACAAAAAAAATTGCTTGAAATGTGTACGTGTGATACGGCCTTTATACTATTTTGGTACTTACAACGCTTTTGATCAATTTCGCCAAATTAAAAAAAAAAAGGTTACTGATTCAAAACATGTCGCTAAATGCTGTCATTGTTGCTATTGCATTCGAGCATGCGCGTGGCAATTGTTTCCACTATTGACTGCTTATCTTGGCGACTTCTTTGATTTCACAGACAGATGATAATTGACAGATGATTTTGGTACCAGGAATCTAGGGTGCGTCAGCACCCTTCTATCCTCTATCTGGAATTCTGATGTTCTTGGTTTTGCGATCTTGGCTTTGGAGAGTGAGGCGTGGCTTCAGGAGCGGAGAACCAATAGTAGTGCAGGAGGCGTTGGCTATGGAGGTGATCTTTGATTGGAGGATGGAAGTGAGCTTGTTAAAAGTTAAGTCATGTACTTTGAGATAGAAAATAAATTTAAAAATTGGAAGGAAAGTTTTGAATAAATTGAGAGAATTTTTAAAAATTTTAAGGGGAGAGAATAAGTATTAAAAAATATGAAAAGGGGGATTTAAGTATTTAAATATTGTTCATGATTGCTTCTGCCAGAAGACAGGTTTTTTCTTCGTCTGATTTTGCAGTTTTGAATTTTGAAAGTAGGCCGAGAATTTTGGGGTTTTTCTTAACTAAATTAGAGATTGTATTAATTAGTTCCAAAACTTGAGAAAAATCCGAACTGTTAGTTTCTTGGGTAAGGAATTCACTGGAAGAGTTTTCCTTTTCATTTACAGTTTGATTTTCGATTTTGGTAGGGGTCTGGCTGGGGATTGCTCCGCTAACAACGTTAGCGAAGGAAGTTCCCTCTTTTGTCCATTTACAGGAAAAGTTTTTTCTCGCTATCGGGTTAGAAAAGGCCGCGCCTTTTTTAGGTTGAGGGAATTTGGGGCATTTTGTATAACATGCCGAGTGACCGAAGTCCTGGCAGTTAATACAAAACGGGTTTTGTTGTCGCTCTTTGATATGACAATTTCTAGTTGCGTGGTCTTTGCCGCATTTAAGGCATCTTGGTCGCATATAACAATTCGCGGCTGTGTGATAGAAGTTATTGCAGTTGAAGCATTGATTTCACGATTTAGGTGAACGGTATAATACGAAAGTAACGTATTTTTTTTAGTGGTGTCTGATATTTGTATAAATAGAATCGTAAGTCGAGCTGTATGTGAACCAGTTACAGTTTAGGTACTAGAAGAGTAATATTATATTATAATATGTTAGATAGCAGCAACTTTGTAGAAATACATGATTATTAAGGTTCGCCTAGCTGTGTCTTCAGTATCTAAAGAGGAACTGTATCTAAAATAATGATCAGGTTCTAAAAGGAACACTAAATTATTTCGGAGCTTGGAAACTGTGAGGACAAAAAAGGGAATCATTAGTTGGCAAATCAATGATAAGTTGCAGGAATTATTCCCTCTAAGAGAAAACTGACCGACGGTAAATAACAAAGCCTCAAGAAGTCTAAGAGGTCTCAGGACTCTTAAAGTGCAAATTTTTTGAAAAGATTATATGTTAAAACCTTGACTTTTCTGAGCATTTTGATACCAAAATTTTGTTGATACTGGGAAAACTTTTGAAGTTATTGAGAAATAACTAGTGACACTTATATCTTTAACTTCATTTTTCCCAAAACAAAAAATTTTAGCTTGCACGCAGGATTTCTCAGAAACCATTTGATATAAATTTGAAATTTCATACATGTGTTCAAAGTAAGGTTCTTCGTAACTTATATATATACAACAAATTTCAAAAAAAATTTAATAAAATTTTTTAATTGAATTTTAATTTATTTTTTTCCAAAATTTTAAAAATTTTGATATAATTGTATTTAAAAATATTTTTTTTTTCTCTAAACTTTTCTTAAAAGTTAATATAACTTCAAAAAAAGAAACACTTTTATGCCAAGTAAAATTAATTTTGTAAATTTTGATCAATTAAGTATTGCAGAATCCTGCGGGGTGTAAAGTAGTCATTTTCATATTTTTGAAAAGTTGTCCAATTTATATTTCTTTATAACTTTTTAAAATTATTCTCAAATTCTCTGAAAATTTGAGAAATGTAAATATATATGATTATCATACAGTAAAAATTTCAAATGATTGTTTGGTTTTATTGCTAAGTTACATTGGCTTGAAGAAGGAGGTTTTTTCGAGTGCACGGATATCTGTTAAGGGGGTCCTGAGACCCCTAGATTTCTTTGTTCATGACTAGTAAAATTGGAAGATATTATGCAGGTTTAAGGATATCTTCGGCTAATGTTAAAGAATAGGAGCCAAATTCAGAATATTTTTTTCAGGTATAAAAGTACTCAAACATTAATAGTGTATATATATATTCTGGCTACACTATTCTGTAGAGAATCACTTATTTTATCATACTACTCATTCTTATACGAGTTGACACATTTTTTCTTTTATAAAATATGTTTTGCATTTTTTTTCCTATACCGTTATGCTAATCCCTTCACATGTTAAAAAGAAAAACTAATTATTTATGAAATATTTTGTAATTTTAAAAACACTGTATTATTTACAAATGCTTGAATTACAATGTAACAATTTTTTATAAAAAATTGAGGAATTTTTTTCTGTTCAAAAAAAAAATGTGCTGCGCGTCAAGCTCACGCGCTCGTCCATAAGGCGAAAACAGCATTAATGAAAAAAATATCGTTATTTTATTACTGTCCCTAATAGATTAATACCCTATTAATAAAATTAATTCAGATTTCAGTTATTCACATTATTTTGTCTCGTTGATTGATGTAATAGAATATTTGTTACAAACCTTACTTTTTAGAAGAAATATTGTTATTTCCTGCGTTATATATTTCTTTAAAATCATTTGTAAATATTTTTTGTTCTCATCTATGCAATAAATTCTTTTGGGTCAACTTCAACACTTAAGCAGTTGACTCCAGAGTCTCTCGCACAATAACCAATTTTATGGTGCAAACACTGTCCATTTTCATGGTTCTCTTTTAGTTAATAGCTTAATTACTCCTTTGTTATTCTCATGCCTCAAACACGGCACAGTTTCT
Source organism: Trichonephila clavipes (assembly GCA_019973935.1). Taxonomy (NCBI): domain Eukaryota; kingdom Metazoa; phylum Arthropoda; class Arachnida; order Araneae; family Nephilidae; genus Trichonephila; species Trichonephila clavipes. The sequence goes on from BMAU01013743.1 coordinate 175,387, forward strand.
AGTGGACTGGTATTTATTTTTTACTCACAGCACTTTGCATTCACATCAGAATTACTGAGTATGCGCAGTTGGGCTTGCGCAAACACAGTTCACATATTTTTATTTGAAGACACAACAATACACACCTAATTCTTTTAATTACACAGATGGCGTTTCGCATGCCGTGAACTGACAAATTCAATATTCATATTTAACGCATATGATAAAAATAACTGAGCGTGTAAATTTTGTTTCACATGATTAAAAAACACAGTAAAGCCTATTGAAAACTTTTCATAAATAAAAAGTAAATTGAAAGATTGATTCTAGAGATTAGAATTTTTACAAGTTTTTAACTCTCTGACCACAACATTTAAACTGTGTATTAAAGACGCGCACTAGTATTAATAAAAATAAAATAATAAACCTTTTATTTAAACACTTTGTAGCTAACAGTGACGTATTCTACACTCATGTTTTCAAAAAAACTTGCACTCTTTTTTTATATATATTTTCAGAATATCCCGAGTTAAATTTTAAAATTATCCTAAAAATTTTCCAAATTATATTTTTTAAATATTTTTAACTTCCTTGAATAAGTTATTAATTACTTATTTTAATTCATGTTACCTTCACTTACAAAAAAACAGATTTTAATTAAAAAAAATTTTTTTTACCTTCCAATTTCTTAGCAAATATAAATGTCTTCTTTTAGCTATTCATTCATTACTAATTACGTTTTATAAACAGATTATATGAAGTTTCGTATTCATTGAAAGCCGGCAAAGAAAGGGTTAATATTCGGATTATAACAAATAAATATTCTACTTTTTCTTTAATTACTTTCAGATGAGTTCTAAATAACTTAAAATGTAACATATTTAGAAGGAAATATAAGTTAATCTCTACCAGAATCTAAAGATTCGAAGGCTTTAAACAAAACGAATGCTCGTATAAGAACATCTGAACATCGAGTTATTCTCTTCTGCAGTTAAGTCCGGTATTTAAAAAAGGAAAGCAATAAAAAAAAAACTGCAGGATTTGATCAAACACACACCACCACAAAATCGTTAATTAAAATTAATTCCTCTAATAAAATTTAAAAGAAGTTTTAACAATCTACTTTTGATATAAATTAAGACTTAATCATTCTGTAATTGCTTCCAAGAAAGTATTAAAAGTAATTTACTTTTTCTTACTTACTGGTAAAATTAGAAAATAACTTTACCAAAAAATAATTTTCATGTAAGAAACAAACAAAAACGAATGGCTTTATAAGAACGCATGGATATCGAACCATACATGGTTGGAACAAGTTTGGAATAAAACAGAAAAGAGTAAATCCATAATCGGATTTAGTTGCTCATCGAAACATGTATTTGACATCTAAAATCAAAAACTAAAACTTATTCTATGAGGCGATATTTCCAAGAATTACAAAAAGTAAAATGGAAAAAAGAGCCGACTTAACCCTAACGTGGCGACCATTTATCCCGCGTAAATGAGAACAGATCGTAAATTGTCTACGCGGCATTTTAAGAACTCTCGCTGATATAATCGGATTACTTTCGACTAATGCCCAATGAGAAATATCCGCAAACAACTCGGTGTGTTCTTATCTAGTAAACCCCGTGGGCAGTACTAGAGAACATCCAGTGTAGTAAGTGAACTCTTAAAGAGACAATTTGTAACACTCTTATCTAGTTCTTTTTTTACTTCCTATTGATGCTTTTTATTCGCGTGCGTGGTGGAAAATGGTGCAAATTACTTAAATTTCATTCGAAACATCAAATGACATCTTTGTATTTGTTAAATCTATGGCAAGGGAATTTAAGGCAGATGGAGCAGTTATCCTGATTTTGTCTTGTGGCATCGTATTGCATTCTTTTGAAATCAATATTCTTTTTTTTTTTGTAATTTCAGAATCCCATTTTTCTAACTAGATTAAAAATTGCTTGAGTACGGAATAAGATTTTCTTTCAGTGTAGTAATCAGCATCGACTCCGCGCGTATGCATTTTAAATAGGACACTAAAACTAAACATATGAATAAATTCGAATTTCATTATGTCAGGATAGAGCAATTATTTTGGCAGGAGGACACCAGAGAGCCACACCTTTTTAAAATGATTGCATTCATTAGTTAACTTAGCATCTCAGAAAAGGTATAAATTACACCACATAAAAATTAATAAATTAAATAAAATGTCACATATAATTCATTTATTGTGCTAATTTAATATGTATAACTCCAGGCACATTTAATTTTTGAATCGGTTTGATGAGACAAGTGTACCCAAATCACACTTTCCTACATTTTTTTTAATCAACAGTGAGATTGCTTGCTAAAATTCTTATCACAGCCTATAAATTAATGTCAAGCACAACTAGCATCTATATTTACTCTTTACTCCTTGTAAGAAAACTTAGCAGAAATAAGGGTGTCTGGGTTAAAAGTATCAAAAGTAAAGGCTTATGATTGAGGACCTACACCCATCACAATGCAATAAACTGTTCGTACGTGGATTGGAAAACTCTCCGAGTTTTTTTAGGTCTAGTCCGATCGACAGCACGTGTGCGCATCTCTTCCCTCCCCCCCCCTCCTGACGAAGTCGATTTCTATAAAACCCGTTCTTAGTGGACTTCTATTTAAGAAAAGAAACATGCTTACTTAATTTTAAGTTTGCGGATCTAATAGCTCAAATACTGGAAATTCCCATCTAAAATGCCTCCTTTTCCTCCTGCAAACCCCCTTGGGGGACGATTTCCCCCAAACCCGTGCTTAGTAGATCTGTAAGAATGCCCCCCCCTCGGGTGCCCTTCTCCTAGATTATCAGCGTGAGCTAGAGGTGTAGGAATAATTGAAGAACTAGAAGCTGTCATAATCTTAATATTACTTTATTAAGATCTTAACTTATACCAATAACGGATCTACTAAGCTTAACTTATACCAATAACAGATTAACAGATTGGATAATAATATGATATGTGAGAGAATCTACGGTGGCCAAACACACAATATATAATACCGAAATAACGTAACCCGGACCACTATCAATAACTAATTCGCCTAAACTCAATTCCAATGTACACTCAGATCCGAATATTTAGATGGGTAACTCCTACCTTTAATGTCCAACGAAGTATCAATCTATCTGATCCTAGCCGAAGTTGCGGTTCACTGGCGTGCAATGGTATGCACCTTGACTAAGGGCTCTCTGTACCGGATAACCTCTCTTGAGTGTTACTTAACTTTGCGAAATACTCATTACACTTGCCACAGGAACTAGCATAACACTCCCCAAATGCCACACAGACTACTCTAAACTTCTGTTATTTAAAAACTTCCTAATTTGCATCTTTCCTTCACGTTTTACTTCTCGGGTTCTCGGGTTGGTTGAATAAGAGTTGCCATTCATTCTGGCCCCAAAGAACCCAAAAGGAGATGTTAATGAAAAAACGCGTGAGCCCGTCACAGATCTTTACTCAACAAAAGGAAAAACCCTGCTAAATTTCAAGCCTGTTTGTCTAAAAATTCTGGAGATCTCGAGATGATTGAGTCGCTTTTCACTCACATATAAATAATTATAAATAAATTTCCTTTTTTCTCATCTGAATAATTTTTTTCATTTTATTTCTTATCGCGGTATACAATAACTGTAAAAGATGCAACACAAATCGTTTTCAGAAGAGATATATCTCATTTTAAAACGCAAATGATCTTGCTTAAATTGACTTAGTATAGTATTTTTTATGATATCAATAAATTATTCCTTTATTAGAAAAAATTACAAAATTTATAATTTTAAAAGAAGACAGCATTTAAAAAGGAATATCATTCAGCATTTCTGTTCCGGATTTACTCATTTTTTTTTCTTTAACTTTTTATGCACTTAAACATGAAATATTTCAAAAGTTAAGGATCGGTAAACTTAAAAGCAAAACTTACAAGAACTCCGTTACAAGTGCATTATTTATACATACTTAATCTTTTTACCCAGAAACCATCGATTTTCAAGTACTTTCGATGCCATTTGGCGCTTTTTTCTCGCTTCTGCATTTTAAGTTCGCCGCGTTTTAAGTGTTTAACCACTTCTCTTTCGTTTTGAACAATTCATATTTCCAAAGTTTTGAGGAATAATCCATTTAAGTAAAGAAAGAAAAATTTACTCTGCTGCGGTGAAGTCTAGATTTAAAAGAATATTCGAGAAGTTCCGGTAAAAACTTCACTTGATCTCTAAAACAGTGGGAAAAGTTCTAAGTGGTTTTTAAAAAAAAGTAGCGAAGTGATGGTATTTTTGTATTTTGAACATTCGAGGATTAGATCATCTTTTAATTAAATAGGCTTTTCATTTATTTATTTAGTAAATACTTAGCGACTGTCTTCATTCATTTTGCATCACTTTCTTCAATTTTTGTAATTCACAGATTTCGTGATCATTTTGACAACATTTATTTTAGTAGTACAAAGTATAAAATTAAATATTTTAAAAACAATTCCGCAATGTTACTTTTTATTATAAAGAAATATGCAAAAATAAACAAAACATAATTCATAACTAAACAAATAAAGGGATCAAGAAATTTAACTGTTTTTCTGCTCTAAGTTTCGTATATTAATATTAAATAAAATAAA